>JARHVA010003213.1:1345000-1945000 GCA_037957365.1 Torreya grandis
TACTATATTGTGTTCTTGTATTCAATCTCAAAGAAATAATTAGAAATATATAATACAAATCAAATTGAGACAACTATGTTTTGCACATTCAAGAATTAAAATTGGTAATGTCTCTTTGAGATTTAATCAAGTGATTATAGGATCTATAGGATTCATATAAGATAGTATAAACCATATATTCACTATAAATAACCTTTGAGTCACCTCTAAATAAATATTTTGTTTAATTTTTCATTTAAAAGTAGACACAGACCTATAGGTGATTCAAAACTTTGCTAAATACTGTATTAGATATTTTCCATGATTGTAAAATGATTAATAACTATTGGATAAGTTTAAGTTACACATGGAAAACATAAACCAATAATTGAAATTTTTTTAGAATACTTAAGATTCACATTTACTCCTTTTGTAGGCTCTCAGGGAATCTCAAGCCTGCTAAAACCCAAAAGCAGGGTTTTAGAACTAAACCCTGAATATCTTACATTAAAACTAGTAAAAATCCTTGAAACTTTAGAATATTATGTTTTATTTCATGCTCTAAGAGATTTTTATCTTTTTTAAAAGTACAAGATTGTACAATATGGTATATATTAGGTACATAGTGAATTAGACCTAATTAGACCTAAAACTCAAAATTTTTAGGATAATTTGTTGTGTTAAGCCCTTCTAAGGGAGATAAAAGCATATATAGAAGTTAAACCACATATTATTAAATAATTAAAGGTATTATATATTATAAATAGATTTTTTGGATTCATTGCAATAGCTAATTTACTCAAATAGGGCTACAAGACTATAAGCTTAACACAAAAATGCATTGAAGTTGTCAAGGAATCAGTTGCATTTAAGGACTTGTGCACACAAATTTGTGAAGATACAAATAAACTTATCCTAATAAGAACTAAAATAATTATGTTTTAAATCGTTGATTCATTTAGAGATTCTATATGTCTAAAGCACTGACTTATTGAATGGTGAAGTGTTAACATGAATACATAAGGTCTCTTATATACTAAAAAGAGTGAAAGTTGGTATACCATAAATGATAAAATACATAATACACTTAATAAGAGATATAACTAAGTTTTTAAAATAATAGTTTGAAGTCAAGATGAATTAAGAAAGACTCTCTTCACACCAAATTTTGGTATCAAAACAAAATAAGAGCTCTTGGGAATTGTAAAATATTATACAAGGTTCAAAGTACTTTGGAGAGGGTATAAAAACTTCATTCAGAATCAGTGTACATAAAATCAAAGAAAGAAAACCCTCCTGAAAGAAAGTGTGACAGCTAGAATATTCATAAGGTACATGCATTTGATATTTTTTTATTTTATTTATGTTTTGTGAATAATTATTGAAACTTGAAGGAGTATGCATTTTTATGTAAGTAAAAGTAGAAATAAAAATAATACTAGTAGTGAATTGAGATAAGAAGGTCATATAAGGTTCTTATAAACCTTAAAAAAGAAAAGAGGAATTTGGTGGCAAGAAGGAGCCATACAACCATTAAGGCTTGAAAAGTGAATAATAAAGATCAGGTTGAAACTTAGATAAAATTTACAAGGTGAATAAGGAAAAAAGGTACCAAAATACTAGGTTAAAGAGAGATAACCTAGGTGAAGTATCAAGAAACAAGCATGGTGAGAAAGACTTGCTGAGGAAGAATAGGCACATTAAATCATGAAGTAAGAAATAAAAGAAGAAGGTGAGCATATTGAGGCTTAGAGGAAGGAATAATAAGTTGAGAAAAGACATGGATAGAAAAATTAAGGGCTTATTAGGATGAAAATATCACATAAAGGTGAAATAATATGTCAAGAAGAAGGAATTAGATATGGATAAGGAGATAGCTAAGCTAAAAGAGAGGTTGAGTCTTATAATGGAGATGTAACAAGAACAAGAAAACAAAATTTATGGTTGAAAGATAAAAAGTAAATTCAAATGGCCAATAGATATATTTATTACAAGGAGAATAAGGCATATATTGATTGCCTTGATCAAGGAGGAAAGAAAGAAGCTAAGAACCCATGAAGGCATTAAGAAAGGAGTTAAAAGTAGGAAAAGGAATGAAACTAGTCTTTAGAAGTAGATAAAGAAATATAAATTTGTGAACCATAGAGAGGACCAATGATTTATGAATAAGAGATGGATGAGAGATAATAAAATATTATCATATGAAAATTAATAAGCTTGGTCAAACATTAAGGAAAGATGCCAAGCATAGAGGTATCAAGAGGGGAATATGAGCCTCAAATTTTTCAATCTAATTTTTTATATGAGTGTGTTATTTCATGTAAAGAGCATGTGGGTGAAAAAACACAAGAAGTTTTCATCAAGGAGAAAGAGGAAAGATTGTATCTTGAATACAAATGTAATGAAAATACAAGTCAAAAACCTCAAGTAGAAGAGGAAGATGAACACAAGAAGAGTTTCAAGATTATCCAAGATGGGGGAAATTGCATGATGAATTCAAAAGAGACTGAGAATATTTATAATATTAATAATATAAGGTTTCATATTAAATAAGCACATTTACTATATGATAATCTTAAGCAAACAAGGTTGGAGTATGTATTGGTCATATCATAAACTTACTTCCATGATTTAATGAACTATATAGTCATTAAAATCAATATATTAAATTGTACTTACTATCCTTAGTTATCAAGTAATAATTTTTTTTTTAATTTACCTTGTAACCAATGTAATTTTTTTAAATGGATAAATCTTTTCATATTTCTATATCAATGAAAAATAATAACAATAGAGTAACAAGGAGACTAAATGAGACGGAGAATAAATGTGATGTAGTAACATGTATAAAGTATCTAGATTTTAGTTTTATAAATATTTTTTTAGTATTATAAGTTTTTTAGGGTTAATAAAGATCCACTCCTAGGATTTTGGGTGCATTTGAGAGTCTTAAGACTCAGTTTTTGGCTTTCCTGCCAAAACTAGTCATTTGAGAATTTAAATTTTGTTCTAAGCCTTATAGTGGCTTTAAAATTATTTTATAAGTGGTAAATGTTTTAATTTCATGTAATAAGGGGTATTTAATGTGTAGGGATAATTATTTATATTTTAAAACTATCTTACTCATTTTTCCCATGTTTAACCTTAGTTAAAGCCTAAGCATAATGACTTGTCAAGAAATAACCTATGTTAGAGGGAATAAAGAAAGTAGATAGAGATATTTTAGGTGTATGATAATTGTGTAAAAACATTAGGAAATATTCATTATATGTGAAAAATGTGGTGGTTATAATAACTCAAAGAATATAGACCAAGAAAAGGATCAAGAAACAAAGAAAGTAAACTACCTACAATAATGTGTGAGGTATGTGTATGCATTTATGATGTAAATAACTAAATGATGCTTTGATAGAGTTATTTATTGAATTTAAATTACTTAAACTGTGTGATAATTGTTATATGGTTATTATTTTTAAGATATCATGTTATTTTAATCAATATGAAATAAATAAATTTGAAGTATGTAATACATGCCAAATTGAGACAACTTTGTTTTGCATAGTCAAGAATTAAAATTGATAATGTCTCTTTGAGACATGTTCAAGTGTTTATAAGAGTTATAGGAGTCATATATAATATTTTAGATGTTATACTCTATGTAAATAACCTTTTAGACAATTCTAAATAAATATTTTATTCAAGTTTTTGTTCAAAGTAGACACAAACCTTTAGGCCAAACTTATAACTCTACTAAACCATGTATTAGACATTTGCCAGAATTGTCCAAGGATTAAAAAATATTAGGGAAGTTTAAGCTACACATGAAAAACTTAAAATAATCATTGAAAATGTTTGAGATTCCCTAAGATTTAAATTTACTCCTTTTCTAGGCTCTCAGGTAATCTCAAGCCTGTTAAAACCCCAAACTAGGGTTTTAAAACTAAAATATGAATATCTTCCATTGTAGCTAGTCAAGATCCTTGAAACTTTAGAATATTATGTGTTATATCATGTTCTAAGATATTTTTTAGGCTTTATAAATGTATAGGATTGTATAGTATGGTATACAATAGGTACACAGTGAATTAAGCCTAATTAGACCTAAAACTTAGAATTTTGAGAAAAATTTATTGTTTTAAGCCCTTCCAAGGGGGATCAAAGCATATATAAGTTGAAACCCATGTGATTGAATATTTTAAGGTAGTATATAGCCAAAATAGTTGTGCTAAATTCATTACAAGAGCTAATTTACTTAAACAAAACTACAAGATTATAAGCTTAACACATAATACATGGAAGTTGTCAATGAATCAGTTACATTGAAGGACTCTTGCACACTAATTTGTGAAGATATAGAAAAACTTGACCTAAGAAGGACTAAAAGAACCTTGTTTTCACTTTTTATTGCATTTAGATCTTCTATATGCCTAAATCACTAACTCCTTGAATGGTGAAGTGTTAACATGAATTCATAAGGTCTCTTAGATACTTAAAAGAGTGAAAGTTGATATACAATCAAGTATAAAATACATAATAAAATTAATAAGTGATAGAATTAATGTCTACCAAGAATAGTTTGAAGTCAAGACGAATCAATAAAGACTCTCTCCACACTAAAATGGGGTCTCATGTAACTCTAATTTAATGGAAAGTACAAACCACATTTATACATAAATTGAGTTTCTTTTTTAATGAAAAGTACCAAATACTCTATTTTATTTTGCATTATTCTACAAAGCATGCATGTTGTGATTGAATGGTTTTGATTCTATCAACCACATCTATCAGTCTGCACTTTGCTTTCAAATGCACCTTTGCCTAAGGCCTTCACCACTTGTCATTGACTTATACTTTTGGGCTTTTAATTATCCCTCATCTTTGTCATTATCCCGCGTGATTTTATTTTTTGATGTTATTTGTAAGTTGTACCATAATGTTGGCTATGTTATTTCTATCAATAGTTTGAGTAATTAATGATAAAATATTCCATGTCAATCTTATTAATAGTTTAATTTGTTTGTGACACAATATTGTAAAAAATATTTTAAAAATGCTATAGAAGTACTATCTTATTAATAACATTAAAAATTATATTAAAGTCATAGAAATATTCCTAAATAACACCCTTGTGAATATTTCAATATTTATATGAAACAACTTTAGAAAAATTAATTATTAAAATCATATGCATTTCAAAAAAATTGATTGGCCAAATAAACATGGCATAATTATTGAGTTGTGGAGCTAAAAGCTTCACTAAATGTGCTAATGTGGAGTTTGATGGGTTACACAATAACCAACATCAGTCAAAGCCAACTGACATCGGTTAGGGGTCAACCAACATTAGTTATATTTAGCTACATAGTAACCGGCATCGATTAGGGGTAGGCCGACATCGGTCACCTTCAGACTGGCACCGGCCATCTGTGCATTTCCTAAACTATTCTAATTTTAGGAGAACAGTTAGTTTGCATGTAAAGAGTAAAATTAGTCTTGAGTCTGCATTTCTAATTATTGTTTGCTTTCAATCCTATTTAAGAGACCCATGGGGCAGTATTGTAATAGGAGGGAAGAATAACTCAGTGTTGAGTTGATAGTAATTGATTGAGAGAGAGAGAGAGAGAGAGAGAGGAGAGAGAGAGAGAGAGAGAGAGAGAGAGAGAGAGAGAGAGAGAGAGAGAGAGAGAGAGAGAGAGAGAGAGAGAGAGAGAGAGAGAGAGAGAGAGAGAGAGAGAGAGAACTCTTGAGGGAGAATTACTATACATCTACGAGGTGTGAGGAGAAAGAGATTTCTTCATTGTATTTCCTTCTAGAAGAGTTTAATACAAGATTGGTTTTTTCTCGTATCTCCTATTCTTTGTTGTTTTTGATTTCTAGTTACTTATTACTTCTGGTTTAATTTTTTGTTTAGTTGCTTATACAAACGTAATCAATTGTACTCTAAGATCCTAACAATAATTGAAAATTGAAATCATTAGTACTTGCCTTGGTAGGGACTAATAACATAAGTCCACTTAATCAAAAATAATATTAAGTTTAAGAATAACTGTAGCACTCCCTATTCCTTTATAATATTTTTTTTCAATTGCATCAATATAAATAATTAATTGCCTTAATGACATCATCCAAGGACAAAATATGTACTTAATAGTAAGAATCATATAAGATAAATAAATTCTAAAATTAAAATAAAAAATTGTTGATGCTCATCCTTTTACAATTAATAATACAAAGTTGTGAAAATAGCTATAAATACACGTGTGTCCCACCATAAGAAAATAGAGAGAACATAAAATAAAATACAAATAACCTTTAATTACTCATATGTAAAAATCTATGAATGGTAAATGGATTTCTATCTTTTATTTCATTTTTAAAGATAAATATGGATTTCAATATTTTTGTTTCACTTGGCAATGAGCATAATCTTTACCAATATCTAGTTGGGCATTGACTCGTAGTATCAAAATAAGGGGATATGTACAAAAATATTAGGGAACCAAAGTTGAAACTCTATAAATTTACATCTATTAATACACAAAATAGTACAAATGGTGTTTTAATAGTGTCATCCAAAATTTACACTTTAGCTAGACAATTTATGATGTTGAATTATTTAATACTTAAGGGAAGTACAAAATATGACTTCAAGGAAAAGACAGATGTCATGGACCTATCATGTGGGAGCTATTATTCCATAATTTTAATATTAGATAAAATATTAGTTTTTTTTATAAAAGTATTATCTTATTAATAAGATTTACAATTGTATTAAAGTCACAAGAATATTCCCAAATAACACCCTTGGCAATATTTCAATATTTATATAAAACAACTTTAGAAAAACTTTATAATTAGTAAAATCATATATATATATCAAAAAAATTGATTGGTTGAATAAGCATGACATAATTGAAAAGTGAAACCATTAGTACCCTACCTTGGCAAGGACTAATAATTTAGTGCTAAGATTAATTTAGGTCTTAACCTAGGTAAACTTAACCCATGTTATTTATACCTATATGTGGTATACACTTGGATTTTTATATTTATCAGGGACATGTCTAATTTTTAGGTGTGCATATAATCAACTTGGTTGATGTGCACATGCTTATGCTCACAATTCATTTGGAAATCAGAGTAGGTCATTTTTATTTAGCAACTAGTTTTTTTTCACATTTCCAAAAGATGTCACTCACCTTTCCTCAACTGATATAAATATAGTTCAAGGTGTGGGCTTTTTAATCAAGAATGAGAATAAGCAAAACTCTAGTTCTGTAAGTTTGTCTTAGAGGATGTTTGATAGAATCATTTTGTCAATTTTTTGATTTCCCTTTGAATATTTAAATTTATCCATTAGTGTGGAGGGAATATTTAGGCTAGATTTATCCTAGAAAAATTGACACTTTTGTATCAATTTTTACACGGTATAAGAGTGTACCTTCTTACCCTCCTTCTCACTAGTCCTTCATCCTATCATGTTGCTTAGTTAAAATTGTAGTGGAGAAAGGAGGTGGCATTTAAGATTCACATATATGTGATCATTTATAGTCTTTTTTTACCATGTCATTTGATCTATAAGGGTGGAAAACCTTTGTAAGGACTCATTTCATTATGTTTAGAATTTTCTCAATAATGCTCAAACTCATTCAAGGATATTTCAAGGAAGCATTTACTAGTTTTAGGTTGATAGATCCACTTTGGAAAAAATATTCTAATGTCATAATGTCCTGAAGACTCTATGACATAAAAGATCATATTTTTTCATTAGAATCATACTCTAGAAGCCCAAATTATAGTCTTAACATGTAGGTTTTTTATAAAAGTGTTTTTAAAAATTCACACACACACACACACACACACACACACACACACACACACACACACACACACACACACACACACACACACACACACACACACACACACACACACACACACACACACACACACACACACACACACACACACACACACACACACACACACACACACACACACACACACACACACACACGTGTGTGTGTGTGTGTGTGTGTGTGTGTGTGTGTGTGTGTGTGTGTGTGTGTGTGTGTGTGTGTGTGTGTGTGTGTGTGTGTGTGTGTGTGTGTGTGTGTGTGTGTGTGTGTGTGTGTGTGTGTGTGTGTGTGTGTGTGTGTGTGTGTATATGTATATGCATGCATGCATGTATGTATGTATGTATAGGGGGATAATTTATTTTGATATTGGAAAAAATAGAGCAAAGACAAAGGGGAATTATTTTCTACAAAGTTTTATTTAAAAATAATAATTGGAAAGTTTTTTTATTAAAATACCAACAAAAAATTAAATTAAATTTAGGGCTGAGGCTCCTATCAAATACCCCATCCCCCACTTCTTCCTCCCTACCTCCCATTAACTCTAATTCCCCCTCCATCTCCTTCTCTCCTCTAGTCTCCACTCAATTGCTTCCCTTTTCTCATCCTACTTGGTGTTCACATCTCCTTCACCTATGACCCATGAAACAATTGCATCCTCATTGCAACTAATTTTCATGAATTATACTCACTACCCAAGTGTTTTATGCTACCTTCCACCCACTGCCATCATACCACCACCATTTATAAAAAACTAAAAGTTTTTCAATTGAAATGTAACTAATTAAATTTTATTTTAAAGTTAATAATAAGTGGCCATGTAGTGTGGTGGATAGTGAAGGTATCTTAAATATTTTTAATAGTGGGGGTAATTCTATCGAGTCTGTCCCATTAATTTATTTTTTAATAAAAGGTTTTTCAATTTTTTATTTTTTCTTATCTCAAATGAAGACTAATAGGTGAGACCCAATTTGATAGGGAATCAAATCCTCCATAAACATTTTAATATATTTTAATGTCAAATTAGCATTTTTTCTACAAGCAGGATAGAAATTCACCTTTTCCACATCGACACCAGTCTTTATCCAAGCTTATTTTAGGCCATCATACATTGTTTCACTCATATCTTGGATTTATTTTGTGTTTGGACATATTCTTTTGCATTTAGAAGCTTCTTTAGACCTCTTCCATGTGGTACATTTAACTTTTTTTATACTCCACTTCATATTTTTGTTCTAAGTTTCCATAGTTCTCCTTCATAATCAAATATCACTAACTTCTAAGTGCAATAACTTTTTCACCATAAAGTATCATAAACTCCATTTTTATTAGAGTATATGTTTTAATGAGATGTAAAATTTTAGATATAAAAAAATATCATATTTATTTATTTGATTTATGTAACATGTAGATCCTATTCCTCTCATATCTGCTCAACTCTAAAAATTTATCAAAAGATATATTCAATGGAATTCCAACAAAAAAAAATTACGTAAAAAAATCAATGGGGAGTTGTCCAACACCATTTTGTGTGCCAAAGTGTATTTTAATCTATGTGCATTTTTTGTTTCTACACACTTATCTTTGTTGGTCTCCATTTTTCATCATTGCTCAAATCTAACTATATCATTTTTGTAAAATCAATAATTGTAATCATGTCAGAATTCAAAATTTTGGAACCATTAACTTCAATCAACTACCATATAAATACACTTTCCATGATTGATTTTATTTTTAGTAAACAATGTTATAGGGTTACAATAGGCACAAAACTTGATCTAGAAAATTTATTAAAAAAAGAAAAAAAGATCAAATGGATGAGTTGGTTTGATGAAGACTTAGGGCTCATAAGGATGAGTGTTTTTAATGGATTAAAATTTCATGTTCAAAATTTAAAAAAATACTCATGAAGAATGGTAAAATTTTCATAAAAACTTTGGCAAGAATAATGTCATCAAGATTATTTAGATGGAACCTTAGCTTTCCTCATTGGATCCCAGTGATTTTTAAAATCATTAAGAACTATTTTTCCAAAGTCATACTTATAAAATAATAATTAGTGGGTTACATATAGGAAAATCCTAAAAATCTATTGATCATGACCATTCTTTCCAAGATTAAAGGTCCATTTCATATATTTTCCGCCATTTTTAGTCTTTCATGGATAATTTTGGAAGCAAATTTCAAATTTTAAAGAATTTCTTGAATGTATTACAAAAGAGAAAGATATACTCATCTTCACTAGACTAATCTCATCTAGACACTCCAAGAATTAGGCATTGGTGGCCTATCATCCTATATAGATAAATAAAAGTAAGCCACCACCTCCAAGATAAAAAAGGGTTGAACCATGAAAAACCAAGAAAAGGGTCTTCTTCATCATCACCCTTTTGAAATAATATATCTATAAAGCATTGTACATTTTGTGATCAATATGGTCACCTTGAGTTTTGATGTTAAAATATGTCTCGTCTATAATAATCCATGAAGATATACACAAAATTGAAATTAACAAGCCATAGTATTTCTCATTTTCAAACAAAAAAGGCAAAGGCAAAGTCCAAGCCCTTTCTACAAATTCTTATGCCTTCACTATGACTCATTCCTCCAAAGATGTTGGGATGTTCAACTCTCAAGCTTCCCATCATATCAAAAATTCAAAATATGCATTCACCTCTCTTTTTAAGAGCGATACCTCTAAAAATTTAGTTGGTGATTCCTCTCCTTTATCCATATTTGGATATGACAATATTGACTTGTATAATGAATAATTAAATGGTGTTGTGTATGCACCTGATATCTCAATGAATTTTCTCTCCATTTATGTTATTTTTAATTTTCATAGAGGTGAAATAGGGGAATTTTCTTCTCAAAATGTTATTTTAATATATTTTCAAGATCATATAATGGTTTTTGCTTCTAGAAAACTAAATGATGTGGAACGACTATATCATTTTCATACTTTCCAAAATTCCTAATCTTCTCATGCACTTATTTATCATGTTGATTCTTTGATAAAATTATGGCATGAGATATTTGGCCATCTCAACTTTGGGTACTTACAATAACTAAGAACTCAAAACATGGTAAACTGCCTTCCTAAAGTATCTTATAAAGATGGTGTTTTTCAAAGTTGTGTTCTTGGAAAAAATCATAGATATAAATTTTAGAAAGGAAAGTCTTGGTGAGCCAAAACTCCAATTTCATTGGTTCATATTGACATGATGTCTTTCCCTAAGACATCATTTTTCTAGAGGCAACTATGTACTCACTTTCATTAATGAATTATCTTGGTGAAATTGGGTATACTTCAATAAGTACAAAACTAATTTTTTTAATCACTTCATTGATTTCAAAACATTTGTTGAAAAAAAAAAGTAGTATTCTTGATTCAGTGGTTGAGGACATATAATGGAGTTGAATATGTGAGCCACGCTTTCATCAAAATTTCTACTACTCATGGAATCTAATTATAACATACAGTTCCATAGACACCTCAAAATAATGGTGTTGCTAAGTGGAATAATTACACATTGAAAGAAATGGAAAATTCCAATATTCAAGCCAAGAATCTAGCCCCATTATTTTTGGATGAAGCCATCAATTGTGCCAACTATATTCAAAATTTCACTTCTCATTGGGTTGTATAAAATTTACACCAAAAGGGGCTTGGATGAGAAAAACTCCATATGTTTCTCACTTCCTTATGTTTGATATTAAAGCTTAGGCATTAATTCCTAATTAAAAATGCAAGGACATAGATAAGAAGCTCCAATCATGCATTTTTATTGGCTATTATGAAGATGTAAAATTGTGTCTTTTGTTTGACCCTAGTACTCATGAAGTAATTTATAATTGAGATGTTCAGGTAGAGGAACACTATCCATCCTACATGGTAAGATGTTCACCTTATTATTATCCAAATGTAACTACTTCACACTAATATTATTCTAATATAGATGAATCTTCAACTAACCCAATAGATGAAGGACCTTTATTTGCCTCAGCTCCTTCTCCATTGTTATATCCCATTTGGACCTGCTATTATTTTTATATGTTTATGATACATTGGGATATTTTAGACATTGATATATGATTCTTATACATTATGAACATTTATTATTATGGTACATATATGATATTATGAATTATATTTTAGTATCTATAGTTGATTTGGTTTATATTACATTATGCTAATACTATTGATGTCATGTTTATTATTTTAGGTTATAATCAAGTAATGAGCTAGGTTTGGTCTTGAAACACTTAAATTAGATGGAAACTTTATTTTATACATGTAAATGAAGGTTGAGATAAAATAATAAGATCTAGTCTATTGCTTCCATGGTTGTATTTTGTCTTATGTTTTGAGGTTCAAGTATTGTGAATTTTTTTTTTGATTATGTTTGGAAGTTTTCATTGGAATTTATCCAAATTTTGATCTTATTCCTTGTTCCCATCTATGGATACAATTATTAATGTTGATTCAAATAATTTTATATTGTGTTGTGAATTAATAACCCTATTTGATTTATATAGCAGTTGAACTTGGTAAGTCTTAAGACTTATCCCATAGTGGTAGAAATCATTGTTTAATGATAATAAATTGAATCATATTATATTATTACCTAGTTAAATAATGGTGTAGTAATTGACTTAGGTTATTATGGCACTTGTAAATTTATTTTGATTATGTTTTATTTGGTCATGGAAAGACCATAGCACTTGATGGTTCATTGACATTAGAAAAAGACTAAATGACATTATCATTTTAGATTAGGTTTTTTTTGGTGTTTAGAACTCACACTTTGCATTGTTGTTGGGAGTGATTAATGGATAAGTTGAAGAGTACTATGTGTTTCCTTATAGACATGAATACATGCAAAATTTATATTTTTGATAGGGAATATTCTATTTATTCAAAGTGATTATGAACATGAATAAATGAGGGTTAAGAACCTGTATGTGTGGATAGTTTACAAAAGTTGGTATTTGGGGTTTGAGTTGGAGCTCGAAGAGGAAACAAGAATGAGATGAGGAAGGAAAAAGAAGCATAACATAACCATGGATTTTTACTCTAAAACAACTAATTTTTATTGACATTATTATATAGAAGAATGACTATTAACTTGTGGTAAAAACCTTATAAGGGTAAATGGGTTGTGTGAGGGGTAAGTTCTCTCCTGAACTCCTTTGTCATTATGTATGCATGATTGTTATAGCTTGAATTTTGATTGTTTTATTTTTTAAACTAAAACCCAATAGATTATTCAAGAAACATAAGTATATATGGCTATTTGGAATCATCTCTCCCCTTTGATGGTGTAAAGATAAGTTTCTATGAAAATCTTGTTGGCTACTTGCATTTTTTGCTTAAATGGTGTTGGGTGTTCTTATACCCATGTGTTTCTTAAATAGTCATGTTGTGTGTTATATTGTGTATATCTATGTTTTTGATTTTTTGGTATTACCCTTGTTATGTCAACTTGGATCTTATTCTTTTTAAATGCCTCATGTTCATTAATCATTATGATATGTAGCCTCTATGTGGTATTTTATTCCAACCCAAAATTGATGATTATGGTGGTTAAGTTACCAACAATGGATGGACTCATATTAAACATTACTCATTTATCATGCTTATATATAATGTTAGTTGTGTCTAGTTATTCTTTCTTGGTAGTTAATGTGGATTCATGATGGTGCCAATGACATAGAGGCACTTGACATATTAAAACTTTGTTTTGTATCTTATTTCTGATAGGAAATTATGTATTTAATTATTAATGTTAAGACATTATGGATATGGAATGAAGGCATGTGTTCCTTTTGCCTTTGTAATATTTTTTAGATAATTAGTCATTCATATTCATATGAATTCTCATTAATATTACATTGTTATGTATAAAAGAATAAACCTATTCTAAAAAATATCAATGTTGGGAGATTTATTGTTTATTTTATTATTATACCTTATGGTTTAAATGAACATTTCAACTAGTTGTATTCCACCATTGTTTTAATGGTATATATTGTTGTACCTTCTTGGTGTGAATGGATGCATAGACTAGTTGTATTTTAGGGACCATTTACATTATTGTACCATTGGTTTTCAAACAAATTTTTTAAATAACTCCAAACATTTAACCTTCTTGGGGAGAAAAAAACAAGTTATTGGTGAAAGCATTTTATACTAACTATTTTAAATACTTATTCCTAATAAATTGCAAAGCTTTATTTATGTTTGAATTATTTTAGAGTGGATATGAGGCAAGTATGAAATCTAGGAATGTGTGCATTTTGTGTGATATAGCCTTAGACTTGGATAACAAGGTTGTTGTCATTATATAATCAATTTCATTATGAGTTGTTCACTAAAAATTCATGAATATTGTAATATTCCCTGATATTAGATATTTGTTTTTTATTGTATGCCTCAAGGTATTACATAAAATCACTAAATTACATAGAATGTCACCATCTCGGCCCATATTTCATAAATTAACATATAGTGAATTTACAATTTTGAGTAATCATACATATAAATCAGTGAGCTTCTTTGGCTAAGTAGCCATTGAAAAGGGGTGTCCACATTATCAAAATCAACTTGGGTATGATCCTAGCCTTGATTGCTCCATTTTAGGTATATATAAGGATTTATACCTTGTTAGATGGATATAAGAAACCATAATCCTCACCATTTGTACTAAAACCCTTTCAATCCTTATGTTAGTGTTAATTTTCCAAGAAAATAAAAGAAGTGTGATTTTTGTTATTATGAAGAACACATGTTTAACAAAGGAAAAACAAATGACTAGGACTTGTTCTCATAATCCATTCTTTGGTACAAAATGATGTTGAGTAATGATAAGTTCTTGTTTATTTCTTTATGGATGATGTTGTTACTTCAAAGTGTTTTGATTTTATTTTTAATGACTATGTATTATTCCACAATATAGTTTTTATTAGTGTAAAAATGATTCAAAATATGGTAGATTTTATATGACTTCTTGAATCAATTATTACCATAGATGAAAGTATCAGAAACTTGTTTGTATTGTTGAGTATTCAATCTAGGAAAGTTGGTATGGATTAAAGTGGACTATATTTATGAAATATGTGTAACATTTAAGGATGGTAGAATATGATTGGTTTCATGATTGCTTATCTTGGTGTTTCACTTGAGTCCTTCAAGCTCAGTTGGTTTGTGAAGACTTAATGAGTACAACTAGTTATATTGGATATATTAAGGATGGTTATGGTGTATAATTATGTATGAAGTCTCTATTATGATAGAATGGGACTATTCAAGTATATTTAGGAACTGTACTAACTGTTGAAGTCACTAACAATTGTATATTGGCCTGTAGATTTACCAAGTATTTCAAATTATAACATAGAAAATAAGAATGGAAAAAGTTGACATATTTATGATGAGCATTGGGTGTATCATTACCTAGTTAAGGTCATATATCATTTATATAATGTTTTAGTCTTATAATATTTTAGTAGATGTAACATTAATGTGTGTTATAAATGTGAAAAAGAGTTATTGAGACTATATACTATCTTCCATTTCCATGAATGTTATTTCATATTATAATTAAATTTTGTATGGATATTGTTTGAATACATGATATTGAGAATGAAATTAATAATGTGTTTCAATTCTCTTGTTAGTTTGTAATTCTATGTTTGGCCTTATTAACTAAGCCAAATAAAGAATAACAGGTTTTCTAGACATTGCATAACTATGTGATGAAGGTTATTTGTGGTATATATAAATTTAAGTTGAATTGTATGTTGTTTTACATAATGGAATGAGGAAGGCAAAAATTATGATGGATTTTTAGTGCCTTTCATAAAACAAGGTAACCTTGTATAGTATACCTACGACCCATTTACATGCCTAGTGATTATAAAATTTGGAACTATACTTAAGGAAAAATTTACATCTGTAATTTATTTTGTTTCTTTTAATATATAAGGAAAGTTATGCACTTAACCTTTTTATTGGTCATGAACCTTATATGGACCTATAAAATTATAAATAGTGGTATGTTATCTAGAATTGCAAACCTATTTTTATCTATATGGTGATATGGATTCAACTATGATAAAAAAAAAATACTTTCTTGAAAATTCAATTACATAATGAATTTATAGAATATAAAAAATAGTGGAAAGTGGTATGTGTGTTTAGGATATTTATGAGTTGTGATTTCATAATTCTAATAACCTTTTCATGAGATGTAATTATTTATTAGTTAAAGACAAGCAAGCGAATCAATCTCATAGCATGTTATATTTTATTTCTAATTACATCATTTAACTTGTGAATTAATGTCGTCTAAGGAATGTTGTAACCCTAAGTAGATACTTAGCTACATAAAGGCCTACATCCTTTGAGTAATATTTATGGACTCTTTATAGATTCATTACCATAATTTATGGATGAAGTTAGTTCATAATTTATTATACATTATGATTATATTGAGAACAAAATAATTTGAACCCACATGATCTTAAAGACTGTTGTAATTAAGTAATGCCCATCATGGACTTGACACACTAACATGAAGTTTAAAATATTTTAAGGTCTTATTGAATATTTAAATTATTAGACACTCTTCCCAAAACTAAAATCCTATAGTGGTTATCTAATCCCAATATAAATTGGAAGTATGGCTATGAAGTGTATAAGGGCATCCTATACCATTATGCCCCATTTAAAAAATGAGAAGGTCTTTTAAAGTCTAAGTATTGTGCCCTAGGTTTATTGTTTGGAATTTTCCAAAGATACTTAACCTCATTTTAGTTATACCATTCATAGCTACCATAGATGGATGAAAAAAATCATGTACTCAAGTTCATGTAATTTGTTTGAATAGGTTGTTTATATATGGTTAGATCTAAGAAGCAGGATTATAGTTATTTTTAAGAACACTTGTTTAGAAAAGGAAAAATAAATGACTAGGACTTGTTTTCACAACCCATTATTTGGTACAAAATAATGTTGAGGGTTAATAATATTTCCTTTGATATTTATTGATGGATAATGTTGCTACTAGTAAGCATTGTGATTTGCTTCTTAATGACTGTGTATTATTACATAGTGGATAGTTTCTGTTAGTATAAAAATTATTAGAAATATGGAAGATTTGATATGACTTCTTGAATAAATTTCTACCATTGATGAAAGTTTTAATTTTTTTTTTTTGAGTATTCAGTCTATGAAAGTTAAGATGGATTAAGTGGACTCTATTTATGAAATATGTGTAGCATGTAAGTGATGTGTAGGCCAAACTTATGGAGGCTGTACTTTTTGATATGTAATCTTGTTTAAGATCTCATTCACATCAAAACAAAGGAATCTAAAAGTTTATTTTAGATATAACCTAACCTATATATTTATATATGTTTAAAAAAACTATGAGGTCATACGTGACCATCTAAGAGTTCAAAGATCCATTTTAATAATTTTTTTGGGATTTTCCCATTTTTAGAAATAGAATATTTTTGTAACCAAAGATGGAGTAGATTTGAAATTCATCCATTAGGTTAAATTTAGTCTTTAGAGGATATGTGTATATTTTTATGCCCATCCTATATTTCATACAAGAATTACTAAAAATAGTAGTTAAAAAACTTGCTAGAAGAGGAAAGTTACTTGAACTAGTAAATTGTTAAAAATAACATAGGTCAATTAGCTTTAGGTAGCTTTTGATTTATTTATATTTTTTAATTATGCATGTAAACTCAAATTATGAGTTGATATTTATTTAAATATTCTTATGTAATACTTTATTCATTCAATGAGAACTGAGGGAGATTATTGATTTTCATGTATTTTTTGAGTTTTATGCCTATTGGTATTTTTGCTTAGCTAGTCTATGTTTTCTTCATCTAATATCAAATCAAGTTCAATTTTTGATGGTAATATATTTATGAATTGATGTTTTCATATTTTTTTGGAATTTTTTTTATTTAAGAGTAGATGTAAGATCTGGTGAAAGGACAAGGATAAGGAAGAATTACTCAGATGAACAAGACTATGTCAGAACTATAGAGACAAGTGGAAAATTTAACTTTAATTATCGTAGACCAAAGACAAAGGTGAGTGAAAGATGAAATAGAGGAAGAAATAGATTGTGAAGATGAAAATCAAAAATAAAATAAATGAGAACATCCACCATAGATGGAAGAGAGGATGGTTAGGGATTTAGATGGAAGGAATGAATGAATCAAGGTCGATGTTCCAATTTATGGAGGTAGTTTAAAACCAGAGGAGTTGATAGAATAGTTAAACAATGTAGAGAAATTTTGTAATAGAAAAACCATGAGAAAAGATAAGAAAGTAAAATTTGTATGCACAAAAATTTAAGGGTCATGCAATGATTTGGTGGTATAACCTATAAAAAATAAAGATAGAGAAAGGTTAAATATAATATCAACACATGGAGAAAGATGGAGAAGAAGCTAAGGAAGAAATTTATTCTTGTGAATTATAGACTAACCCTATATAAAATATTTTATAATTTAAGACAAAAGGAATATAATATATAAGAATATACATATGAGCTTTAGAAGCTTTCCATATGAGTGGAGCATGACAAAACATATGAACATATGGCCGTAAGGTATGTAAATGGTTTGAATTTTTATATTAAATATGAATTGAGCATTCGTAGAATACTTTACATGAATGAGGATTTAGATTTTAAAGTATAAGAAAAAAATAGACAAACTTTAAGAGATTAATTGTGCCAAGAAGAGGAAAATTACCTATAGTAAGGGGATGAGGTGGGTTTAATTCCACTAGAGGAGGATCTCCCCATGGTGTAAACAATTAAGAAGGTAGTAGACAAAGGTTTCAATATCAACAAATATCAAGAGGATTTTATAGAGGATGAGGCTATGGTGGTGATAGAGGGTGTTTTTAAAATTAACATAGGTTTGATGATTTTTTTATATGTGGAGAAGAATAAAATAGGGTGTTTGATTGTCCATACTATCATCACCAAGAAATGGGGTGAGAGGGATCCCACAAGAGTGGATTTAGTATAGGCTGAGATAGAATATAGAAATACAAAATTTACAATAGTATACAATGGAAAAAAATCATGATGAGAAGAATAATGATTTCTTCAAAGAAAGAACAGGTACAAAATAAGGAAGGTGGTGATGAATGGATGTAAACAAACATTTTTTGATCAAGGTACACTTTAGTAAGTAGGATCTGAAAAGTAATTATAGATGGTGGTAGTTGTGAAAATATGGTTTTTAAATAAATGGTATAGAAACTAGGTTTGTAATGTGAAAATAATCTTTATTTTTATTATATTTCATGGTTCAAGAAAGGGAATGAAGTTACAATAGATAAAATGTGTTTAATAAAGTTTTCTATATGAAACATTTACAGAGATGAATTATGATGTTATGTTATTCTAATGAATTCATTCCATATGTTATTTGGAAGGCCATGGCGATATAATATAAAGGTAATTAATGATGGGAAAAATAGTACATATGCTTTTTGTAAAGGTGGGATAAATGTAGTTTTATTACCTCTTAAAGAAGAAGGGCGTGCATAAACCATGCTATCCAAAAAATAATTTATCAAATATATGAAGATGGCATGCTATTGTTATACATTAATAGTAAATAAAGAAGACACAGTAGTGGTGAAAATACTAGCATAATTAGTAGAATTATTGAAATAATATACAAATGTTATACCTGATGAGTTACCAAATGGTGTACCATCAAAGAGAGACATTCATCATCATATTTATTTGATTCTAGTATCATCTCTACCCCATCAAAAATCTTATAAGATGATTCCAATAAAACATGAAAAATTGAATAAACACGTTATTGAATTAGTGAGAAAGGGTACAGTAAGGGAGAGTATGAGTCCATGTGAAACACCAGCATTGATAACTCCAAATAAATATGGGGGATACAGGATGTGTGTGGATAATAGAGAAATCAATAAATTTACCATCAAATACAAATTTCCTATACCACATTTAGATGATATAATGGATGTTCTTGTAGGAGAAAAATACTTTACTAATATTGATCTAAGAAGTGGTTATTATTAGATTTGACTTCATGAAGGAGATGAATGGAAAAAGAGCATTTAAGACTAGGGATGGCTTATATGAGTGGATGGTGATGCCAATTGGATTATATAATACACCTAGAAAATTTATGAGGATTATGAACATAATTCTAAGAGATTACATTGGTAAGTTTGTGGTGGTTTATTTTGATGATATTTTTAGATTCAATAAGAGTAAATAAGAGCACTTAAGGAATTTGATTATGGTATTAGGGTTAATAAAAAAGGAGAAACTCTATGAAGATTTGAAGAAGTGTAGGTTTGTGTAGAATAATTTGATATTTTGGGGGTTTTTAGTTTTATCAAATGGTGTAAAAATGGATGAATTAAAGGTAAAGAGATTTTTTGAGTGGCCTATTCCAAAGAGTGTCACAAAGGTAAGAAACTTCCATGGCTTAGAAATTTTTTAAAGAGAGGTAAATAATAATTTTAGTAGTCTTGTTTCACCAATAACAGTTTGCATGAGATAAAAATAATTTGTTTGGATAAGGGAAACAATATAAATATTTTAATAATTGAAGAATAATATTACAAAAAAACCATTTAGCATTACCAGATTTTAATAAAGTGTTTGAGGTGGATTGTGATGTTGCACTACCACTGAGAGGAGTTTGGGGGGGGGGGTTGAATCAATGTCTTAAAATAATCCATTTCACTTCAATTTCATAACTTTTTATCGATCAAATGAATATGTAAAAAAACCATTAAAACAACATCACATGATCTACAAATATTCTAAATAAAGCATACTCATAACAATCATGAAACATGAGAACCCATCACAACACATCATCTATGTGGGAAACCCTCATGGGGAATAAAACCCATTAAAACATAGCTTAGACAAATTTCCATATAAAACCATGAATCAATTTATTTGAGAAAAAACCCAAAAAGGAAGTAACAACTCCCTAAATTTATCTAAAACTAACTAAACCTTAGCAAGCACTGACTTGCAATGAGGCTAAAACCCCCTAAGTAACCAAGCACCAACTCAGTCACCTCTTGACTAAGAACCCACTCAAACAATAACTATGTTTCCACATTGATCTTGTTTTATTATAAAATTTATGATGGACACCTTGTAATATTTCTTCTTTAACCACTCTCAAACAACTTCTCAAGCAAATCTATCTTTTATATAATAGTCATATCAAAAACTCTAAATTATACCCTTACTTAGCTCTGATATTTAAACTCATGATCTCAACACATAAATTTTATAATCATTCTCTTTATCTAAATTATATAAATTCACAGGAAACTCTTCTCTTCTACTAAACTCTATCCCTCTCAAAACTAACTTTTAGGCTTCCTCACTCAATATTCCTCTTACTAGGCTTATTAGGTCAACTGACCTTCATGCCCATATGCATCAAATCTATTATATGTTCCTCATATTATCTCTTCCCTATTATTATGGTATTAAATACCTCCTAATCCTTCACACTCTTTGATTTTATTCATTCATAGGAGTCTTCTCTGCTACACACTCAATTAGGCCTATTATGCCTTGTATAAATACAAGTCACTTGATCACCCTCACTCTTGGTCAAAAAATAGCCTTTAAATAGCTAGATAAACTTTTTAATAGATCAAAAAACATGTTTTACAAGTGAAATATCCACTACATAGGTCGGCCATTACTCATAAGGACCAAAAATACCATTAGTCCTAATGGATTCCTAATGCAATTAGACCTTCTCAAAGCACACATTACATATTGACCACATTGGAACATATTGAGCCACAAAAAATGGGTGAAAAACTTAATAAATTATTAAATTATACCAATAATAATCTCACCTTATGTACCAAACACCATTTATCTCATCTTACTTTTTAAATCATACCATTAGGTCTATTTGTAATTAGGCCTTCTTACTACTAGAAAGTTTGCCTTGAATATCTGAAGAGTAAAATAAACTTTTAGACATAAAAAAAATAACATTAATTTAACCTACATGACTTCATGGTCATCACAAATTCCATTATACTTCACCAAATAGGTCAAAATACCTTAAACAAACTACTTTCATATGCTCACTCAAAACTGCAAACAGACCTCAAGAACCCAGTCAAGAACCTTTAAATTTTTACACCTTCATAGGAATTTATAATGAATAAAAATATATTAAAATTAACCTATTATACCTATTAAAAATATTCATGTGCATTTTATTATTAAATTCTATGAAAAACACCTCAAACTCATCTTTGTTAGATGACTACATATGACTGCCAACAAGCCTAACAACATAGTCATTATGAATGTTGTTTTTAGCTCATGTAAGGACACTTAAAAGACTTATTATTAAATTTAATATTTTATATGACATATATATAACATCCACCATCAAATATATCACAATATCTAGTGTCAAATATTGATCTTGTAGACCAATTTGTTGAGCTTCTCTCTCACAGTCCTTACATATCTAGATAAGTCATTTTAGCTTCCATATTACAACCTCTTAAATTTAACTACTATAAAAATTATATCAAGCATGTGTAGTTCATATAATTCCATAAAAACATAATCATGTTCATTGGAAACATAAACTCATGATATAATGTATTAGATTCATCACTCCATCTTACATACCTAGAACTATCATTTTATCTTTAAGAACCAGTCATAGTGAGCTTGCATTCCAACACCTATGTGGATATAATAAAGAATTAATAATTAATTAATATGATCCTTATACATCATTATAACATATTAAAATACAAATATATAGAGGTATAATGGAAAAAATGGAATATATAGACTAATCTCTAAAACTTACACCTTCATTGTCTCATCTTCACTAGACAGATCATCTTGTGAACAATATTTTGAACATTTTTAGTGATTTCCAAAACATATAACAAATATGGAAATTTTTTATAGGTATTTAATTACAACACCATGAAATTGGATCTATCCCTAATCCACTACAACCCATCCATAATCTCATTCTCATTTCTACCTAGTTTTCTCATAGTTTTCCTCATTAGGCCTTTTTAGTCATCGACAAATTTCATGATTGATATAGAATATTTTTGGTGTTAAAAATACTCATAAACTTATGTGAACACAAAATAAAATTCTTACACAACATATTCCAATAAATTGCATGCTTTGACTTGGTTAAACCTACCTATTATACAAAATTTCTAAGAAATAAGGGATTTCCTATAACTTTCACTCATTCTTCTAATAGACCAATTCCACCTAGAGATACCTAGGAGAGTAATATACATGATAAAATCATAAAAATAGGTCAAAAAAATCATTCTAAGCCATTTACAACAATATTTTTCATATCAGGTCACTATGAGGGTTTTAGACTAGTTTTCATTCTTAACATTTGTTCACAAAAATCTACCCTTAAAAAAACTCCTAATGTTATTAAAATATTTCTAGGACCATTTTACATCTCTACCTAAGATATTAAATTCCCATGTAATATTTAAATGTGCTAATAAGCATGATAAAATCCTTATCAGGTCTCATATTTTCATTATGAGAACACTCAAGACCTCAAAAAACCATATTTCATGTTTTATTCTTAAACTTAAAAACCTCAAACTTCAAAAACACACTTAAAAAACATGCTAGACCTAAAAACATGATTACATAATCTCTTAAGCTTCCAAACATAATCATGATGCCTCATCATGCTACCTAGGGTCTTAAGACTAGGTCCATGAGAAGGCCACCAATGAAGAACATACCGCTTTGGCTCAATTCAAGAGTCACATGATTGAATATACACCTTTCTCACATGTTTTAACATTTTATGCACAAATTCAATTCCATACACATCTATATCATCATCAACATGCCTCTACAAGCTATATCCATGTGAGCTAGTCCATTACACAGACTTATTAGGAACCATAGTAATTTGAGATCTTAAAGACACCTTTTGTAGCTCATTACTCACCTCTAGACATTTGAGATATAATCCACAACATCTCCCATCATTATCCTTTGACCAAGTCTCCATATATCAAATGGATCACTACCCAATACTTAAACTAACCTTCTTGGACACACACTATAGACAATCTCTCTCTCTCTCTCTCAACTCATGAAGATCTAAAGATATTCACCAAAGATATGAAACTTATACTACCTAAAATAATTCCACATACTTTTATCTACTCATTTCAACATAACTCACTATTCTTCATAAGATACTCCATAGAATCAGTTAAAGTTACACTAGTAAGCTCAAATAGTCAACCTCATACCAATGACCATAGCCACCTTCTTCTAAAACAATACATGACCACACACTTCCTTTGACATAAATGACAATATGAATAGATGACATTAATGAATAATTTGAACAAAATCCCCCTTTTTCATTGATGGTAAACCACAAATGAACTCAAGAGGTTGTTTCTCTCTCAAACTAAACTATTTTCATCAAGAATTTTCTCCCATAGGAAATTTGACCATGAATATTTTTTTCCCCCTTTGAAATTAATGACAAAGGATCATATACACTCTCACAAGGTCAAAAACACATATTCTACTAATCCTTGGATTTGTCCACTCTTAGAGGCATCAAACTCCCCTTTTGTCCATACATACCTCTCTTCAAGATTCTCAAGCCATCATGGCTTAGGTCAATTCATAACATCTTCATGGAAACATATGGTTAAATAGGTATATGAAGACAAGCTAGCCTTTGTTAGACTACTGATATACTTATTTTCCTTCAATAAAATCAATGCATGTTAACAAAATAAGTAAACACATGCAACATGACCCTAAGATCATATTCAAACTCCTAGACCATTGAACTCTTTAAGATACTCTTCATATTGTTTCAATGAATCAACTCAGTATACATAGTCAAGACCCTATTTATGAAAACTCAAAATATTTGTCATTCTTAAATCAATGAACTTCTTAAGGGCACTTACAATATGTCAACTTACTATTTAGATAATCTCCAATTCTTTGATATCATGGAAAATACATTTAACTCTACATATCATATATGAGATATTGGAAACATAGCTACCTTAGACCATCAAACTTTAGATCATCATCACATAATTAATAAATTACTACTCCTTAACTCCTTACTCACAAGATTCATGCCCATATCTCATATTAAACTCAATATACCTAAGTTATTTTCCTCTAACTTCATGTTTCACCTCTTATATATTCCTTTACGATGAATACACTATCATCCATATGAGAAACATTCTATCTTGCCTAACTTCATATTTTCAAAATAGAACTTTGCACCAATACTCAAAATAATCATGCTTACACACACATGGATCGTCATGCATATACTCCCATAAAACCAATTATGAATATGCATAAAGTAACTCTAAAAAATGACCATATAAACAGCACAAACAAACTTTGCATACCTTATTCTTAGATACCATTACACCATCTTTCATGCTTCCATAACTACCCATAAGGTATAGTCATCTTCCTAGATATTTATACACTCAGATGCATCTTCAGATATTACAAATATTGTAATGAACAAAGTGAGCATATAGTAAGATAAACCTCAACATAGATCCAGCTAAAAGACAACTATCTTCATGACTACCATAGATCTTATTATCATACACACCTACTTTTGGAGTATGATTGATTCCCCTTATCTTCATGAGATAATCAGACACTAAGATAAATGTTACTTGGTTTGATCAAGTCATCATATAAATACCTTATAACTCACAAATTCTCAAACACCTAGGCTTACTTCACCTAAATAATGCATATATATTCTTACAAGGCCTAGAAAAAGGTTATGCAAGATGCCTTTATTCCTAAACCTATCCCATCCATATTATGATGTCAAAAAAACAATAATAAACCATATTTGGACATGTATCTTTCTCTAAACATGTCTTTAAAATCTTTCTAGACTATCAAATTAGGTTTGATATTTGATTTGGCTTCTACAAAATCCTTTTGAGTTGGTAAATAACACTTTTGACATTATTTCAAATTTAACTTATGTCCTATAGTAACACATAACTCACCTTGGTTTAATATTTCATCACAACTTATCTTATCACCTTTCTTCTTCTTATTTAACTCTGTTAGTACCATCATTCTTTGGTAGACCATAATTATAACCATGAAAAAAAATGTCGTCATCATACTTCAAAATTTTGCTTCTTAGGATCACCTTTAGGCTTATTAGGCCTCTCCCAAAGGACCATATTTGATACCAATTTTTTGAGGTTTTACCACTTAAAAAAGGGGAGCATGAATCAATGTCTTAAAAAAATACCTTTTACTTCAATGTCACAACTTTTTATCCATCAAATGCATATCTATAAAAACCATTCAAACAACATCATATGATTTATCAATATCCTAAAGAGATCATACTCATAGAAAGAATGAAACATGAGAGCCTGTCACAACACATAATCTATATGGGAAAACCTCATGGAGAATAAAACCCACTAAAACACAACTTGGATAAATTGTGTTTTTAAAACCATGAATCAATTTAGTTGAGAACCAACACAACAAGGAACTACCAACTCCCTAACTTTATCTAACACTAACTAGACTTTAGTGAGCACCCACTTACAAGGAGGCTACAACTCCCTAGGTAACCAAGCACCAAATTAGTCACCTCTTGACCAAACAACCACTCAAACAATAAATATGTTTACACCTTGTTATTTTTTTCTTCTAAAATTGATGACAAAACACCTTTCAATCTTTCTTCTTCAACCACTATCAAACAAGTTCTTTCTCAATCAAATTTATCTTCTATATAACAACTCTGAATTTGAGAAGAACCTCCTACAGCAGATTACCTCCTACATTAGATTTAATTGAAATATGCAAAAATAAAATAACTCTTATGAATAATAGAAACATAGAAAACTTATATTGATCTCAAGCCACTTCGAGGGGGAAACCTCCTTTTAGCAAGCTCAATACAATAAATTCATTGATGCCTTCATTGGGCCTCAACATTTACTTATATACTAACTATATTCTGACTACTACTTCCCTTGTATATGGGACCATTCAAATATGATCTAAGTGATTATTTACAAAGCATATGCATCCATAGAAATTATTACACTAATAGTGCAAAGAGAATGGTAAGGCACAAGTTCCTAACATCCCCTCTTCCTTAAAAAGCTTTGCCCTCAAAGCTTCAAATGTGGGAATTATTGTTGAATCTGGAAGAGTGATTCCCATGTTGCATCTTTTTGTTGCATGCCATACCATTAGATTAAGACCTATGTGATGGAGTAGGATCAAAGTTGGTAGGTGCACTTATCCAGGATTGCTTCTAGCTTAAGAAGGATGGAACCTTCATTATCAAGTACTGGTAAAACTATCTGCACTTAGATGTTGGATACAAGAACTTGCTTCAAATAGGAGACATGAAAGATGGGATGAACATGGGAGGAAGGTGGAAGCTCTAACTTGTAATCAAATAACCCAATCTTTTGGAAAACCTTACATGGCCCATAAAACATTAGAGCAAGCTTTTGGCACCCTTTTTGTTTCAGTGATGATTGATTGTATGGCTGTAGATGAAGAAAGACCATATCATCAGGTTGAAAGGTATGCTCAGAGTAGTGCTGATCAACCTACTACTTCATTCAATTTTGTGCCATGTGGAGATTGTCCCATAAGGTGTAAAGAATCTAATCTCGATTTCATAGAGTAGTGTCAACTGCTTGAACTGGTGAGCTACCAAGATTATATAGAAGAAGTGGTGGCAGTGCTTGACCATAAACTATTTCATAGGGAGTCAATTTGGTGGAAGTATGGTATGAGGTATTGTACCACCATTCAACTAGGGGAATCCACTTGGCCCATTGATGTTGTTGTTCTAAAGCAAAGTAATGAAGGAAGGTTTTTAAGCATTTGTTGACTATTTTTTTCTGGCCATCTATTTGTGGGTGGTACCCAAAGCTCATTCTCAACTATGTGCCTATGTGATGAAATAGTTCCATCCAAAAATGGCTGGTGAAAGTGGCATCATGATTTGAGACAATTGAAGAAGGACTGTGATGAAGATGGAAGATCTAATCTAAGAAAACCTATGTGACTTTGGAGGTTGTGTATGGATGGCTGAGTGCACAAAAATGACTATATTTGGAGAGGTGGTCGAATACGACTAGGATCACTATCTTTCCCCCATATTTAGGGAGGCCCTCAATGAAATCCATGGAAATATCTATCTAGATCCTAGTAGGAATGGGCAAAGGCTTGAGTAAACTAGGAGTCAATGTGGTTTCACCTTTATTTCATTGGTAGGTATCACATTCGGCCACCATTTTTTTAATTTTGGCTTTCATGCCTTTCCAAAACAAGTGTCGACGTCCCGCTCATAGGTTTTGAGGAATCCTGAGTGCCTTACTGAGGGGGAAGCATGGATTTCATAAAAGATAGCCTGATGTAGGTCTGGACTTTGAGAAATCACCAGATGACCCTTGTATCATAGAGAAGCACCATCCCATGAATAATGTGGTACTATAGAGGGGTTAGTAGCCAATTGATGAATGAGATGGCATAAGGAGGGATCATTTGCATATCTTTATTGGACAAATTCCAACCATTATAGAATGGGCATGGAGATGGTAGAGAGGGAAGGCTGGTCTTCAAGGGTTCTTAAGAGAGCATTAGCCACAACATTATCTTTTCCCTTCTTATAGGTGATCTCATAATCATAACCCATGAGTTTGCTGACCCACTTTTGCTAAGCTAGGGATGAGACCCACTGTTCCAAGAAATATTTCAAACTCTGATGATCAATTTTGATGCAAAAATGATTTATCAGTTAGTAGGCTCTCCATTTTTGTACTTCATGTAAAATTTCCATCATTTCTTTTTCATATGTAGACAAAGCTAAATTATGGCCAGAAAGAGCTTTACTAGTGAAGGCAATTGGTCGGCCCTCTTGGAAAAGAATAACACCCAAGTCGATGCCATTCGCATCACCTCAAAAACCAATTTTTCATGTTTCATTCATAAACTTAAAAACCTCAAACTTCACAAACACACTTGAAAAAACATGTTAGACCTAAAAATATGATCACATAATCTCTTAATCTTACAAAAATAATCATGATGCTTCATCATGCTACCTAGGGTCTTAAGACTAGGTCCATGAGAAGGCCACCAATGAAGAACATACCCCTTTGGCTTAATTCAAGAGTCACGTGATTGAATATACACTTTTTTCACATGTTTTAACATTGTATACACAAATTCAATTCCATACACATTTATATCATCATCAACATGCCCTCTACAAGCTATATCCATGTGAGCTAGTCCATCACACAAACTTATTAAGAACCATAGCAATTTGAGATCTTAAAGACATGTTTTGTAGCTCATTACTCACCACTAGATATTTGAGATACAATCCACAACATCTCCCATCATTATCCTTTGACCATGTCTCCATAGATCATATGGATCACTACCCAATACTTTAACTAACCTTCTTGAACACACACTATAGACAATCTCTCTCTCTCTCTCTCTCTCTCTCTCTCTCTCTCTCTCTCTCTCTCTCTCTCTCTCCTCTCTCTCTCTCTCTCTCCTCTCTCTCTCTCAACTCATGAAGATCTAAAGATCTTCTTGAACACACACTATAGACAATCTCTCTCTCTCTCTCTCTCTCTCCTCTCTCTCTCTCTCTCTCTCTCTCCTCTCTCTCCCTCTCTCCTCTCTCTCTCTTCCTCTCTCTCTCTCTCTCTCTCTCTCTCTCTCTCTCTCTCATCTATCTCTCTCTCTCATCTCTCTCTCTCTCTCTCTCTCCTCTCTCTCTCTCTCTCTCTCTACTACTATACCACCTAAAATAATTCCACATACTAAGATATGAAACTTATACTACCTAAAATAATTCCACATACTTTTATCTACTCATTTCACTATACCTCACTATTCTTCATAAGATACTCCATAGGATCAGTCAAAGCTACACTAGTAAGCTCAAATAGTCAAACTCCTACCAATGACCATAGCCACCTTCTTTTGAACCAATACTTAACCTCACCCTTCCTTTGACATAAATGATAATAAAAATAGATGACATTAATGAATAATTTGAACAACATCCCCCTTTGTCATTGATGGTAAACCATAAATGAACTCAAGAGGTTGTTTCTCTCTCAAACTAAACTATTTTCATTGAGAATTTTCTCCCATAGGAACTTTGACAATCAATAATTTTTCCCCCTTTGAAATTAATGACAAAAGGTTATATACACTCTCACACGGTCAAAAACACATAGTATACTAATCCTTGGATTTGTCCACTCTTAGAGCCATCAAACTCCCCTTTTGTCCATACATACCTCTCTTCAAGATTCGCAAGCCATCATGGCTTAGGTCAATTCATAACATTTTCATGGAAACATATGGTTAAATAGGTATATGAATACAAGCTATCCTTTGTTATACTACTAATATACTTTCTTTCCTTCAATAAAATCAATGCATGTTAACAAAATAGTTAAATGCATGCAACATGACCCTAAGATCATATTCAAACTCCTAAACCATTGAACTCTTTAAGATACTCTTCATATTGTTTCAATGAATCAACTCAGTATACATAGTCAAGACCCTATTTATGAAAACTCAAAATATTTATCATTCTTAGATCAATGAACTTCTTCAAGGCACTTACATTATGTCGACTTACTATTTAGATAATCTCTAGTTCTTTGATATCATGGACAATACCTTGAACTCTACATATCATATATGAGATATTGCAAACATAGCTACCTTAAACCATCAAAATTTAGATCATGATCACATAAGTAATAAATTACTACTCCTTGACTCCTTACTCACAAGATTCATGCCCGTATCTCATATTAAACTCAAGATACTTGAGTTGTTTTCCCCTAAATTAATGCTTCACCTCTTATATATTCCTTTATGATGAATACACTATCATCCATATGAGAAACATTCTATCCTGCCTGACTTCATATTTTCAAAATAGAACTTTGCACCAATCCTCAAAATAATCATGCTTACACACACATGGATCATCGTGCATATACTCCCATAAAACCAATTATGAATATGCATAAAGTAACTCTAAAAAATGACCATATAAATAGCACAAAAAGACTTTGCATACCTTATTCTAAGATACCATTACACCATCTTTCATGCTTCCAAAACTACCCATCAAGTATAGTCATCTTCCTAGTATTTACACACTTAGATGCATCTTCAAATATTACAAACACTGTAATGAACAAAGTGAGCATATAGTAAGATATTGAAACTAGTTCCAAACCTCAACATAGATTAGGCTAAAAGACAACTATCTTCATGACTACCATAGATCTTCTTATCATACACACCTACTTTTGGAGTATGATTGATTCCCCTTATCTTCATGAGATAATCAGACACTAACATGAATGTTACTTGGTTTGATCAAGTCATCATATAAATACCTTATAACTCACAAATTATCAAACACCTAGGCTTACTTCACTTAAATAAATGCATATATATTCTTACAAGGCCTAGAAAAAGGTTATGCAAAATGCCTTTATACCTTAACCTATTCCATCCATATTATGATGTCAACAAAATAATAATCAAGAATATTTGGACATGTACCTTTCTCTAAACATGTCTTTAAAATCTTTCTAGACTATCAAATTAGGTTTGATATTTGATTTGGCTTCTACAAAATCCTTTTGAGTTGGTAAATAACACTTTTGACATTATTTCAAATTTAACTTATGTCCTATAGTAACACATAACTTACCTTGGTTTAATATTTGATCACAACTTATCTTATCATCTTTCTTCTTATTATTTAACTCTGTTAGTACCATCATACTTTGGTAGACCATAATTATAACCATGAAAAAAAATGTCATCATCATACTTCAAACTTTTGCTTCTTAGGATCACCTTTAGGCTTATTAGGCCTCTCCCAAAGGACCATCTTTGATACCAAATTTTGGAAGTGTTACCACTTAAAAAGGGGAGGGTGAATCAGTGTCTTAAAAAAAATACCTTTTACTTCAATGACTCAACTTTTTAGCCATCAAATTCATATGTATAACAACCATTCAAACAACATCACATGATTTATCAATATCCTAAAGAAATCATAGTTATAGAAAGAATGAAACATGAGAGCCTGTCACAACACATAATCTATATGGGAAAACCTCACGGGGAATAAAACCCACTAAAACACAACTTGGATAAATTGTGTTATAAAACCATGAATCAATTTAGTTGAGAACCAACCCAACAAGGAACTACCAACTCCCTAAATTTATCTATCACTAGCTAGACTTTAGCAGGCACCCACTTACAAGGAGGCTACAACCCCCTAGGTAAACAAGCACCAAATTAGTCGTCTCTTGACCAAACACCCACTCAAACAATAAATATGTTTACACCTTGTTATTTTTTTATTCTACAATTGATGATGAACACCTTTCAATATTTCTTCTTCAACGACTCTCAAACAACTTCTTTCTCAAGCAAATTTATCTTCTATATAACAACCATATCAACAACTCTAAATTTGAGAAGAACCTCCTACAATAGATTACCTCATACAACATATTTAATTTAAATATGCAAAAATAAAATAACTCTTATGAATAATAGAAGCACAAAAATCTTATATTGATCGCAGGCCACTTCGAGGGGGCAACCTCCTTTGAGCAAGCTCAATACAAAAAATTCATGGATGCCTTCATATGGCCTCAACACTTACTTATAACTAACTCTATTCTAACAAATACTACTTCCATTGTATGTGGGATAATGTAAATATTCTGTAAGGGATGAATTACAAAGCATATGCATCCATAGCAATTATTACACTAATAATACAAAGAGAAGGGTAAGGCATGAGTTCCTAACATCCCCTCCCCCTTAGAAAAAGCTTTGCCCTCAAAGCTTTAGATGTGGGAATTATTGTTGAATTTGGAAGAGTGGTTCCCATGTTGCATCTTTTGGTTGCATGCCATGCCATTGGATTAAGACCTCTGTGATGGAGTAGGATCAAATTTGGTGGGTGCGCCTATCCAAGATTTCTTCTAAATTGAGAAGAATGGAGTCTTCATTATCAAGTGCTGGTAAAACTATCTGCACTCAGATGTTGGATCTAAGAACTTGTTTCAAATAGGAGACATGAAAGATGGGATGAACTTGGGAGGAAGGTGGAAGCTCTAACTTGTAAGCAACTAACCCAATATTCTAGATAACCTTATATGGCCCATAAAACATTGGAGCAAGCTTTTGGCACCCTTTTAGTTTTAGTGATGATTGCTTGTATGGCTATAGATGAAGAAAGACCATATCACCAGGTTGAAAGGTATGCTCAGAGCGGTGCTGATTAACCTAATGCTTCATTCAATTCTATGCCATGTGGAGAATGTCCTATAACGTGCAAAGAATCTGATCCTAATTATGGAGAGTAGTGTCAACTGCTTGAACTAGTGAGCTACCAGGATTATATGGAAGAAGTGGTGGTGGCACTTGACCATAAACTACTTCACAGGGAGTCAATTTTGTGGAAGTGTGGTATGAGGTATTGTACCACCATTCAGCTAGGGGAAGCCACATGGCCCATTGATGTTGTTGTTCTGAAGCAAAGCAATGAAGGAAGGTCTCCAAGCATTTGTTGACTATTTTTTTCTGGCCATTTGTTTGTGGGTGGTACCCAGAGCTCATTCTCAACTGTGTGCCTGTGCAATGAAATAGTTCCATCTAAAAATGGTTGGTGAAAGTGGCATCATGATTTGAGACAATTGAAGAAGTAATACCATGAAGATGGAAGATTTGATCTAAGAAAACCTCTATGACAATGGAGGCTATGAATGGGTGGCTGAGTGCACAAAAATGACTATATTTGGAGAGGTGGTTGAATACGACTAGGATCACTATCTTTCCCCCCATATTTATGGAGGGCCTCAATGAAATCCATGGAAATATCTATACAAATCCTAGTAGGAATGGGCAAAGGCTTGAGTAAACTGGGAGTCAATGTGGTTCCACCTTTGTTTCATTAGCAAGTATCACATTCAGCCACCATCTATTTAATTTCAGCTTTCATGCCTTTCTAAAACAAGTGTCGATGTTCCCACTCATAAGTTTTGAGAAATCCTAAGTCCTTACTAAGGGGGAAGCATGGATTTCATAAAAGATAACCTGATGTAGGTCTAGACTTTGGGAAATCACCAGATGACCCTTGTATCATAGAGAAGCACCGTCCCATGAATAATGTGGTACCACAAAGGGGTTAGTGGCCAATTGATGAATGAGGTGGCATAAGGAGGGATCATTTGCATACCTTTATTAGACAAATTCCAACCATTTTAGAATGGGCATGGAGATGTTAGAGAGGGAAGGCTGGTCTTCGAAGGTTCTTGAGAGAGTATTAGCCACAACATTGTCTTTTCCCTTCTTATAGGTGATCTCATAATCATAACCCATGAGTTTTCTGACCCACTTCTGTTGAGTTGGGGTTGAGACCCATTATTCTAAGAAATATTTCAAACTCTGATGATCAATTTTGATGCAAAAATGATTTCCCAGTAAGTAGGGTCTCCATTTTTGTACTGCATGTAAAATTTCCAACATTTCCTTTTCATATATAGATAGAGCTAAATTATGGTCATAAAAGGGCTTTGCTAGTGAAGGTAATTGGTCAGCCCTCTTGGAGAAGAACAACACCCAAGCCGATGCCACTGGCATCACCACAAAAAACCATTTTTCATGCTTTATTCTTAAAATTAAAAACCTCAAACTTCACAAACACATTTGAAACAACATTTTAGACCTAAAAACATGATTACATAATCTCTTAATCTTTTAAACATAATCATGATGCCTCATCATGCTACCTAGGGTCTTAAGACTAGGTCCATGAGAAGGGCACCAATGAAGAACATACCCCTTTGGCTTAATTCAAGAGTGACATGATTGAATATATACCTTTCTCACATGTTTTAACATTGTATACATAAATTCAATTCCATACACATCTATATCATCATCAACATGCCTTTACAAGCTATATCCATGTGAGCTAGTCCATCACACAAACTTATTAGGAACCATAGCAATTTGAGATCATAAAGACACCTTTTGTAGCTCATTACTCACCTCTAGACATTTGAGATATAATCCACAACATCTCCCATCATTAACCTTTGACCAAGTCTCCATAGATCATATGGATCACTACCCAATACTTGAACTAACCTTCTTAAACACACACTATAGACAATCTCTCTCTTTAAACTCATGAAGATCTAAAGATCTTCACCAAAGATATGAAAATTATACTACTTAAAATAATTCCACATACTTGTATCTACTCATTTCACCATACCTCACTATTCTTCATAAGATACTCCATAGGATCAGTCAAAGCTACACTAGTAAGCTCAAATAGTCAACTTTATACCAATGACCATAGCCACCTTCTTCTGAACCAATACTTGACCTCACACTTCCTTTGACATAAATGAAAATACAAACAAATGACATTAATGAATAATTTGAACAACATCCTCCTTTGTCATTCATGGTAAACCACAAATGAACTCAAGAGGTTGTTTCTCTTTCAAACTAAACTATTTTTTTGTTCTCTCAAACTAAACTATTTTCATTGAGAATTTTCTCCCATAGGAAATTTGACCATCAATAATTTTTTCCCCCTTTGAAATTAATGACAAAGGGTCATATACACTCTCACAAGGTCAAAAACACATAGTCTACTAATCCTTGGATTTGTCCACTCTTAGAGCCATCAAACTCCCCTTTTGTCCATACATACCTCTCTTCAAGATTCGCAAGCCATCATGGCTTAGGTCAATTCATAACATTTTCATGGAAACCTATGGTTAAATAGGTATATGAAGATAAGCTAGCCTTTCTTAGACTACTGATATACTTTTTTTCCTTCAATAAAATCAATGCATGTTAACAAAATAATTAAATGCATATAACATGACCCTAATATCATATTCAAACTCATAGACCATTGAACTCTTTAAGATACTCTTCATATTATTTCAATGAATCAACTCAGTATACATAGTCAAGACCCTATTTATGAAAACTCAAAATATTTATCATTCTTAGATCTATGAACTTATTCAAGGCACTTATATTATGTCAACTTACTATTTACATAATCTCCAGTTCTTTGATATCATGGACAATACCTTGAACTCTACATATCATATATGAGATAATGGAAACATAGCTACCTTAGACCATCAAAATTTAGATCATGATCACATAATTAACAAATTACTACTCCTTGACTCCTTACAACATTCATGCCCATATCTCATATTAAACTCAAGATACTTGAGTTATTTTCCCCTAACTTCATGCTTCACCTCTTCTATATTCCTTTACGATGAATACACTATCATCCATATGAGAAACATTTTATCTTGCTTGACTTCATATTTTCAAAATATAACTTTGCACCAATCCTCAAAATAATCATGCTTACACACACATGGATCATCATGCATATAATCCCATAAAACCAATTATGAATATGCATAAAGTAACTCTAAAAAATGACCATATAAATAGCACAAACAAACTTTGCATACCTTATTCTTAGATACCATTACACCATCTTTCATGCTTCCACAAATACCCATCAGGTGTAGTCATCTTCCTAGATATTTATACACTCAGATGCATCTTCAGATATTAAAAACACTATAATGAACAAAGTGAGCATATAGTAAGATATGGAAACTAGTAACAAACCTCAACATAGATTAGGCTAAAAGACAACTGTCTTCATGACTACCATAGATCTTCTTATCATACACACCTACTTTTGGAGTATGATTGATTCCCCTTATCTTCATGAGATAATCAGATGCTAACATGAATGTTACTTGGTTTGATCAAGTCATCATATAAATACCTTATAAATCACAAATTCTCAAACACCTAGGCTTACTTCACTTAAATATATGCATATATATTCTTACAAGGCCTAGAAAAAGGTTATGCAAGATGCCTTTATACCTTAACCTATTCCATCCCTATTATGATGTCGACAAAATAACAATCAAGCATATTTTGACATGTACCTTTCTATAAACATGTCTTTAAAATCTTTCTAGACTATCAAATTAGGTTTGATATTTTATTTGGCTTCTACAAAATCCTTTTGTGTTGGTAAATAACACTTTTGACATTATTTCAAATTTAACATATGTCCTATAGTAACACATAACTCACTTTGGTTTAATATTTGATCACAACTTATCTTATCATATTTCTTCTTCTTATTTAACTCTTTTAATACCATCATTCTTTGGTATACCATAATTATAACCATGAAAAAAAATGTCATCATACTTCAAACTTTTGCTTCTTAGGATCACCTTTAGGCTTATTAGGCCTCTCCCAAATGACCATCTTTGATACCAATTTTTGGAAGTGTTACCACTTAAAAAGGGGAGGGTAAATTAGTGTCTTAAAAGAAATACCTTTTACTTCAATGTCACAACTTTTTATCCATCTAATGCATATGTATAATAACCATTCAAACAACATCACATGATTTATCAATATCCTAAAGAAATCATACTCATAGAAAGAATGAAACATGAGAGCCTGTCACAACACATAATCTATATGGGAAAACCTCATGGGGAAGAAAACCCACTAGAACACAACTTGGATAAATTGTGTTATAAAACCATGAATCAATTTAGTTGAGAACAAACCCAACAAGGAACTACCAACTCCCTAACTTTATCTAGCACTAACTAGACTTTAGTGAGCACCCACTTACAAGGAGGCTATAACCCCCTATGTAACCAAGCACCAAATTAGTCACCTCTTGACCAAACAACCACTCAAACAATAAATATGTTTACACCTTGTTATTTTTTTCTTCTATAATTGATGATGAACACCTTTCAATCTTTCTTCTTCAACCACTATCAAACAACTTCTTTCTCAAGCAAATTTATCTTCTATATAACAACCATATCAACAACTCTGAATTTTATAAGAACCTCCTATAGCAGATTACCTCCTACATTAGGTTTAATTGAAATATGTGAAAATAAAATAACTCTTATGAATAATAGAAACATAGAAAGCTTATATTGATCACAAGCCACTTCGAGGGGGAAATCTACTTTTAGCAAGCTCAATACAATAAATTCGGTGATGCCTTCATTGGGCCTCCACACTTACTTATATACTAACTCTATTCTAACAACTAATACTTCCCTTGTATGTGGGATCATTCAAATATGCTCTAAGGGATTACTTACAAATCATATGTGTCCATAGCAATTATTACACTAATAGTGCAAAGAGAAGGGTAAGGCACGAGTTCCTAACATCCCCTGCCCCTTAGAAAAAGCTTTGCCCTCAAAGCTTCAGATGTGGGAATTGTTGTTGAATTTGGAAGAGTGGTTCCCATGTTGCATCTTTTGGTTTCATTCCATGCCATTAGATTAAGACCTTTGTGATGGAGCGGGATCCAAGTTGGCAGGTGTGCCTATCTACGATTATTTTTAGCTTGAAAAGGATAGAGACTTCATTATCAAGTGCTAGTAAAACTGTCTACACTCAGATGTTGGATCTAAGAACTTGCTTCAAATAGGAGACATGAAAGATGGGATGAACTTGGGAGGAAGGTGGAAGCTCTAACTTGTAAGCAACTAACCCAATCTTTTAGAGAACCTTATATGGCCCATAAAACTTTGGAACAAGCTTTTGGCATCTTTTTAGTTTTAGTGATGATTGCTTGTATCGCTGCAAATAAAGAAAGAACATATCACCAAGTTGAAAGGTACAGTCAGAGCGATGCTAATTGGCATACTACTTCATTTGGTTTTGTGCCATATGGAGATTATCCCGTAAGGTGCAAAGAATTTGATCCTAGTTTTAAAGAGTAGTGTCAACTGCCTAAACTGGTGAGCTACCAAGATTATATGGAAGAAGTGGTGGTAGTGCTTAACCATAAACTGCTTCATAGGGATTCATTTTGGTGAAAGTGTGGTATGAGGTATTCTAACACCATTTAGCTAGGGGAAGCCACTTGGCCCATTGATGTTACTGTTCTAAAGCAAAGCAATGAAGGAAGGTCTCCAAGAATTTGTTGACTATTTCTATTTGGCCATCTATTTATGGGTGGTACCCAGAGCTCATTCTCAATTATGTGCCTATGTGATGAAATAGTTCCATCCAAAAATGGCTGGTGAAAGTGGCATCACAATCTGAGACAATTGAAGAAGGAATGTGATGAAGATGGAAGATTTGATCTAAAAAAACCTATGTGACTGTGGAGGCTGTGTATGGGTGGTTGAGTGCACAAAAATGACTATATTTGGAGAGGAGGTCAACTATGACTAGTATCAATGTCTTTCCCCTAGATTTAGGGAGGCCCTCAATTAAATCCATGGAAATATCTATCCAAATCTTAGTAGGAATGGGCAAAGGCTTGATAAAATTGGGAGTCAATGTGATTTCACCTTTATTTCATTGGCAAGTATCACATTCAGCCACCATCTGTTTAATTTTGGCTTTCATGCCTTTCTAAAATAAGTGTCAACATGCCCACTCATAGGTTTTGATAAATCCTAAGTGCCTTAGTAAGGGTGAAGCATGGATTTCATAGAAGAGGGCCTAATGCAGGTCTAGACTTTGGGAAAGCACCAGATGACCCTTGTATCATAGAGAAGCACCATCCCATGAATAATGTGGTACTGTAGAGGGGTTAGTAGCCAATTAATGAATGAGGTGGCATAAGGAGGGATCATTTGCATACCCTTGTTAGATAGATTCTAACCATTTTAGAATGGGTATGGAGATGGTAGAGAGGGAAGGCTAGTCCTTAAAGGTTCTTGAGAGAACATTAGCCACAACATTGTCTTTTCCATTCTTATAGGTGATCTCATAATCATAACCCATGAGTTTGCTGAACCAATTCTATTGAGCTAGGGATGAGACCCACTATTCCAAGAAATATTTTAAACTCTGATGATTAGTTTTGATGCAAAAATGATTTCCCAGTAAGTAGGGTCTCCATTTTTTTACTACATGTAAAATTGCCATCATTTATTTTTCATATGTAGACAAAGCTAAATTGTGGCCAGAAAGGGCTTTACTAGTGAAGGCAATTGGTCAGCCCTCTTGGAGAAGAATAGCACCCAAGCTAATGCCACTAGCATCACTTTCAATGGTGAAAGTTTTGGTGAAATCTGGCAGTGCCAAAACTGGTGTGCTACACATAGCCTATTTGAGTTTAATGAATGCCTGATCAGCTGTTGCACCCTAAGTGGAAGCATCCTTCTTCAATAAAAAAGTCAAAAGTGTCATGATCTTTCCATAATATTTGACAAACTTGTGATAATATATTTTCAAGACTAAGAAACCATGAAGGCTCTTAAGGGTAGTTGGCCGAGGCCAATTTTGCATGGCACTATGTTTTTTGGGTCCACATTAACCCCAAAGGGTAAAACAATGTGCCCCAGATAGTCAATTTCCTCTTAACTGAATGAACACTTGGATTGCTTGGCACATAATTGATTGTCTGCTAATAGTTGTAATGCCTTGTCAATATGCTGTGGATGCTCAGCCCATGTGTAGCTATAGATAAAAATGTCATCAAAGAAAACTAAAATAAATTGACGAGAAAAGGCTGAAAGATTTTATTCATGAGTGCTTGAAAAGTGGAAGGGGCATTTGTAAAGCCAAATGGCATGACAAGGAACTCATAGTGACATTCATGCATATGGAAGGCTATCTTGGGAATGTCATCAGGATGCACTCAAATTTGATGATAGCTAGAATGTAGATCCAATTTAGAGAAGAATTTGGCCCCATGGAGCTCATCAAGAAGCTCATCAATGATAAGAATTAGGAATTTATCCTTGATATTGAGGTGGTTAAGGGCTCAAAAGTCATGCAAAGGCACCATGACCCATATTTTTTGTGGACAAGAAGCATTGGGGAGGAATATGGGCTGGTGTTGGGGTGAATAACTCTAGACTTGAGGAGTTCCTAGACTAAGTTCTCAATTTTAGTCTTTTGCATATGGGGGTAACGGTATGGCTAGATGTTGGGTGGGATGCTTCCTAAAAGGAGAGGAATGTGGTGATGTTCAGGGTGTGAAGGGGGAAAACCTATTAGTTCTAAAAAAAATGGTTACATGGTTATCGAGTATGGCTTGTAAATCTATAGGGTGGTTAGTAGCAGTGGGGGGCTAGAGTTGAATGGAATGCAGTTGTGTAATGACCCCATGTGAGCCTTTCTTCAAAAGTTTTTCCATGTAATGAGAATTGATGATGTTAGTAGATCCTGGCAATAACCCTTTTAAGGTGTGCTTCTGACCATTATCTATGAACTGCATCTAAAGCTCAGAGAAGTCCCATAAAATAGGTCTTAATGTGCAAAGCCATTATGCCCCTAAAACCACATCACACCCTCCTAAAGGTAGGGAAAACATATCAGAGAAAAATTATAATCACCCATTGTAATACACACATTTGGACACTTCCCTTTACATGGAAATATGCCCACATTAGCAATCATGACTTCAAATCTAGAACAAGGGTATATAAAGTAGTCTTCCACCTTAGCAATGCTAGGATCAATGAAATTGTGAGTACTATCAAGTCAATGAGGATTATGAGAGGGATCTTTTTGAAGCACCATTTGACCTTCATGGTTTGGGGAGTGGTGACACCTAATAGTGCATGCAATAAGATCTCGAGTTGAGTCTCTTGAGCTTCTGGGTCCTCTTTAGTGTCGGGTTCATCTTGAGCATCTTGAAATTCTAGAATATCAGGCTCGCTATCTTGCTCTGGTGGTGACTCCACATATAGAAAGTAAAGTTTTTATTTGATGCATTTATGACCCTTAACCCATTTGTCATCACAATTTTAACATAATCATTTCTCTTTGCAAGCTCACATCTCTACCTCAGTCAGGCATTTGATTGATGTGGTTATGGTTGTCCACTAATTCACTATGTTCTTTACTAGTGAAAAGGTAGGAGGTTGGCGTTGTGTGGAGAGTTTATCTTCTACTAACTTAGCTAGACCCAAAGCATCCATCATATTTTTAGGTCAAAACATTTTTATCTCTAAGTGAATTAGCTCTTTAAGGCCATTAACAAAGTAGCTTTTGAAGAAGTCATCTGGAAACCCTTTAATGTGATTAGTGAGTTTTTCAAATTCAATATGATATTCATGAACAATACCTATTTGACAGAGTTTGGTGAGAGATCATGTGAAATCCTTGAATGCAAAGGGACCAAACCTGCCCAAAATTAAGGATACAAAATTTGACCAATCAGGTTCATCATTTGTCTTGAGATACCAACGGTACCACTAAAGTGCTTCTTGTTCTAGATGAAAGGAAGTAATTGGGACTCTATTTGTAGAATAAGTATTGTGGAGGTTAAACAATTATTTATCTCAATATATTCATCTTGTAGGATCTATACCATTGAATTTTGGAAAGTCTAGCTTAGGTCCATGTGAGAAGTTGGAAGCAAAGGAGTGATGCTCTAAAGAAGACTCCTCCTTTTGCATTCTATTGAGCAAGATGTTATTCTGTTGATTCAAGCCATGCATCATATCATTTAACTCTATAACTTGTGATAACTCCAGAATCAAATAGGTTGAACCTTGTCCTCGCTTAGTGAAAGTGCACAAGTATTTTATTAATAATTCAAAAAATCAAATACATAAGGGTGCCTTTACTCTGTTAACCCTTTCACAATGCAAACATGGATTTATATAGTTTTTACCAATGACCGGTAAAAACAACTAATCCTATGACCAACTAAATACGGGAAAACAACCCGTAAAGTAAATCTAATTAATAAATATAAAACATAAAAACTACCTAATAATTAAAGTAAGTAAGTTTATTTTATGGGGGTGTCTTTATAAAAGATGCATGCCCCATTTACAATAGTAATTTATTTTCTACCAAAAATCTAACCTAACATTAAGACTTGGAACAAGTCCTAACAAACCCCCCTATGATCCAAAGTCAGGTCTTTGGACACATACCAAGCATTTTTCTAAATTTTTCAAATTTGATTCTATCAAGGGGTTTTGTGAAGATATCAGTTGTCTGATCAACAGTTGGACAATATATTAGATCAAGAGTTTTCTTTGCCACCAACATTCATAGATAATGATATTTGACATCCATATGTTTTGTTTTGGCATGAAAAACTAGATTCATGGACAATTACACTTTGATTATCAATGTATAACTGTATAGGAGCAAATTGAGAAACCTAAAGATCTTCAAGAATATGACAAAGGTAAACAATTTCTCTAGAAGCATCCCATGCTGTAATATATTCTAATTTTGCTGATGAATTTGCCACTGTATCCTACTTCTTACAACACCAAGCAATGGCAGCTGGACCCATATGCATAGTGTATCATATGGTTGACACTCTGTCATCCACACATTTGCCAAAATTTGCATCATAATATCCAACAAGTTTGAAGTTCTTGTTGTGGTGGTATTCAAGGCCATATGTTTTCATTCCCTGAAGGTAACGAAGTACTCATTTTGTTGCATGCCAATGAATTTCTCTAGGCTCATGCATAAACCTAGATAAAATTCCAACTAAAAATGAAATATCAGGGCTGGTAATCATCAAGTATATCAAACCTCCCACCAATTGTCTATATGTGGTGCCATCAAAAAAGGCACTACTATCATCCTTAGATAATTTCAAGTTACTTTCCATGGGAGTGAGGGCAGGTTTGCAATCACTCATGCCAAACCTCTCTAATAACTTAGAAATATACTTAGTTTGTGAAATGAAAATACTATGCTCTTTCTGAGTTACCTCTATGCCTAGATAGCAGTGAAGAAGTCCAAAATCTGTCATCTCAAACCCATCTTTTAATTCCTTCTTCACAGACTTGTTATGATTTTCATCATTACCTATAATAAACAAGTCATCAACATAGAGAACTAGTATCACCATTTTCTTACCCTGCACTCAAAAATAGAGAGTATCATCTAATTCACTATGATGAAAACTAATGGATTTCAAGTATGAAACCATTTTCTCATACCAAGCCCTGGGTGCCTGTTTGAGCCCATACAAAGCTTTTGTCAATTTACACACTTTGTGTTCAGCACCCACCTATTCAAAACCCTGTGGTTGTTTCATATAAACCTCTTCCTATAAATCACCATTTAAAAAAGCACTTTTAACATCCAATTGATGTACTTTCCAACCATTTTGTGCTTCTAAGGCAAGTACCATATGAATAGTGTGCCATTTGGAAGTTGGTGCAAATGTTTCCTCATAGTCAATACCTTCTTGTTGCGCATATCCTTTGGAAACAAGTCATGCCTTATGTTTATCAATAGAACCATCTGATTTATACTTAGTCCTATAAACCCATTTACATTCGATGGGTTTAACATGTGGAGGAGGATCAACTAAAACCCATGTATTATTGTTAAGTATGGAATCATACTCCCATTTCATTGCCTATTGCCAAACATGTTCAGTAGATGCCTCCTCAAAAGTGGATGGCTCAGTGGAAGAAGTAGTAACAACCATAGCATAGTTCACCTGTTTTCAAGAATTTTTGGGCCCTGTTAAACCAACTTCATCTGTTGTCAAGTTAGAAAAAGTACTTTGAGCACATTTTGGATACTTAGACAAATTATTCAAATCAGGGACTCTAGAATTCTCATTAGGTGCATCATTCGAAGGGGGACTTAGAGAATTTTCAACAATTTCTAAGTCATCAACCTGTGAAATTGTAGATGAAGGATAGGAAAGTGAAGGAATTTGATTTTCATAACATAACTTCAAAGAGTTATCCCCATTATTCAAACCCTTATCTCTTTTTGCATTTTTCCTCTCTAATCTATCAAGTTGAGAATCAATCTCTGCAGTGTTCATAGTCCCAAACTCATCAAATATTACATCTCGACTCACTATGAATTTGCCTAAATCTTATGCAAGAAAATGAAACCCATTTTTATCTTCATAATAGCCAAGAAAGATGCATTTTTAACTTCATGGTTCTAACTTAGTTCTATGTTTAGGAGGAACCAAAGCAAAACAAAGACATCCAAATACTTTCAAGTGTTTAACTTTAGGTTTAAACCCATACCATGCCTCATATGGAGTTTGTCCCAAAAGTGCAACTGTGGGGGACCTGTTTCTCAAATACATTGTAGTAACAATGGCTTCAGCCCAAAACTTATCATCAAGCTATTTATAGTGTAACATGGCATGTGTTGTGCCCTCTAAAGTTCTATTCATTCGTTTAGATACTCCATTTTGTTTTGGAGTATAAGCATTACTATATTGTTGATGAATTCCATGTTCTCGATAATAGTCTAAAAATTCATTAGAGGTATAATCACCTCCATTATTTGAATGAAGAGTGGCCAAATGTGAACCTGTTTCTTTTTCGACTAAGTGTAACCAATCAACAAACTTAGCGAAAACTTCAAATTTGTTTTTCATAAAGAATACTCAAGTCATCCTAGAAAAGTCATCAATAAACAAGACAAAGTATCTACACCCACCAATGGATGACTTTTTCATGTCACATACATCACTATGAACTAACTGTAAACATCTGTTAGCTCTCCAAGATGACTGTTTAGGAAAAATTTCCCGATTTTGTTTGCCCAAAATACATGACTCATAAAGAATACTATCTTTGCGAAAAGTGGGCAACCCATTCACCATACCATATCTCTACAAATCCACTAAAGAGTGGATATTCAAATGTCCATAGCGGAGATGCAATAACTACTGTGTAGACATAGTACCTGTACCTGTGTCAACAACTGTTGCAAGTTCTATATTGGGAGGAAGCACCTTACAATGCAATCTAACCAAGTTTCCATCTTTATATCCTGTATACATGGTTTTATAATTATCCTTCACTGAATTGATGTAAATGAGCCCATTTTCAAGCACAATTTGATAACCTTTCTTTCGAATAGTTAGCAAAGAAAGTAAGTGTTTCTACAATGTGGGAACATACCAAACATCCTCCAAGTATTCTATAGACCCATTAGGAAGAAGAATTTGAATAGAACCAAGTCCTAGTGGTGTATGTATAGACTTATCTGCTAAGGCAACTGGAGAGAGAGAAGCTTCCTTATAAGACCAAAAGAAATCTCTCCTAAATGTCATGTGTTTGGTTGCTCCTATGTCTAAAACCCATACATCTGTGAGCTCATCTCTAGCCTCATATTCAACATAATCAATGTGCCCCAAAGAAGTAAATGCAAATTCATGGGCAACATTACTAGATTCATCATAGTCATGATCGGCATACTGAGCAGAGTTAGTTTTAGTCACTTTTTTTGGCCTCTAAATTTTATCAAAAGGAATTCTACAGTGTGAGGCAATGTGACCAAATTTTCCACATCTATGACATTGAATGTCTGATCTACCTCGACCTCTACCCCTATATGAATTGTGACCATGTCTTTGATCACTTGTTTCATGTGAATGTGATTGATTAGATTGTTGATTATTTGAATGACCCCTACCTCTGTTTTGATATCTACCTCCTCTGTAACCTCGACCCCCTCTAGAACTATTTCCTCTACTGTTTTGATGCCCAAATGAAGATGAACTAGGCTTTGACTCTAAAACATGGGCTTCTTCAATTTTCTTAGATTTTTTGGGTAGAGAGAGGTCATGTTAGATGAGAAACTCAGCCAAATTATCAAAGTTGATGCCTATGATCTTGTCAGAGACATGCAACATTTCAACAAAATTCCTATAAGACCCTGGAAGTCCTTTCAAAGCAACAGTAACTATGAGGTCATCATCTAGTTTTCCAAAACTAGCCTTAGTGTACTCAATAGTGATATTTTTCAACTTAGACATATATTCTCCCATATCCCCATCTTCATCTAATGACAAAGTAAACAACTACATATTAATATATATCTTCTTATGCTTAGGTTTCTTATCATACAAATCTGACAATGTTTTCCATGCAGTGTAACTATGAGGAGAATTTTCAATATGAACATACATATCACGAGTACAACAATATTTAATGAGAGATAAGGCCTTAGAATCATGCTAATTGAAAATATCTAACTTAGCTTGCTCTATTGGCAATGTGGGATTTTCATTAAACACTAGTGAAGCCTCCATTAATCATTTCCAATCTAAATAATTGGAAATTGTTAATCTATCACCATCTGAAAGCAAATTTTGAATTTTCAACATTTTGAAATGAAAGCAAGTGCAGTAGAGAAACGTGTGAAAAAATGCAAAAGAAATGAAAAATATATCACACTCACTGCATAAGACACTGCTTCTACGGGGTTTTGCACTTAACCTCCGCATAGAGCGTAAAAGAAAAAACAAATATTTTTGATGGGTTTTAAACTTAACCACACCAAAAATCAATGATTACACCCTTATTTCACCAAATCGCAACCTTATTTCACCAATTACACCCTTATCTCACCATAACAATGCAAAAGAAAAATGATTGAATTTCGCCCCTTTTTCAAAAATTTAAATAACACAATACAATAAGTATGAGTTTTACAATATTTTGAATTAAAAGGGAATATTCCTTTTTCAAAAAAAGCATATTCTAAAGCAAAAAAAACTTTCTCCAAAATAAGGGATTTGAACCCTTGACCTCCTCCTTTGCAAGCTTCTAACAAAATAAGCTTAACCAATTGCTCTAAGAGCATTTACAAAACATTACATTCAGAAATTTATATTTATACCAGATTTCTATGTATGAGGGAAAATAATAAAATTACATGAGAGTAAATTCAAATTCCTTTTCCCTTTTTACAGCCTTCACTTCAATCTTCTCCCATGGGACCCAGCAGCAAATATTTGAAACAAAAAAACTTTAGAAACATAAAAAAATAAACTTCTAAAATTTTACTGCACCATGCTTGCCTTGGGACGCCATGGTTGCTCTTAGATATTTTCCTCCACCTGCTCTCTCACCTTATTTTCATGCCCAATGATATCACGTGAAATGATTTTTCACCTTCCTCCTTCGAATTCACTGTGCTCCCAAAATAACCATGCTCTGATAGCACTGATAACTCCAGAATCAAATAGGTTGAACCTTGTCCCTGCTTAGTGCGAGTGCACAAGTATTTTATTAATAATTCAAAAAATCAAATACATAAGGGTGCCTTTACTCCGTTAACCCTTTCACAATGCAAACATGGATTTATATAGTTTTTACCAATGACCGGTAAAAACAACTAATCCTATAACCAACTAAATGTGACAAAACAACCCATAAAGTAAATCTAATTAATAAATATAAAACATAAAAACTACCTAATAATTAAACTAAGTTTATTTTATGGGGGTGTCTTTATAAAAGATGCATGCCCCATTTACAATAGTAATTTATTTTCTACCAAAAATCTAACCTAACATTAAGACTTTGGAACAAGTCCTAACAACTTAAGATTTTAATGTGGTTATTTCTTCCTCCATGATTTTTGTGCCTACACGAATGGTGACAATAAGCAATTGTTAATAGCTGGGGATCCTTTGTGTTCCCTTTCATGATGAAGGATGGGGTTTGGGGTAGTGCACCCAATTTGTTTTTTGCTACTTTAGAAATGGATTATCTACAACTGTGTGGTTAGAAATATCCTCAACTATGGATACATTATTGTTTTCTCTCTGAACTTGATAAGTTGGATATGGACCCCAAGTTTGTTTAGTTGCCTAAAGGATTTTTTAAAATTCTTTCTAGCCACCAAATTTGTCTAATCGAGTACTGCTCTCTAAAAAATTTTGGCCATAGGTTTACCCCTTAACGATAGCTTTTGGTTTACCTCACAGGTGGTAACTAGTCAATTGGGATGGTGTCATTGCCCTTTTCACTGGCAAGTCCTCTCAATGGGCTAGCTACTTCAGGGTTCCTATGGTACTCTTCACAATGAGTTTTAGGGCTTATGCCCAAACATTTCCCATAGTTAAGTGGATAGGTATTTACCCAATCTGAAATGATTGAACCTAAAATGAAAAAAATTCTTGCCAAAAATGGTACAGCTCCTAGAAAGCCCTGCTTTAAAAAAAATTCTCCAAATCTACCCATAAAGCCAAGAAAGTTCTCTGATACCACATGTAACAAACCACTACACCAAAACCTTGAGGTGCAAGTGAATTCCACCCACCAGGACCATAACATCCCACCACACTTCTGAAGCCATACACGCTAGGCTTGCTTTGCGCATGTACATGAGGTTTCCCCCGTACACAAGCCTCGACTGAACTCTAGAATATTGGCATACCCCATCCGCTCTATGATTCAAACCTAGGTGGAGGCTTTGATACCAGATGAGAAGAACCTCCTATAGTAGATTACCTCCTATAATATATTTAATTGAAATATGTGAAAATAAAATAACTCTTATGAATAATAGAAACACAAAAAGCTTATATTGGTTGCAGGCCACTTTCGAGGGGGTAACCTTCTTTGAGCAAGCTCAATACAATAAATTTATGGATGCCTTCATTAGGCCTCAACACTTATATACTAAATCTATTCTAATAACTACTACTTCCCTTGTATGTGGGATAATTCAAATATGCTCTAAGGGATGACTTACAAAGCATATGTGTCCATAGCAATTATTACACTAATACTACAAAGAGAAGGGTAAGGCACAGGTTCCTAATAGAATTATGCCCTTAGCTTGGATATTAAAAATCATGATATAAACATATATATTTCCTAATAATTCTTTCTAACTCAACATATGGATATATACAGTCACATGAAACTCTTCTCTTCTACTAAATTCAATCTCTCTCAAAACTACCCCTTAGGCTTCCTCACTCAATATACCTCTTACTAAGATTATTAGGTCAATTGATCTTGACACACACATGAAAAAAATCTATTATATGTTACTCATAATCTTTTTTCCCTCTTATTATGGTATTAAATACCTCCTAATCCTTCACACTCTTCCCTTTTATTTTCTCATAGGAGTCTTCTCTGTTACACACTTAATTAGGCTTATTATGCCTTGTATAAATACAAGTCACTTGATCACCCACACTCTTGGTAAAAAAAGAGCCTTTACATACTTTTATCACCTTTGTATTAGATAAAAACACCTTTCAAAAGTGAAACAGCCACTACATAGGTCTTTTATTACTCATAAGGACCAAAAACACCATTAGGTCTAATAGAGACCTAATGTAATTAAGCCTTCTCAAAGCACATGTTACATCTTGACCTCCTTGGATCATATTTAGCCTAAAAAAAATGATGAAACACTGCATAAAAACTTAAATTATATCCATACTAATCTCACCTTATGTTCCCAACACCATTTAGCTCATTTCATTCCTTGAACCACACCATTAGGTCTATTTGTAATTAGGCTTTCTTATTGCCATAAAGTTTGCCTTGAATATATGAATAATACACTCAAATTTTACATATAATTTAAAAAAAATCACATGGATATAACCTCCATGACCTCAAGGTCATAACCAAGTCCATTAGACTTCACCAAATAGGTAAAAACACCTTAAACAAACTACTTTCATATGCTCACTTAAAACTACAAACATGCCTTAAGAACCCAGTCAAGAACCTTTAACATTTTACACCTTCATAAGAATTTATAATGAATAAAAAAAATTTAAAATTAACTTATGCTACAAATATAACAACTTCATGTGCATTGTATTCTTCAACTCTAGGCAAAACATCTCAAATTCATCTATGTTAGATGACTACACAAAATTGCCAACAAGCCTGACAACTCAATCATTATGAATGTTTTTTTTCAAATCCTAGAAGGACACTTCCAAAACTTATTATCACATGAATAGTTTTTATATAATATATATAACATCCTCCATTATATATGTCACAATATCTAGTGCCAACTATTGGTCTTCTAGACAAATTTGTTGAGCTTGTCTCTCACAGTTTTTACACAACTAGATAAGCCATTTTGGATTCCATATTACAACCTCTTAAAGTGAATCTCAATATTATTTAAAGAATTTCAAGGATAAATGCATCCAAAAAAATATTAACATGTGAATTTAAAACATCAAATCATGATATAATGTTTTATATTCATCACTCCATCTTGCATGCCCAGAACTATCATTCTATCTTTAAGAACCAGTCATGGTAAAATTGGATTCCAAAACCTATGTGGATATAATAAATAAGTCTTAATTAATTAATATTATCCTTAGATATAATTATAACATATTAAAACACAAATATACATATTTCTAATGGAAAACATGTAATATATAGATCAATCTCTGAAACTTACACTTTTATAGTCTCATCTTCACTAGAAAGATCATCTTGTGAATATCATTTTGGACATTTTTAGTGATTTAAAACTCATATAAAAAATATTTAAATATTTTATATGTATTTAAATACAACACCATTTAATTTTATCCATCTCTAATCCACTACAACCCATCCCTAATCTCATTCTCATTCTTGCCTAGTTTTATCACAGTCTTCCTCATTAGGCCTTTTTAGCGATAGGCTAACTTCCATGATTGGTTTAACATATTTTAGGTTTTAAAACTTCTCAAAAATTTATATTAACACAAAATAAAAGTATTACATAACATATTCCAATAATTTTCATGCTTTAACCTAGTCAAACCTTCCTACTATACAAAATTCTTGAGATATAAGGGATTTCTTATAGCTTTCACTCACTCTTCTGATAAAATAATTCCACCTAGAAATACCTTGGTGATTAATATACATTAATTAATAATAAAACTAGGTCAAAAAAACCATTATAATCCATTTTAATAAGATTTTTCATATTAGGTAACTGTCAGGGTTTTAGACCAGTTTTCATTTTTAACAATTGTTCATAAAACTCTACCCCTAAAAATAAATCTTAATGCTTGGAAAACATTTATAGGAAACTTTTTCATCTTTACCTAAGATCTTATCTTCCCATGTAAAAGTCACACGTGCCAACAAGCATGAGAAAATCCTTCTTGGGTTTTCATCTCTTCATTTTGAGAACACTTAAGAAAGAACTCGAAACTATATTTCATTCTTTCTTCTTCAACTCAAGACCTCAAGCATCACCAACACACATTTAAAAAAAAAATAAAAAAATCAATCCTTGAAAAATTATTACATGATATTTCAATCCTCTAAACCTGATCATGATGCCTCATCATGCTACCTAAGGTCTTAAGACTAGGTCCATGAGAAGACCACCAATGAAGAACATACCCCTTTGGCTCACTTCAAGAGTCACGTAACTAACTCTACACCTTTCTCACATGTTATAACATTGTATGCATAAATTCAAGTCCATACACATCTATATCATCATCAACATGCCTTTTCAAGCTATATCTATGATCAAGAACTAGTCCATCACATAGACATCCTAGGAACCATACCACTTTGAGATATTAAAAACACCTTCTATAGCTCATTACTCACCTCCAAACATCTGAGATATAATGTAAAACATCTCCCATCATTATCTTTTGACCAAGTCTTATTAGATCATATGGATCACTACCTAAGACTTGAACTAACCTCCTTAAATGCACACTATAGACAATATCTCTCTCTAAAATCATGAAGATATGAAGATATTAACCAAAGATATGAAAATTACACTACCTCTAACAACTACACATACTTGTATCCGCTCATTTAACCATACCTCTCTATGCTTCATAGGACACTCCATAGGATCACTCAAAGCTACACTAGTAATCTCAAATAGTCAAAATCATACCAATGACCATAGCCACCTTCTTATGAACCAATACTTGACCTCACACTTCCTTTGACATTAATGACAATACAAACACATGACATCAATGACAACTTTCAACATGTGATGCTTCACATTTGGGATTTGGTGATGTTTTGATTTAAGAATGAAGACTAGTATCATATTTTATTGATAATGTAAATGTGGTAATACAAAATTATTTTAGTCATTATGACATTAAGATATTGGAGGCATTACCTAGTGCCTATGTAATTTCTCCTAATTAAAAATCATGAGGTTTTAACCTATGTGAAAACTCAAAATAAATCAAATAATATGCATGAAAAGTGGGTGTCTTTATTGCATCAATATACTTTTGTTTTCAAACATATATTAGTAAATTATAATCAAGTAGTTGATGCTTTGAGCATGAGAGTGGCATTATTAAAATCTATGGTGAGTTAAGTAGTTGGGGTTGAAGTTGTTGAGGAATCATATGATATTGATCTAGCTTTTGTCAAGATAGTTTAAAAATGTAGGAATTCATTAGTAGGTGAAACCATTACTATTTGTGATGAATATCTTATATGTGATGGTTATCTCTTCAAGGGAAAACAACTATTTATTTCAATTAGGTCTCTAAGAGACAATAGTATAGGAAAAATATGTAGTGGTGGTTTGGCTGGACATTTTGGTAAGACTAAGACAATAAATTTGGTGAAGGAGAAGTATTTTTTGCCAAATATGAAGAGAGATGTGGGAAGGTATGCTTTAAGATGTAGAATATGTCAAGTGGTTGAAGCCTATGCACATAATACAAGGTTGTACATGCTATTACGAGTTCTGAGAGGACCATGGATAGATTTGAGTATCAATTTTGTGTTGGTATTACCAAACACACAGAGAGGTAATGATTCTTTTTTTATATATATAAATTTTATAATGTGGTTCATTTTATTACATGTAATAAAACCAATGATGGCACTAGAATTACAAAACCATTTTTAAAGGATGTTTTGAGATTGCAACATGTTCTAAAAACTATTACATAAAATAGAGACACAAAATTTATAAGTCATTTTTGGAGGACTCTATGGAATAATATGGGAACTAAGATATATTTTAGTAGTGCATACCACCCACAAATATATGGATAGACATAATTTGTAAACATGAGCTTGGGAATTTTGTTGAGATACATAGTTGGAGAGAACCCCAAGTAACAAGACTTGGATTTACCATAAGCTAAATTTACATATTATATTTTAGTGAATAAATAAAAAATAAAATCACCATTTCATATTTTTTATGGAATAAATTCCATGGTTATTTTATATTTGGTGCAATTATCAATTGCAGAACGAGTTGGTGATGATGAAAAAGCATTTGCAAAACACATACAATAGTTAAAATAAGAAGAAAGAAGAAAGTTGTAGGAAAGTAATGAAAAAAATAAAGCAACAGTAGATGTAACAATAAGGTCAAAGGCATTTAATAATATACTTGGTGATGGTGCAATTTAGAAAATAAATATTTCCCAAAGGAACATACAAGTTTAAGTACAATAAAATTGATTCATGCATAATTGTAAATAAAATCAATGACAATACTTATGAGGTGAGTTTACCATTGAATTTTGATATATCTATAATATTTAATGTTTTATATTTATATTAATTACATATAAAAAATGGTGGAGGAAAATATGAAGATTTAAACAGGAATCAGTAGGTACCAAAGAAGAAAAAAGAAAAGATAACATAGGTTCTAGATAAGAAGATGGTGCATACAAGATAAGGAGGTTATAACATGTATTTGGTATAGTGCTAAGGAATAAAACATGTAGATGACACTTGGATTTTATAATGGGAGATGAATAAAATTGACAAGAATAAATTATAGGAGTATAATCAGAGCAACTTGTAGGATCTGAGTTGTTTTCAACCAAAGGAGAATGATGCAGAGGACAAAATTCCATAAGACAGTTTTTTATTTGTGAGTGTGTTTGAGATCTCGTTCATGCCAAAATAAAGGTATAATTTTTTTTAATTTACCCATAACTAATCCTATTTGGTTAGGGAAAATTTCAAAAAAAATTGGAGGCCATACATGACAATATAAGGGTCTAAAAATCCATTTTAATATATATTTTCAAGATTTTTCCATTTTTATAAATCGAATATTTTTTATTTGGACATGAACTAGAGTTTAAATTCCTTAATTAGGTTATATTTAGTATTTAGAGGATATGTGGAGATTTTTAGGCACTTTTAAGATTTCTTGCAAGACATATAAAACATAACAGTTGAAAAACTTACTAGAAGATGAAAGTTACTAAAAATAGGAAAATTTTGAAAATATCTTATATAATGTGTTTAGTTGTATGATTTCATATACTTTGTGTTTCACTTGAATCCTTCAATGAATATTGAATAATTACAACTAGTTATATTATATATATTTAGGATGGTTATGATGTGTGCTTATGTATAAATTTTATATTATGATAAAATGGGACTATACAAGTATACTTGGGAACCATATTGACTGTTAGAGTCACTAGAAATTATATACTAACCCATAGCTTTACCATGTATTTCATTTTATAACATAGAAAATAAGAATGGAAAAAGGTGACATATTTATGATAATTATTAGGTATAATATTACCTAGTTAAGGCCATATAACATTTAGTTAATGCTATATTCTTATATTATTTTTGTAAATGTAACATGAATGCATGTTATAAATGTGAAAAGGAGCTGTTGAGACTGTATACTATCTTACATTAACATGAATGTTCCTTCATATTATAATTATATTTTTTATGGATATTGTTTTAAGACATGATAATGAGAATGAAGTTATAATGTGTTTGAATGCTCTTGGTAGTTTTTTATTATGTGTTTGGCCATATCAATTGATCTCAGTAAGGAATAACAGGTTTTTTTACATTGCCTAACTAGGCGATGAAGGTTTTTAATGGTATATATAAATTTAAGTTGAATTTCATGTTAATTTTCATTATTGACTAAGGAAGGTAGAGGTTATGATGTATTTTTAGTGTCTTTCATAAAATAGGGTAACCCTACATAGTAGACCTAAGACCCATATACATGCCTAGTGATCATAAAATTTGGAATTATACTCAAGGAATCATTCACATGTGTGATTTGTTTTTTTTTTTTTTTTTTTTTTTTAATGTCTAAGGAAAGTTATAAACTTAAACCTATTATTGGGAATGAACCTTATATGGAACTATCATAGTATAAATAGTGATTTGTAGCTTAAATTACAAACTTATTTCTAGTTGTGTGGTGACATAGATTCAAGTAGAATAATAAAATACATTCTTGCTAAGTTAATTACATAATGAATTTATAGAATATAAATAGATACTAGAAATTGGTATATGTGTTTTGATTTACTGATGAATTTTTCTTTTGAAAGTCTTATAACCTATTCATGATATGTAATTCTTGATTAGTTAAAGTCACGAAAGTGAAGGAATCTCATAACACAATAAAATTTATTTTTAGTTATATTAGTTAACTTGTGAATTAAATTTATGTAAATAATGCTGTAATCCTAAGTAGATACTTAGCTACATATAAGGCTACATCCTTTTGGGAGAACTTTATAAATAAATCCTAGATTGGAGAAGATAAATTAGACTAGAACTTTCACTTGTTAGATTTAAACAATTGGGTTCATGACCAATATGGATCTACTAGACCTAATCAAGGGGTCCCTTACCACAATAATATCACTAGAGAGGTTTATAAAGCCTCTAGTGAAGCAACACCATGAAATAACCCTAGATAGGTCCTATGTAAAATATCTGATGATATCATAGTCCATAAAAGTGAGTTATAGAATTTAAAGGAAATAATTATGTGTAGTATTTTTTATCAATGTGTTTTGAATCATGGGTGTTGATGATGAATCACGAGTGATGATTCAAAACACATTGGTCAAAAATAATACACACAATTTTTCCTAGGTCCTATGTTTTTTTATTCATAAGTAAATGACAAATTAAATCAGAATCTAACCTAGTACTCACCAAATCTTGTAGCACACAATGGGGGTAATAAATATAAAATTAAACATGCATAAGAGATATTTACTCAAGTTAATGTATATTAAATCCTAATGCATGGAGAGAGAAGCATATAAACTAACAAAGGAAAATATATCTACTCTAAAAAAGAAGAATAAGAGATAGGAATACTTACCTTTAAAGATGAACCCAATGAGCCTCAATCACTCCTTTGGCCAAGGTGTTTTATAAGACATTGTTATGGTCTATAAGGATAAAAAAAGATAGGTAAACACTAGGCTATATGAATTCTCTTATGCATCCAAAAGACTTCTCCACAAGATAAGATTCTTATCTCCAAGTTTAGTATTGCAACCCTAAGAAATGATCCTCATGTAGGATGGTGGATAAGGAGATGAATAAATAATGATTTACTTATTATCTCTCTCTAAAATGGAAGAAATAGATGTGTATATATAGTTGTATCTAACCCTAAACTCTCCTAAATTTTTAGCTGATAGAGTCAGTCTAATAGACCCTATATTATTAATTAATAAAATTAGATAGGTCTTGGACTAAGTCAGCTGAGGCTAACCTAATCCTATAACGTGCTCATATATTTTAAGTACAAGGTCAACCTAAGCTGAATTTGTTTGGTAAAACTAAAAAAGAGTTTTTGGATAAGGCAAGGGTTGTTTGAGGTAGTGAATTACTTGGAAGAGTGTGTAAGGGAGGTGTCAAAGATTAGGTAAGTATATAAGAGAGGTTTGTATTGCTTGTAAGTGGTAGTGTATGAGACAACAATATTATGAATCACCAATGGTCTACCCACCCCTTTCCTAATGCACCCTTTAAGGCATGAACTTAGAGAGATATAGACTAGATGGTTTCCTATAAAAGAGAAAGCATCAGTAATTGATATATTTTAAAAATATTATGTATACATATGCCCCACTTGAACCTCATCACGTGCCATGCAGGTGAAATAGGGGATGGTGCTTTAGGAAAAGAACATAGAAACACACAAAAATGAAGATAAATAAAGTGTAGTATGAATTAAATAAGATAAATGAAAGGACATAATTAAAAAATATATACCTTTACTTACCTTAGTGTTATAGAGTAACAAGGAAGTGAGAGAAATTTGAAGATGTCCAATGTAAGGAACATTATGCAAAATTGTAAAATAAATAAAAACTTATTTTTTTAAAAATATACATGTAATATGCAAAATGATTCTCTATGGCATCATGATTCTAGAACATCTTTTGGTTTGAAAAAAGAGCTAGTATAAACAAAGCTATGGGTGAAAAAATAGAATCAAATTGTAAATAATTAATAGGTAAATAATTTTTAATAGTATATATAAATAGGATGAAAATTATTTCATTTTTTATTTTTACTATTCTAATTAAATATTGCTCTTATAGATCCATTTTGAGACTAGAGAGTGGTAATGGTGGGGAGATGATAGTTTCGACATGGAGGATGCTTAGCCAATGTGGCAAGTATAGCTCAGGTAAGTGAATCATTAATTTTAATTTTTTGAGTAATTTTAATTAAAATTAAACTAAATGTATATAATTATATGTTATGGATATTTTAGATACCAAAAATGATCCTAGGAAATTTTTAGGTAGACTAGGGGTAGAATGAGGTATTGGGTAAGAAAAGATCAGACCAATAAATGCCTAAGGCATTTATTGTAAATGATCAAAAGGTCATCATAAACTAATGATAGAGTCAACCCTGTCGATGTAGTTTATAAGTTCAGTGAAATATAGTATGTTGACTACATAACATGGGCTAATGTAGTATTGCTAGAGGTGGTTGATTACATAACAAAATGCCAATCTAATTATGAGCTAAAAAATGGCCAACATAGTACCTTATGGTTGAAGTATTTTGTAATATGTGGCTGATATATTTTGTTTAATAATGTTGATTTTGAGGTATAGGGATGATGTATTATGCTAAAAATAAGAAAGGGCTGATTTAGTACTAAATAGGTTGATTGTGTATGTAGGAATGGGTTAACTATGTAATAGAAGGCCAATGTAATATGGTAAATAACTAATAGGGCTGATTTAGTATCTAATGGGCTAATTATGTAGGAAAATGGAAAAATAATATAAAAAAGCTAATGAAGTAGTTATTTTGTAAATTTTTTTGAATATTTAATGATGTATTTTATTAGTATGACATCAATATCTAATAAATTCTTTATTGTTTGATAATTTGTAGATGTGATCAAGATTTTGGTGCATGTTAGATGAATCTTAGCTACCAAATTTATTAGAGCATTTATCAGACATAGATTGAGATAGGTCAGTTACCTTAGGTTTTTGAGGCATCATGGAGATGAGGCAGATCCCACTGAGTGTTGATATTGTTTTCATGTTCTTAAGAACATGGGATTAGTTGACTAACACTTTTTTCTGGGAGGTGGAGGGGGAAAATATAGAGGTGGGTATGACCTTGGAGAATGTCCATGCCCTTCTTGTACTTCTTATCATTAATACTAGTGATATGTGATATACTAGAGGTGGATAATGAGAGATAAGCCCTAGCCGAATGGGTGCCAAGCTTATAAAGGATCTATCTTGATTTACATGTTAGCTTGCTTTATATTTATATCATGGCCATTATAGATGCATAAAAATCCTTGATAGGGATTGTGATAGCATGAGTGTTGTGACATAAGTTGGATGGTAAGGTATCACTTTATGTGATAGCCTTATGTCAATCCATCCTAGAATAAAGTGCCTTGTATGATCTTGGTTCTTTAATTTGGGAACAACTCATACACATACGTATGGGATGTTGACCTAGGGTCAAAATATGATGAGCTCCATCATTCTATTGATTTTATGGATCTATGAGATATTTCCTATATATTAGTTGACTAGATTACCCTGTGTGGTTGATGATAGGTTATCTCAGGTTGTACAGTGGAGGCAGAACCATGTATCACATATCATGCCCCATGTTCTATCCGTGTATACTATTACATGAGGCAAATGATGTGGTAACCTTACATTGACATTTCTTCCATATGGCCATCTTGGGTGATTATTATAGCAATTTTGGTGTATATGTAGATCATAGGCCACTATATATCATGGGTGGAGCTATAGCCATTAGATTGAATACCTAGGTAGTTTGGATTACCACATCTAATAGCACCTTTAGTAGTGCCTACATATTGGGCATGGCATGTTGTAGATAGAAGAGGGAGAGGATGTGTAGGGGTACTTATTGAGATACCTATGATCAGGCTCGATGGGTAAGGCCATGGATATGGTAGGTGTTCAAATACAAAGTGGAAAGGCCTAGTTATAAGGATATATAAATGTGGATTCTATATGTGACGATATGGTATAAAATCCAAAACAAGGTAATAATACCTACCTTGATATCATCAGAGATAGAGAAGCCATAGATGAGAGGAGACACAGGTGTGAGAAGTCATATAAGGTGATCCTATAGTAGCTATAGGATACATTTAGATGATAGAGATGCAACTAAGAGGGTCATAATAGGCTTGGGTGGTGACTATCTATTTTTTAATTCTATAGAGGTATTCAATAGAGGAGGTACTCAAAAGGCAAGCAGATGGGGAGATCGTGGTTAGTGATACTGACAATGGTGAGAAATGTCTTGATTTATTTAATTTTGTGACATAGAATACTAGTTTCATTTTCATATATATATATATACACAAGATACATTTATATGATAGAGATGTAACTAACAAGGTCATAATAGGCTTGGGTGGTGACTACCTATTTTTTAATTCTATAGAGGTATTCGATAGAAGAGGTACTTGACAGGCAAGTAGATGGGGAGATCGTGGTTAGTGATACTGACACTGGTGAGAAATGTCTTGATTTGTTTAATTTTGTGACATAAAATACTAGTTTCATTGTCATTTATTTATTTAGTGATATGTATGTGTGTGTGTGTGGGGGGGAGGGATCTAATGCATATTTGGTTTCTTTTTTTTGGTACTGCATTGAAGGATATCAAATGGGTAGCCATTATTGTGGTCACACACCATGATATCTTAGATGGGGTGTTATCACATTATGAACCATTTTCCTTATTTGATCATATGGTACCATCTTCCCCAATTTATGATAGCTAGTTTAGATTAGTGGTGGAGGTTGCTCAACAACTGTAGGCATGAGGATATGGTTCAAAACTACTTGTAGGGGTAGGAGATGGAGAGGTATAAACCTGACAGGCTTTGGAATAGGAGTGAGATGCTCACATGGATAAATTTTAGCACTTAGGCATGTTAAATCCTAGGTGGCCAATCTACAATTTTATATTGATGGATTGAGATCTTATACTACCTCATTACAATGTACCTTTTAGAAGGCTCGGTCACAAGCATCCATGGGAAACATGTCTAAGCCACATAATAAACATGATGGAGAACAACCTTAGAGTTGTAGTTATTATATTTGTAATTTTATTATATAAAACTCATTATATATCTATATATATATATATATATGTATATTATATATATATATACACGTATATATATATATGTATATGTATGTATATATATATATGTATATATATATGTATATATATATGTATATATATATATATATATATATATATATATATATATATATGTATACATATATATATATGTATATATATATATATATATATTTTGATGTAGACATTTATCGGTTTATGATTTGTACTTGTATGTGAATGGATGTATGGATATATTTCCTTTCTAGAACATGTATTTTTTTTGTTATATATGTTATGGAAAATATGTGATGTATATTTTATTTTCTATCATTATGTGATACACATGCATGGTCAAAAAGAAAAGGGAAAATGAGTTGAGAAAAGTATAAATAATCATAAAATGTAATACACACTATCTCATGATCGAAAATGTGTAAAACCAAAAGATTAATAAATACAAGAAACCAAATTGGTAAAGTAAAAGGTAAAAAATATTTTCAAACCATGTAAAAATATTTGTACCAAATTAAAACAAATAAGATTCATATTATACCATGTTAGTAAGTATGAAATTTTATAATAAAATAGAAAACACGTGAAAACCAAATGGTATAAAAACAAACAAACAATAAAGTTAATCAATCATACTAAATCAAGATGGGAAGTATGAAATGAATAATAAAATTTAAGTATAAATCAAATTAATCATATGAAATCAATATGGTAAGTATGATAAATTTAATAAAATGGTTGTAAACATAACTATTGACCATTTTGACCACAAGAAAAAATGGGTCAAACCCCTATAGTCAAGACTTGATATCAAGGTATAACATAGTGTCATAGTGTGTATTGTGGTATATTTTATGTCATTTAACTCCATTATAACCTTGGTCATGATCTAGTTTAGTCTTATGTCATTTAGAGTCATCTAGGGGGTCAAATCATCATGGCATGTCACACAAGAATGAATAGGCAAATCTAGTTGTACATTTTATAAGTATGATTAGAAACCCTTTCAGGCCAAAATGACTACATGGACATGATGATTTTTGTTCCAAGATAATCCTTTACAAATTTTTAGTCTTGATGAGCTTACTATCTCAAAATATAAGCATTTAAAGTTGAACTAGAAGACATAGATGTGGGGGGGAACGTCAAGTTAAGGTTTTGGGAACTAAAAATTTAAGTTCAAAATATGTAAAGGATCTTAATATTTAATTCAAATCTACCAAGTGGTGAAACAACATTCAATAAAGCTAAGATCAACCACACTTGGGTGCTTAACAAGGTTTAAAAGTGACTAGATCAAGGATCATTGACACACATTGAGTCATGAAGAAAAGATCAATGATCCATGTTTAAATAATAAGACCTAAATCTAATAGAGTGTGTCAAATCATGAAAAATATCTAATGGTGTGCACATTGAGTCAAAGTTCAAAGATCCTACATCAAACGTAAGACCATCAAGTGGCATAAGAGCATTAACTAGATGGGCTAACAATAAGATCCATAAAAAGCATGAAATGTTTCCAAATGTCATAATATCATATGCTTGGGTCATATATCAATGGCTGACATAAAAATTCAAATTGAAGAGACTCTAGAGGAGATTGACAAAGCAAATTCAACCAAATACTAGATGGACAAGATGAGGCTACGTGTCCAAAAGATGACAAGCATATTTTAAAATGAAATAAGCAATGTGACAAGGGAATGCCACATGGGCAGCCATGTAGGATCAAAGGATTTTTTTATCGAAGTAAGCACTTTAGACTCATAATCCACCATGAAAGCTCAATCAAGATCTAAGATAAATAGAGATTACTAGATGTGAAGAGTCAAGGTCTAGAAGACTAATGAATGACTACATATGGTAAATATAAGTGTCTAGAAGACAACATGTAGCTAGTTAAATGTATAAAACTATCATATCATATGTGTAAACTCTCCTAGTTTAGTTTTAAATGTTTAAGATATTATCCATGATGATGGTAGTTTCACAAAGGCTACCTAAAAATTCTTTGCACCATTTTAGAGAGTTTATCATGGTTTATATGGACATTTGTCTTAGGATACATTCATGGTCTATTTCACACTCAATTCCCCTAAAATTTAATTGGTTTTCATGCCTTTATATGTGGCATTGTGACCTTTGATCTTCTATGCTACATTCTTTTCTCCTCCTTCTCCAGTTCTATAAATAGCTGCCATTTTAGCCTTTGTAATCTAATACCACACCATGTATGGTGAAGCCCTACTTGTTTTAACATTACAATTTACCTTAGAATAATAAATCCAATCTATTTTAATTTCATATCTCATCTTGTTAAATTGTGTGAAGATATTTATAGTGAATAGCTAAGTGAGATCAATCTATCCTAACTTTCCCTTAGTCCTTCCATGTTTGATGTAAGTGATTTCAGCCTATTAGGTCATATGAAGTGTAGTTAAGTTTATGAATATGTCTTAAGTTTATAATTATACTTAGTATCTACAACTAATCTATGGTTTTACTTACCTTGGATAGTATTCATGAATCTCACCTTCATTTAGAAACACTAATGCTAGTGCATTCTAGGACTCTCAGCCTAGTGTTGTATACATTTTTTCTTTGTGAAATAAGTATAATGGTCATGTGGAAGACATCTTGTTGTATCACCCTTTATAATAGGATAATTTCATACAAATTCTATCCCTTTCTACCTAAAATCAAATATTTATCATAGGTGAAATTACTTCAAGATATTTTCAAGGGGCTAGCCCTTAAATCTAGAGGCTCACTTGCACCATAGGCATACCCACATACCTAAAATTATTCCTATGTTTCCAAAATATTGAAGAGGCTTGAATACCCTATTTTAGGGTTTAATATTTGGTGACAATATATCTAGCATACCTAATGGGACCCACTGTCTTCAAGACAACTTATCAAGGTGAATGTTGGTCTTGACAACATCAATCATAAATTGGTGTGCTACTCAATATTTGGCAACTCCATCAAGGTAAATCTAGTTCAATGCCATTATTTTTTCATAAGATTATTATCATAATTCATGGTTCTCACAAGGTCATCATATAGTAGAGTGTTCAACCCCATTAATCCATCTATTCAACCTAAACTTCCTCTTGAAGTTCAATATCCTCATCCTAATTTGCCCTTTGTGGACTAGGAGGATTTTGCTGGCCGAGGAAGCCTCAAGAGTGAATAGGTTGAATATATTAAAGATATTAAAGAAGACATGGCTAGACCTCATGTTTTCCCTACCTTTAATACTAAAATTCTAATTCACCTTCAAGTATATGATGTCATCCCTCCTAATGCTACAAAAGGTGTACCCCTATTTAATGGTGAGAGTTATGTTACACCTAGTGAACATATTAGGGATATCTCCAAAAAATAATTCTTACATAACATTACTCAAGAGAACATTTCCATTAGACTCCTTTCCATGTCCCTTAGAGGAAAGCCTCTTGATTGGTATAGGACTCTAGAATGTGGATGCATCACATCATGGGGTGAGTTTGGAGTGTTTTTACCTCAAAATTTGGAAATGAAAGTGGCCATGCCTCTCTCATACATCAGCTCAATGTGATCAAAAGAGGATCCAAATAAATAATTCATGAATTCAATGAGAGGTTTCAAAAGACTTGGAATACATTAACTCCTCTCATGAGGCCAACTGCTAGTTTTGTCTTCCCTACTTACTTGAGAGCCATTGGTATTGAAATTACTATCATGATTCAATCCAAGATATGGAACCAAGGTGACCATAAAGAATCAATTAATTAGTCTTTTTTGGCCTTTAAAATAATATATGGAACCAAGGTGACCATAAGGACTCAGCCCCTTGTAAGGTTTCATATTGAGCCCTACATTGAGGTAAGTTCTAATTTAAATTATGTTGTTTATGAAGAAAAGGATTCTATTATAGATGATCATACTTATTCTAGGCTTGAAAGCATTTATAATTTATTTATTGATGAGTATGGTACCAATTATTATGAGCATGATCCTTATGCATTTATGGAGGAAACTTATCTAGGATTATATTATATCTATGAAGAATGAATACCAACACCTCTACTTACTAAAGAAGAAGGTGAAGGTGATGAGACTTGTAAGATGTTTTTTGATGGTTCAAGAAGTAGAGTTGGTGCAAGTGATGGTGTTAAGTTGGTCTCCACATATAAATAGAAATATTATGCTTCATATAGATTCATTTTTAGTAGTACTTGTAATGTGGTTGAGTATCAAGGTTTAATTAATGGCCTTCAATGCACAAGGAGAAAGGGAATCAAGAAATTACAAGTATATAGAAATAGTGAATTGGTTGTTCATCAAGTTATGAATGTGGTTTCTACCAATAACCCTTTTATTAAGTTATATAATCATAGAGTGTGGTATTTTTTATAAGACTTCAATGCATTCAACATATAATTAGTCTCAAGGGAGAAGAATAATCATGTTGATAGACTAGCTACCATAGGAGCTCAATTTGATACTCCAACTACCATAAAAGAAGAGGGGAAGCAATCTCACATTAAGATCATTATTATACCTTATGTACCTAATAATTAAGTGTCCTATAATTTTTTTTATAGTGACAAACACATTGCATGCTTCTTATAAAATGAGGCTGATTTTTCTTCAAAGAATCAAAGGAGACTCCAAGAACAATGTGGTGATCAAATTGTACAACTAAGGACAAATAAGATACCTAAGGGTCTAGTGACCTTGGAAAGTATCTTCAATGATAATTATCAAAATAATAAATAAAAAGTGATTATGTCTACAAAAGAGGAGAACTATGAAAGAGTCTTGATCTTCAAATATGGAGTCCTCAGACTAGGCAAGGTATGTTCTACATTCGAGAAACAAGCATTCATTGAGTTGTGTAATGATTTTTATGATATATTTGTTTGGAAATATAAAGACCTCAAAGGATTTTATCCTAGCATAGCACACCATACCATTTAATTAGAACCTAGAGTTAAACTAGTTTGACATAAATAAAGACCCATAAATCTCAAGATTGAGCAACTATAAGGTTAGAGCTCACTAAACTCCTTGAATATTAAATAATATTTCCTATCAAACATTCAACATGGGTATGTAACCTTGTGCCTTTTAAAAATAAGAATGGGGAGATAATATTTTGTGTGGACTTCAAATATCTTAATAAGGTGTCACTCGAAGATCACTATCCTCTACCTTAAATGGACTAAATGTTACAAGTTGTTTCAGGATCTCAACGTGTTTCTATTTTAGATGGATATTTAGGTTATAATCAGATTTTTATGAATGAAGATGATCAATTTAATACATCATTCACTACAAAATGGGGGGATTTTTCTTATATAAAGATGTCATTTGGTTTGTCAAATGTTGGTGCTACCTTTCAAAGAGCAATGGACATGGCCTTCAAAGGTTTGATCAATGAGATGTTATTGGTTTATCTAGATGATATAAAAATGTTTTATAAAGATGCCAATGAACATATGCAATACTTAAGACAAGTTTTTGAAATATGTAGGTAGTATGGAGTATCTCTTAATCCAAAAAAATGCATCTTTATTATCCATAAAGGTAAGCTTGTAGGACACATTATTTACAAATATGGTTTGGTTATTGTTCTTGAAAAGATAAAGGCTATTTTAGGCCTATCATTAACCTTAAATAAGAAAGGTCTCCAAAGTTTTCTAGGTAAGATAAATTATGTAAGGAGATTCATATCTAGTTTTACATCTTTAGTGAAACCTATCACATCCATGCTAAAAAAGAATCAAGTCTTTTCTTGTACTAAGGAAGGTAAGAATAGTTTTTAAGCCATTAAGAAATAAATTACACAATCTCCTACTCTTTTGAATCCTAATTTTTATAAATACTTCATTTTGTATTCATTTTCTAACTTTGATACTATCTCAATTATTATAATTCAATGGAATGAGGAGGGTGTAGAGCAATCAATTGCATTCTTTAGTCAAGGTTTGGAAGATTATGAAATCAAGTATACCTTTATTGAGAAGAAATTACTTGCTATCGTAAGAGGACTAAAGAAGTTTAGGCATATAGCTTTAAAAAAGTTAATAAGAGGTAGGGACCTTTGTGAACATATAGCTTTAGATTTTCATATGTTTAAAGAAGATATTTTAATCAATCATGATTTCCCCCAACCAGTTCGTTCCTTACATATATAGAGTTGGACATGAGATGTTATCGAATTTATTGAAAGTGGTGAGTATCCTCATGATATGAGTAGATCTCAAAGTAGATATTTTAGATTGCAAGATATTACCATTTTCCTTGTAGATGGTGTGATTTTTAGAAGAGATATTACTAGTGTATTATTGGCATGCATTGGCAATGACCAATTTGGAGTGTTGATTGATAAGTTATAAGATGGGACAATAGGAGGTCATTTATCCTCAAGAACCACACCTACCAAGATTATGAGGGCAGGATATTATTGGCCTAGCCTCTTCAAAGACTATCATTCTTGAGTGAGAATGTGTGTAAAATGTGCTTTCTTTGTGGGAAAATAGAATCTTACATCTCTTCCTTTTAATCCTATATAATTGGGTCAATATTTCATGTAATGGGGTCTTGATTTCAATGGCATGATAAACCCACCATCAAGCATTGGTCATAAATGGATACTCACACCAACTAGATAATTTAAGAGGTGGGTTGAGTTATTATTATTAAAGTAATATAATGAGAATCTACCTTAGATTTATATAATAACATCATAACAAGGTTTGGAACTCTTACTATGATTTAAAACAATGCTCTTACTTTTATAAATTCTAAGACTACTGATTGGGAAAATAGTAATGGCATATTCTTGATTACTTAATCTAACTATTATACTCAAGGTAATCGGTTGGTTGAATCTACTAACAAGAATTTGATTGAAATCATCAATAAAACCTTGGATCATAACTAGAGGGCTTGGTACACCAAATTAAAGACAACCTTACGGGCTGATTGGATAACTCCCAAGAGTTCATTAGAGAGTTTTTTGTTATGATAATCTCTATAAGAGAGGTGAGGTTGTCTATCTCTCAATATTTTCCTACCTTAGAGTTGGAACATAAATTAGAGTTGCTTGAAAACACTCTAATATAGGTGATATTGATAGAACTAATGGATCTACAAGAGACTAGAGATAAGGCTCATCAAGAAGAAACTAGAGATTAGGTCATTTCTCCCTAAGAACCATAGCTACCAAGATCATGAGGGTAGGATATTATTGGCCTAGCCTCATCAAGGACTACCATGCTTGGGTGAAAAGGTGTGTATAATGAGATTTATATATGGGAAAATATAAATTTTCATCTCTTCCTCTGAAGCCTATCCAAGTGGATCAACCTTTCATGTAATGGGGTCTTGATTTCAATGGCATGAAAAACCCCCCATCAAGTGATAGTCATAAATGGATACTCACATCAAATGATTACTTTAGGAGGTGGGTTGAGGTAGTAACATTAAAATAAGATAATTAGAATACTATCTTAGAGTTTTATGATAGAATCATAACAAGGTTTGGCACTCCTATTATTTTAGATAATTCTCTTTCTTTTATTGGTGCTAAGACTACTTATTAGGAAAATAGTAATGTCATATTCTTGAGTAATTAATCTAAATATGAACCTCAATTTATTGGCTAAATATACTAACAAAAATTTGATCAAAATCATTAAGAGAACCTCATAACATAACCAGATGGCTTGGTACACCAAATTAAAGATAGCCTTTTTGGGCTAATAAGATATCTCCCTAGAGTTTAGTAGGGAATTCTCCTTTTGTGTGTATCTATGGAAGAGAGGCTAGGTTGTTTATCTCTTAAGATATCCCTACCATAGAGTTGTCATATCAATTAGATTTGCTTGAAAACACTCCAATAGAGGTGAGATTGATAGAATTAATGGAGTTGTAAGAGACTAGAGATAAGGCTCATCAAGCTATGGATCATCATGAAGTATCAATGAAGAATTATTTTGATAAGAAGTAAACTCTAAGATCATTTTAATAAGGTGACATATTATTTAAGTGGGATGAAGATAGAGAAAAACTAGGGAGGCATACCAAATCTGACACCCTATGGAGTGGACCACATATCATCACCAAGTGCAAGTAAATCAATTCTTTCCAATTAGCAAGGATGAATGGAGAATATTTGCCTATCCCTATCAATGGGATACATTTGAAACCTTGTTATTTATGGGCAAAAATGATTTTTTTATAAATATTATAATAGGTGTGTGTCTTTTCTTTCAGTTATGTTGTGTTCCCTAAGTGTTTTAGTTAAACACACGTTGGTTTATTTTGAGTTTGTCTCATTTTGTATGCCTTTCTCTTATGTTTAATGTGTTTTCAAAGGTAATTTGTGTTCCAAACCCATGTATAAGTGACTCCATATCCTAAAGGATAGGATTAGATAACTGGTCATGGCATAGTAAGCATACCACCCTTGGGAAATCACCAAGAATGTTGACCATTTTGACCACAAGTCAAAAAAGGTCAAACCCTTATAGTTAAGACTTGATATGGTGGTAGAACATAGTTTCATAGGGTGTTTTGTGGTCTATTTTATGTCATGTAATGTCATTCTAACCTTAGTCATGATCTAGTTTAGTCTTTTTATCATTTGGAATCATCTAGGGTCAGACTTTCATGACATGTCACACAAGAATGAACAGGGTAGTTTGGTTGTACATTTTTAAAATTATGCTTAAAAAACCTTTTAGGATAAAAATAATACATGGAAATTATTCTTTTGGTGCCAACATAATCCTCTTTAAGTTTCATGTCTTGATGAGATTTCTATCTAAAGATATAAGCATTTAAAGTTGAACTAGTAGAGATAGATGTGCATAAGGATGTCAAGTTCAATCTTCAAGAACTAACCATTTAAGTTAAAAATATCTAAATAATCATGAGCTCAAAATAAAATCTTCCAAGTGTTTAAAATATGATCAATCAAGCTAAGATCAATAACATGTGGGTGCTTAACAGGGTCAAAAAGTCAAAAAGTGACTAGATCAAGGATCAATGGCACACATTGAGTCATGCAGACATGATCAATTATCTACATTTAAATACTATTACCTAGATCTAATAGAGCACATAAAATCAAGAAAATAATATGTAATAGTGTGAACATTAAGTCAAAGGTGAAAAAGCCTAGATCGGATGTGAGACTACCAAGTGACATGAGAGTATTAACCAAATGCACTAACAACAAGATTTGCACAAAGCATGCAATGCTACTAAATGTCATAATATCAAATGCTTGGGTCATAGATCAATGGCTGAAATTGAAATCTAAATCAAAGAGCCTCTAGAGGAAATTGATTAATAAAATTTGATTGGATTCTAGATGAACAAGATGAGGCTACGTGTCCAAATGATAACAAACATATTTTAAAATGAAATAATCAATGTGGAAAGGCAATACCATATAGGAAACCATATAATATCAAAGGATTATATATTTAATCAAGTACTTTAGACTCATATGTTACCTTGAAATCTTAGTTGAGATCCAAGATAAGCAGTGACTACCAAATGTGAAGAATCAAGTTCTAGAAGACCAATCAATGACTACAAATAGTAAATATAAGTGTCTGAAAGATAACTACTAACTAGAAAAATATCTAACTCTCATAGCATATGTTTCAACTCTCCTAGTTCAGTTTTAAATGCTCAAGATATGATCCATGATGAAGGTAGTTTCATAAAGGCTAGTTGAAGAGTCTCTACACTATTTTAGAGAGTTTGTTAGGGTTTATATTGACATTTATCTTAGGAGACATTCATGGTCTATTTCACACTCCATTCCACTATAATGTAAATAGTTATCATGCCTTTACATGTGTCATTGTGACCTTTGAGCTTCTTTGTTGCATTCTTTTCTCCTCCTCTAGTTCTATAAGTAGCTTCCATTTTAGTCTTTATAATCTAATACCACACCATGTATGGTGAAGCCCCACTAGTTTTGACATTGTGATTTTACTTAGAATAATAAATACAAACTATTTTGATCTCATATCTCATCTTTTTAAAGTGTGTGAATAGATGTATAGTGAATAGATAAGTCATATCAATCTATCCCTACTTTCTCTTAGTCCTTCCATGTTTGATGCAAGTGATTTCAGCCTAAAAGGTCATATGAAGTGTAGTTAAGTATATGAATCTATCTTAAGTGTATAATGATCCTTATTATTTTTAACTCATCTATGGTTTTACTTACCTTGGATAGTCTTCATGTATCTCACCTTCATATCAAAAAACTAATGCTAGTGTATTCTAAGACTCTTAGGCTAGTGTTGTAGGCATTATTTATTTGTCAAAGAAGTAAAATGGTCATGTGGAAAACATCTTGGTGTATCTTCCTTTTAGAATAGATTTATTTCATGAAAATTTTATCCCTTTCCCCCCATAATCAAATAGTTAGCATAAGTGAAAGTACTTTAAGATATATTTAGGGAGCTAGCCCTTAAATCTAGAGGCTGACTTCCATCCACCATAGGTACACCAACATACCTAGAAGTGTTCCCATGTTGCCCAAATCTATGATAGGATTGAACATCGTCTTTTAGAGTGAATATTTAGTGACAACAATTCTATCACACCCGATGGGACCCATTATCTTCAAGATAACTTGTCAAGGTGAATGTTGGTCTTGACAACATCAGCTATAAATTGGTGTGCTACTCAACATTTGCAAACTCCATCAAGGTTAATCTAGTTTAAGTCCATTATTTTTTCATAATCTTATTATCATAATTCATGGTTTTCACTACGTAATCATCTAGTAGAGCGTTCAACCCTATTAATCCACTTATTGAACTTGAAATTCATCTTGAAGTTAAATATCCTCATCCTAATCTTCCCTTTGAGGACTAGGAGGATTTTTCTAGCCAAAGAAGCCAAGAGAGTAAATATGTTGAGAATATTGAAGATATTAAAGAATACATGGCTAGATTTCATGCTTTCTTTACCTTCAATACTAAAAATCTAATTCACCTTCAAGCATATGATAGCATCCCTCCTAATGATACAAAAGGTGTACCCCTATTTAATGATGAGAATCATGTTACACCTAGTGAACATATTAGGGATATCTCCAACTTTTGTATATTCCATGATATCACTCAATAGAACATTACCATTTGAATCCTTGACATGTCCCTTAGAGGGAAGGATATTTATTGGTATAGGAATCTAGAAGGTGGATGCATCACATCATGGGATGAGTTTGGAGTGTTGTTTACCTAAATATTTGGAAATCAAAGTTACCATAGCTCTCTCATACATTAGTTCAATGTTATTAAAAGAGGATCCAAAGAAATAATTCATGACTTCAATGAGAGGTTTCAAAAGACTTAGAATAGATTAGCTCCTCTCATGAGGCCACATGCTAGTTTTGTCTCCCCTACTTACTTGAGATCCATTGATACTAAAATTACTATCATGATTCAATCCATGGTGGGTTCCACTCTTTCCAAAGCATATGTTATTGTTATCAAATCTAATAATGGTCTCATCTAAGCTAAAATATTACCTCCCAAGGTTTTTATGCATCCATTATATTATAATTTTATTAACACTTTAGATGAGGCCCAAATTTCCAGTGCTAACACCAAGCCTAGATCTGATCCTAAGAAGGAAGATAGTGTCATGTATAAAGATGTAGAGATTTAAATATTAAGATCTCAGCTCAGGCAAGCTAATATACAACTAAGTTCCTATAAAAATCCTTACCCTTATCAAAAATAGTATGGTTATTAATTTTGGAGTGGAAGAGGTCAAGGGTAGCCTAACTTTAGTAGGTCTACCAATGTGTATAGCCCCAACTTCACCACCAATGTGAAGAGATGATACCTATGCATAGTCACTTGGTATAGGGAGAAAATTAGAAGCAAGGTAAATTTATGGATGACAATGAAGGTAGAGATAAATCTCATGTTGATCAAGGAGGATTTAATCCTCTCTTATCATCTGAAGATGAATTCATGATGCATACAATTGAAGGTGTACATCATCAAGGAGAGATCTTCACCAACTTCCTAGTTGAGGAAAATTTGATGCTTAATGAAGGAACCTATATTGAATATAGCCCTATAACCAAGAAAAAGGCTTTATATGGTGATATTAATGTGCCTACAAGCTCATTCAATCATCATATAAAGAAATAAGGTATGGCCATAGGTGTGGCAATCTCAAATAACTTTGCACATCTTCCAAATCAAAATGTTGGAAAGACTATTCAAGACACTATAAGTCCTTAGGTTCTAAGAAATTCCTTGCTTCCAAGAATCCAAGAAAAATTAGGAATGGATTATTTAAACATTTATATTCATTTAAGAGTACTACAACATCTATTTCCCTTTGGGATGTTCTTCATATTCCTAGTCAAAAAGAGCTCATACAAAAATAGTTATCTATAATCTTTACTAGTGTCCCTCCTTCAAATCAAATTCATGGTCATTTTTCTCTTAAAAATTCTCATAACACTATTATATAACCATATACTATGGATAATAAACATCTACCATTTTATCTCTCTCTCATTTTAGGTGACAAACTAGTCCATAACTATATAGTTGATAGTAGAGCTTCTACTTCAGTCATGCCCAAAGTGGTAAATAATAAATTGGGCCTAAAGTATTAATATCATAGTAAATAAGTTATTTAACTAAATTTTACACCTTCCAAGATGATAAAATAGATTAAAAAAACTTTAAGGTTTTCTTGCATGATCATCCTAATTTTCCTATCCTTCAAGATATAGTTGTTATTAACCTCCAAACTCACTTTGTAATCTGCCTGTCAAGGGACTTTACAACCAATATAGGCACATATCTCCTATTTTATTGGATTTTATTGGCCATTAAAATAATATATGGAACCAAGGTGACCATAAGGGCTCAAACTCTTTCAAGGTTTCATATTAACCCCTATGTTGAGACAAGTTCTAATTTGAATTGTGTTGTTAATGAAGAAAAGGATTATATTGTAGATGATGGTACTTCTTCCAAGGTTGAAGGCATTTATGATTTATTTATTAATGAATATGGTAATAATACTTATGACCATTATCATTATGCATTAATGGAGGAAACTAATATAGGAGTATATTGTATATATGAAGAAGTAATACCAACACCTCTAGTTGTCAAAGAAGAAGGTGAAGATGAGATGTGGAAAATGCTTTTTGATGGTCAAGAAGTAGGGTTGGTGCAAGAGATAGTGTTATGTTTATCTCACTATCTAAACAAAAATATTATACATCATATAGATTCCATTTTAGTACTACTTGTAATGTGGCTGAGTATGAAGGTTTAATTCATAGCCTTCAATGGGAAAGGCGAAAGGGAATCACAAACTTGTAAGTATATGGAGATAGTGAATTAGTTATTTATTAGGTTAGGAATGTGGTTTATTTCAAGAACACTTATATTAAGTCATATAATCAAAATGTATGGTATTTTATTGAAAACTTCAATGCATTCAACATACAATTAGTCCCAAGGGAACAAAATAATCATGTTGATAGACTAGCTACCATAGGATCTCAATTTCATACTCCAACTACCATAAAAGAAGAAGGTAAGTAATCTCACATTAAGATCATTATCAAACCTTATGTACATGATAATTAAGTGTCTTGTCAAGTGTTTGATAATGACAAACACATTGTATGCTTATTGTAAAATAAGGTTGAGTTTTATTTAAGAAATCAATGGAGACTCCAAGAATAATTTCAAGATTAGATTATGAAACTAAGGAAAAATAACATACCTAAGGTTCTGGTGACCTTATAAAGTATATTCAATGAGAATGATCAAAATAATAAGTAAAAAGTGAGTATGTCTACAAAATATGATAACTATGAAAGAGTCTCAATATTCAAAGATAGACTCCTCAAACTAGGCAAGGTATGTTATACATTAGAGAAGCAAGAATTCATTGAGTTGTGTAAAGAGTTTCATGATATCTATGCATGGGAATATAAGGACCTAAAAGGATTTGATCCTAGCATAGCACACCATACCATTGAATTAGAACCTAGAATTAAATTGGTTGGATGGAAACAAAGACCCATCAATCCCAAGATTGAGTAACTCATGAGGTTAAAGCTCACTAAACACCTTGAATTTGAAATAATATTTCCTATCAAGCATTCAACATGAGTAGCTAACTTTGTTCTTATTATAAATAATAATGGGGAGATAAGACATTATGTGGACTTTAGATATCTTAATAGGGTGTCACTCAAATATCATTATCATCTACCTTTAATGGAATAGATTTTACAAGTTATTTTAAGATTTCAATGTTTTTCTCTGTTAGATGGATATTTAGGTTATAATCAATTTATTAAGAATGAGGATGATCAGTTTAAGACAACATTCACTACTAAATGGGGGAATTTTTCTTATAGAAAGATGACATTTGGTTTTTCAAATACTGGTGTTACATTTCAAAGATCAATAGACATGGCCTTCAAAGGTTTGATCAATGAGATGTTGGTTTATCTAGATCAAATAATAGTGTTTTCTAGAGATGTTAATGAACATATGAAATAATTAAGACAAGTGTTTGAAATTTGTAGGATTTATGGATTATATCTTAATCCAAAAAAATGCATCTTGGTTGTCCATGAAGGTAACCTCTTAGGACACAGTATTTCCAAAGATGGTTTAGCTATTGATCCTGAAATGATAGAGGATATTTTAGGCCTATCATTTACCTTACATAATAAAGGTATCCAAAGTTTTTTAGGTAAGATAAATTTTATAAGGAGATTCATACCTAGTTTTGCATCTTTGGTAAACCCTATCACATCCATGCTAAAAAAGAATTAGGTATTTTCTTAGACTAAGGAAGGTAAGAATAGTTTTGAAGACATTAAGAAAGCAATTGCATAAGCTACTACTCTTTTGAATCCTTATTTTACTAAATAATTCATGTTGTATTCTTTTTTTAACCTTGATACTATCTCATTTATGTTAATGCAAAGGAATGAGGAGGGTGTAGAGCAAATAATTTAATTTTTTAGTCAAGGTTTAGAAGATTATGAAATTAATTATACCTTTGTTGATAAACAAGTCCTTGTTTTTTTAAGATGACTAAAAAAGTTTAGGCATATGGTTTCAAAAAATAAAATTCATGTTATGGTATCTCATCCTAGTACAAAGGAGTTTCTTTTAATCAAAGACCTTAGTGAGAAGAGGGTGGGTAGATAACCAAAGTAATGGAATATGATGTTGATATCAAAGTAACAAAGTTGATAAGAGGTAGGGGCCTTTGTCAAGATATAGCTTCAGATCTTCATAAGTCAAAAGAATATATTTTAATCAATCATGATTTCCCCCAACCAACTAGTCCTTGCATATACAAATTTGGACATGAGATGTGATCAAATATATTCAAAGTGGTGAGTATCCTAATGATATGAGTAGATCTCAAAGGAGATATTTTATATTACAAGTTATTCCCTTTTTCGTTGTAGATGGTGTGCTTTTTATAAGAGATACTAATGATGTATTATTGAGGTGCATTGACAATGACCAATTTGGAGTGTTGATTGATAAGTTCCAAGTTAGAATAATAGGAGCTCATTTCTCCCCAAGAACCACACCTACCAAGATAATGAGGGAAGGATAATATTGGCCTATCTTCTTCAAGGACTACCATGCTTGGGTGAGAAGGTGTGTACAATCTGATTTATTTGTGGTAAAATAGAAGATTACAACTCTTCCTTTGAAACTGATCCAAGTGGAACAACCTTTCATGCAATGGGCTCTTGATTTAATTAGAACAATAAACTCCCTATCAAGTGATGGTCATAAACTGATACGTATAGCAACTAATTACTTTATGAGGTGGGTTGAGGAAGTAGAATTGAAGGAAGCTAATGATAATGCTATCTTGGAGCTTTATAAGAGCATCATAACAAGGTTTGGTACTTCTTATACTATTATTTCAGAAAATGATCTTGCTTTTATGGGTGCCAACACTACTAATTGGGAAAATAGTTATGGCATATTCTTGATTACTTCATCTAAAAATTACACTCAAGGTAATGGTTGATTGAATCTACTAACAATAATCTGATCATAATCATCAATAGAACCTTGGAGCATAACTAGAGGGCTTGGCCAACCAAATTGAAGACAACCTTATGGGATGATAGGATAATTCCTAAGAGGATAGTAGGGAATTCTCTTTTTGTGTTTATCTATGTAAGAGAAGTTAGGTTGTCTATCTCTCAAGAGTTTTCTACCTTAGAGTTGGTACATCAATTAGAGTTGCTTGAAAACACTCTAATGAATGTGAGATTGACAAAATTAATGGAGCTACAAGAGACTATAGATAAGGCTCATCAAGCTATGGAGCATCACCAAGTATCAATTAAGAGGTCTTTTGATAAGAAGGAAAATCCAAGATCATTTCAAGAAGGTGACATAGTATTGAAGTGGGATGAATATAGAGAAAAACTAGGGAGGCATACCAAATTTGACACCTAATGGAGTGGGCCATATGTAATCATCAAGTACAAGAAAAGTAATTCTTTCCAATTAGCAAGGATGATTGTAAAAGAGCCACCTATCACTATGAATGGGATACATTTGAAACCTTGTTATTTATGGGTAAAGATGAGGTTTTATAAATAGAATAATAAGTGTGTGTCTTTTCTTTTACTTGTGTTGTGTTCCTTAAGTGTTCTAGTTGAACACATGTGTTCATTTTGAGTTTGTCTCATTTTGTGTGCCTTTCCCTTTTGTTTTGTGTATTTTCAAAGGTAATTTGTGTGTCAAAATTATGTATAAGTGACTCCATATCCCAATGAATATTATTAGGCAAATGGTCTTGGTATAGTAAGCATAGTACCCTTGGAAATTGCTAAGAATGTTGACCATTTTGACAAGTCAAAATGGGTCAAGCCCTTATAGTCAATACTTGATATGGGGCTATAACATAGTGTCATAGGGTGTTTTTTGGTCTATTTGATATCATTTAATGCCTTTATAGCCTTCATCATGATCTATTTTAGTATTATGTCATTTCGAGTCATTTAGGGGGTTAGACCATCATAGTAGTCACACATGAATGAATAGTGAAGTTTGGTTGTACATTTTACAAGTATGTTTAAAAAACCTTTCAAGCCAAAATACTACATGGACATGATGATATTGGTGCCAAGATCATCCTCTACAAATTTTGTTTCTTCATGAGATTGTTATCTTAATATATAAGTATTTAAAGGTGAACTAAAAAGATAAGCATGCATGAGGACATCAAGTTCATGCTTCAAGAACTAAGCATTTAATTTCAAAATCTTTAAAGGATCTTGAGATCAAATGCAAAGCTTCCAAGTGGTGAAATTGCATTCAATCAAGCTAAAATCAATGGCATGTGGGGGATTAATAGGTTTAAAAGGTTAAAAAGTGACTAGATAAAGGATCAAAAACATGCACTGAGTTATGCAGATAAGATTAAAAATCCACTTTTAAAGACAAGGACCTAGATCTAATGGAGAGCATCAAATTTTGAAAATAAGATATAATGATGTATGTGTTAATTCAAAGGTCAAGGATCCCATATCAAACACAAGACTACCAAGTGACATGAGAGCATTAACTAGATGGGCTAACAATAAGATCTATAGAAATCATGCAATGCTACCAAATGTCATAATTGTAGATGCCAAGGTCATAGATTAATGGCTGATATTGAAATTTGAATCAAAGAGACTCTAGAGGAGATTGACAAAGTAAATTTGATTAGATTCCAAATGGAGAAGATGAGGCTACATGTCTAAATGATGATAGGTATATTTTTAAATGAAATAATAAATGTGGCAAGGGTATAATACATAGGTAGCCATGTAAGATCAAAGGATTTTATATCAAAGCAAGTACTTCAAACTCATATTCCACCATGAAAGCTTAGTTGACATCTAAGATAAATAGTGACTACCAAATGTGAAGAGTCGAGCTCTAGAAGACCAATGAATGAATGTAGATTGTAAATATAAGTGTCTCTAACATAAGTAACAGCTATAAAAACATCTATAACTATCATCTCATGTGTGTCAACTCTCCTAATTCAATTTAAAATGCTCAAGAGATGATTTGTGATGAAGGCAGTTTCACAAAGGCTAGTTAAAGAGTCTTTGTGCCATTTTGGAGAGTTTGTCATGGTTTATATGGAAATTTATCATAGGAGACATCCATGGTTTATTTCACACTCCAGTCCTATGAAATGTTACTAGTTCTCATGCCTTGACATGTGGCATTGTGAATTTTGAGCCTATTTACTACATTATTTTCTCCTCCTCTAGTTCTATAAGTAACTACCATTTTGGCCTTTATAATCTACTACCACACCATATATGGTGAAGCCTTGGTAGTTTTGACATTATGATTTGCCTTAAATAATAAATTCCATCTATTTTAAGCTCATATCTCATCTTTTTAAAGTGTGTGAAGAGATGTATAGTGAATAGCTAAGTGATATAAATCTATCCCTACTTTCTCTTAGTCCTTCCTTGTTTGATGCAAGTGATTTCAGCCTAATAGGTCACATGAAGTGTTGTTAAGTTTAGTAATATATCTTAAGTGTATAATGAGCCTTACTATTTTCAATTGATATATGGTTTTAATTACCTTACATAGTCTTCATGCATCTCACCTTCATATTGAAACACTAATGCTAGTGCATTATAAGACTCTTAGGCTAGTGTTGTAGGCATTGTTTCTTTGTGAAAGAAGTATAATGGTCATGTGGAATACATCTTGGTGTATCACCCTTTTAGAATAGGTTTATTTCATGTAACTTCTATCCCTTTCCCTCCATAAGGAAATAGTTAGAATTGGTAAGAATAATTTAAGATATATTCAAGGAGCTAGCCCTTAAAGCTAGAGGCTCACTTCAACCATAGGTACACCCACATACCTAGAAGTGTTCCCATGTTTCCCAAATATGGAAGAGGCTTAAACACCATCTTATAGGGTGCAATATTTCATGACAATAATAACACAATAGGAAAATACGAAGATAAAAGTGAAATGCTTATGAAATGAGCATAAAACATAATAAATCAATATGGGAAGTATGTTAATGATGTGTAAATCGTAATGTAACACAAATTATCTCAAATCTGAAGCATGTAATTTTATTGTGAATTAGTTATAGTATGAACTATTTATTGGAATATGTTGTTAGGAGGGTCTGGTCCTATCCAAAGTCTTACATTTCAACTCACACAAGGAATACCAATGAGGTGGAAACAACTTTGGAAATAATTTAAAATATGCTTTACTGTGGTAATTTGTGAGGAGAGCCTGGTCTTATCCATGGTCTTACATTGTAACTCAAAAAGTGAAAACCAATGAGGTGAATGGTAATAAGGGTAAGAAGGAGGATTGTTTTGTTTTGGTAATTTGTGAGGAGAACCTAGTCTTATACATGGTCTTACATTACAACTCACAAAGGTAAACCCTATGGGGGATGATCAGTTAAAAAAACAAAATCCTCAAAGGAAAATATCAAGATTATTATAATGAAATAAGGAATGTAAAAATCATGACATAGGAATTTATGAGAAAACTTTAGTAAACATGAGGCATACTAGGTATAAAAAAGAGACACTAATAGTCTAGTAACAATAAAAATACAAAGGATAACTACTCAAAATAAGCACAAAGTTTTGTAAGAAAATGGGTGAGATACTAAGATCAACTCATGAAGGTTATAAGAATAACAAAAATTAAAATGGGCCTACCTTTCTAGAATATGTTCCTTATTCCTTATCACATCTTACAAATTCATCAGTTTGCTATGAAGATTAAGTACTTATGTGAGAAACATAGGTAAAAGTTTTAGATTTTTTTTTGTTCTTATATCCCAATATAATGGCCTACCACACCCTAATGTACCTTGGCTCAATCATGAGGCCAACTATGGAGTTTGATATTTGATTAGAAAGAAGAGATATGTTATGAATCATGTCTTTTGGTTTGATTAGAATTTTGAATTGTATTTTGCCTTTTGAATCATTGCCTTTTATTTAATTGATTTGGATTTTAAATTTTTTATATGGATTTTATGATTCCTCTTCTATATGGATTTTTAATAACCAACATGAGTGAAAAAAGTGATACACATTAATGAGCTTTAGACTTTTTTTAGATAGGACTAAGTAACTAAAGATATGACTAACTAAACACTTAGACTTACTTATGAATCAATATGTAATCTCAAGTTTTAATCATGTGTATGCTTAGTATGTGAAAGGAAGATAAGGGAAGAAATGATATCCAAAATAGATCAATATATGGTAGTAGTACAATGAGAATTCTTATTTTTGATTTGATCATATGGTAGAGATAAAATACTAAGGGAATCAAGGTTGTATAACCAAGTCAAAATAAAAATTATAAGATGTTTTATTGTAATAAGATAACAAATAATCATTGTAAAAAGTGAATAAAATAATCTGTGAAAGAATCAAAATCATAAACATAAGTGTGCATTCATGAAAAGTATGATAATAAGCCAAAATAAAAGGTGAAAGAGAATGAAACCATATAAAACACTTAAATCATAATATAATGACCCATGTAAAATAGATAAGTGAAATCTAATTTAACACATAGTCAAGTGTATAAGAGATATAAAAATGGATCATAAATCCAATACAAATCATAAAGTAGAACAAATTAAAAGAACACCAATCCGTGTTAACAATTACTAATGTATTTGACAACAAATATCATCCATATCAACTAAAACATCTCGATGAAGTTGAATTTCGATGCTAGACAAAGTCTCATCAATCTTTACAAAAATTTTATTAGAAAGGAATGCTTGCCATTGCACCAAAAGATCAACCTATTAATGTTCAATACAAACCCCAGATAAGTACTCATGGGAGGATGTTAGTCCATGTCACAAATCCCTAAGGGGGAGGCTGGTGATTAGTCCAACAATCCCCCCTCAGCATTAACCAAGGGGATTTGAACCCATGACCATGGCTCTGATACCAATTTTTAAGCATAAGCTTATACTAAGAGGGGGTGAATCAATATAAGATAATCATTTAATCCATTTTACATTTAATCCATTTTACATTTAATCAACCACAAAAACCATAAGCATTCAATATCTATCAATTAATAACACAAGAGAACACATGATTTACGTGGAAACCCTTTTGAGAGAAAACCATGGTAATATATATATATATATATATATATATATATATATATATATATTTACAATGTTTGTAGGCACCAACCTAATAGAGACACCAATCCCCGAACCAAGCACCAACTTGATCAATTCATGAGCACCAACCATAGACTATGAGGAACTGACCCAAAGCCAAATCACTTCCACTGTCTATGATTGCTTCTTCAATCAAATGATGGCTTTTCTTCTCTTACACTTTTTCTCTCACTAATTTTCTTATACAATTTTTTCTCTCCTCTCTTTCATAATTCTCATATGATTTTCTTCATTAAAATAAAACTTCCCTTCACACTTTTTTTCTTAAGAGATATTCTATTTCATTTTATTCTCTTCCTCTCTTCCTTCTCTATCACACTTATGTGATCTTCAATCAAATGAAATGATTGTAATACTTCCACGTCTCTTCTCCTTTATATATCCTTTAAAAGGATGTGTCCCATCCAAGATGCACCTCTTCACCAAATATGTGATCATTGAAATTTATGTCGACATTTCCACTGACAATTCTGTTAACATTTCCATTGACATTTTTGTTCAGTTTTGGCAACAATTCCATTCGCTTCCAAAAACACTTTCATTCACTTCTGACAATAATTTCATTCACCTCCATAAAAAATTACATTCACTTCCAAACACTTCCATTTACTTCCAAAAATAATTCTATTTGACATTTCCATTCATATCCATTACAAGTCCTTTGACATCAATGACAATTATTCTAACAATCTCCCCCTTTGTCATTGATGGAAATCCCCATGAATTAGTATATGAACTCCCCCTTATTGTGGTTCTCCTCCTTTTCGCCCCCTGTCTTCAATTTTCCCCCTTTAACATCAATGGCAAAGGGTCTTTGTAATTGTCACCTTGTCTTTTCACTCTAATTTCAATTAATGCTACTAAAGAAAACTTGACCAAATGCTTACCTTTTGAGTGATTGATTTTTTATTTTTCAACTTTACCTATTTATCATTAACTTGACATATGGCTCCATATGTCTCCATCAACTCTTGATCTTAACTGAACCTATTCATACCTTGTCACTTGATCCTTTGACCTGACCTTGATGATCTCCTACTAAAATATCTCCTTTTGGTTAATCCAAGTTGAAGCTTACCTCACTTTAGACTCATGTTCCCCCTTTTTTCATGCATGCTTCTCATCAAGCTTATTAAACAAACTAAGTTAGACCCCCCTAACTCCATGCTCCATCTAGATCATGACATCTTTAACAGGGCTCTTCAGCCAACTAGGTCTACAAAAAACTCTTCAAACACTATCCACATACAATCAATACCCTTAATGGAACACCAATAGGTCTCACATCTTCATTAGGTCTAGTAGAGAAATATAGCAAATAAGTCTATCTCCTTAATGAACCACCAATGAGACTTTATGGCTCATCTAACCTTACCAATGATCCAAATCCTATCAAACACTTCATTTCCAACCTCCCTAAACCACTTCCATGCTTTATATAATTTCAAATCATTTTATTTTATTAGGAAGGCACCATTAGTCCTCATGCTACCAATAGGTTTGATGGAGACCTAATCAACATGGATCCACACCTCACTTACCTAATCAACATGGATCCACTCCTTCTCACTTATTACTAACCCCTTCAGTCAATATTACCACCTCAGATAGGCATAAAAAGCTTCATAACATAGCAAAGCAAACTCCTCCTAACATCAACCTACTATTGATCTGAATATTAAGAACATGATCAAAGCAATTAGACTTACCTAAATGCATGTTCACAAGAACTCTCAAGACAGTACATCATATCAAGCTACTTCAAACTAATATACAAATTGATCTATTAACTCACCTTCATGAATTTCTTGTCATGCAACATATCCAAGACCCAACATGCATCCACAAAGTTTCCTTTTTCTATTAAGTGTCTCCTTGAAGCCTAGAAGAGACACCCCACACAAAGGGTCCTAGAACAAAGTGAACGTAGGAGATGCCCATAACTCCCCTATTACTTCCTTGATCCTCTTTCATCCATAAGACTAATTTATTTCTCTTAGAATCCATTTAGGCATGTCTAACTTCTTTGACTCACTAACCTCAAAATCCATGATGTTGTTCATTTTATCAACTCTTGAAATTGTCTTACCTTCCAAAACACTATCATTAGAAACTAATAATAAGGAATCTTGACAAGAGTCATGATCAATTATAAGAAGAGATTCTCTTTGATATGCAGGTTGCTTAAGACTAGTATTCACTATCTTTTCTACAACTCTTAATAATAAGAGTTTCACATAGTCCTTCCTATCTAATTATTTCTCTACTGTAGAAAGTAATCCATTCTCACTCTTAGACTCAATCTAATCAACCTTTATTGTTTTAGGTCTCCAAACCTGAGTTTGGCCCTTCTCATATCTTTTAGGGGCTCCATATCATTTGACATACCTTGAGGATCTCTTTACTCTAGTTGGACATAATTTAGCAATATGAACAACCTTACAACACCAAAAGCAAGCAACATTTCTCATACCTTTTTCTTTAAGGTGATTGAGATCTCTCTTTGATAGATTGCTTCTCCTAAAATAGTCTCTTGCCCTATGTCCAACATGGTGGCAAACAAAATAATGGCCATAAAAATAATTGAAAAACCTGAAAGCATAATGGCCATAAAAATAATTGAAAAACCTAAAAGCATGATTGGCTTCTTCAAATTACCCTTAAAACTTTCATCCTTCTCACCTTGGAATAATATCTCATGATCTTTCTTAACCTTTATAATGAGCCTCTCGTCCTTATATTTCAAATAACCTAACTCAGTCTTCAACTAATTACACTCTTCTTCTCTTGATTTTGAACTTGAATATGCAACCTCTAGTTGATTCTTAGGACCATGAATAGATATCTTATCTTCTTTTACTTATAAATCCAAATTAGACTCCAAGATACATGAATGTTCCTTAAGATCCTTAACCATATATTTCAACTCTTGATTATCCTTCCTTAGTTGCTTGGACATCTTGTGATTTTAGGATCTCCTTCTAGTAGTTAGACTGACTCTAAAGGAACCGCTCTGATACCAATTATTAGAAAGGAACACTTTCCATTGTGCCAAAATATTGACCTATTAACGCCTGATACAAACCCCAGATAAGTATGCATGGTAGGCTGTTAGTCCATGTCATGAATCCCTAATGGGGAGGCTAGTGATTAGTCCAACAAATTTGTACACAGACTTCATTCCATATCATCTTAATTAGAAATGTAGGTGTATTTAACTAAGATTAATGCTCATGTGGGATCTTATGAGTAGGATACTCAAGGTAAATGATGTATTTCTTGATGGGAATAGTATTTATAGAGAGAATGAGGTATAACCTATAGAGAAGGAGGAGCCTTATTATATGGGTGACCTATAGAAGGAGGAATGACTAGTGTTTGTGTCAACTATGGGAAATCAAGAAGATGACAATGAAGAACTTAACATAAATTGGTATGATGTGTACCACACTGGTGCCAAAGATAATATACTTCCCTATATTTAGGGATATAATCTGGTAATAGCATAGGAGGTATGGCCTTATCTTTGTGTTGAGCATTAGTTGGGCATAATGTTTCAATATACTACCTAATGTTTTTGTAGTGGTTATAAGAGTGGTTTTTTATATTTTTAAAATAATAAATACATCTATTAGTAGATTGTGGGGGTTTACTAGCTGAAGGGGTGGAAGGAGAAGCTTGGGGTAGCTGATATAAATGGAAATATTTGGTCTAATGATCGATAACTTTATAGATATCACAAAAAGGTTGAAATTCCCATTATGTGGGTAAGGGATCAAGTTATGGTAAGGTAATAATTCCATCATAAAGGAAGGGTGGGGCTAGATCAAAAACTAAACTAGGCTAAGTGGTAGGTAAGGTTGGCTATATAGTAGGTCTAAGCATAATGGCTAGCATCTCTAGAGGAAACAGGTTATAAGGATCATGGTATCTATAAATATGATAAGATCTGATCATGGCATGATCCATGAGAATACTCTTGCGGGGATATATTGTGAATAGAGGCATACCATGTGATTGTTCCATCTCTACCCTATGAAAAATAGTGGGAAAACTAGTATTAAACTATATAAAGTAAGGAATGCTAATATAAGAATGAAAAGGCTAAAATAAAAAAGAGATACATCAAATAACTTAACCATTTCTAACTTGTTGTCATTTTGGCCTTAAAATATAAATGTTAAACCCTAATATCAAAAAAATTCAATGACTACCACATTAGCTTGCTTATGATGAATCTTGGCATAGCCATGTCATCCTTGTCCTACTGAGAGTCCCTAAATCTTTAAGAGTATAATGATGTGCCATATTTTCATGCTTGATACATTGTTTCATTAACTTTCTTAAGTCTTTTGGGTGATATATTAGGTGTCATAATGTCTTGGATGAGAAATATGATTGTCAAAAGGTTTTAAAAGTCATGAGTGCTTTAGCCCTATTTGAAGAGTATATTGATCTTTTGGTAGTATGTAAGTTTTTTAACAATGTTAGAGGCTATGAAATTAGAATAATAGTTTATTAAAATTCCATTATCCATAATATATTCATCTAAGCCCATATACCACCTTCATTATCCCTCCTAAGCCATCAAACACCCCTCAAGCCACTTCATGAGCCTATTTTACCTTGTAAAAATTTAAGAAATATAAATATTTTAATGAATTGTATTGAAGGAGGGTTATAAAATGGTCTTATGCATGTCACATTTCTACCCCTAAGTGTTCCATTCCACATAAAATCATTTTAAGACTCGCTCCCACCATTCCCACTAGCTAGGTGGGTCCCACATGCCATTTTATGGCTTCTCCACTTATCCCTTGAATTTTCTTCTAATTTAAATGTATTATTAACTCATTTACTCCTTATTTGACCCCAAAATGGTGCTAAAAAGTCTAAAACATAGATAAAATGGTCAAAATCAGAGATTTTAGAGTTTTCTGCACTTGTTCAAAATTATACAAAGTATACCATAAAGTAGAATATCATGGGATGAAGACGAACTCATGACTGATGTCTCTACAAAGTATCATGGTGAATGGGTGCCAAACAAGCTCAAAAATAGTACTACACCTCATCCACATTATTTGAAATTTTAGACGCTCCTCAGGTTTCTATTTGTACCATACAGAGGAGAGAGAATGGAGGTCCTAGCTCTTGGCCATAATAATTACCCTTATGAAATTTACAATCATGGTAATTTTTCTATGGATTGGTCTCCTCATCTTTATGAACATTCCTTAAGAAGTTAAGGAGTTTGTATGTCCTCATATGCATAGGCCAATTTCAATTGGGTGGTTTTCATGAATTTTTAACCATTTTGCTCAATCCAATGGCTGATGTTATTTTCTAAGGTATTGAATGGGAATATCATAGTAATTTTAGTACTTTTATCACATGTATGAGCTCATGGAAACTAAAAACCTTCAATACTAGAGCATGTGTGTAGCTTGCAAGAAGGTTTGGGTAATAAGCAGAGTATTTGAGTGTTTTCTAAGAGATTCTAGCTGAGTTGAAAGGTAAAGGAGTGTTTTATATACCCTCATACCTCCTTTAAAATTTATACATCCAATCTCCCCTTTCCACCTTAGAATATCCCAAGGAAGGACTTATGTATGTGTGGAGATCTTTGTATGTCAAGAACTATGTGTGGTTCGAAGGCACCTTCAAAATTTTAGATGTAGCTCAAGAACATTGAAATAGATGTTATATTGATGGTGTAGAATCCTCATGCCCATATAAACAAGGTTATATACCCCCTAGTATCCCTAGTAGGACTAAAACCACTCTCTCATCTCCCAAACTCACCTTATATAGTCTTAGCAGAGTTTAAGGGTTTTAGCAAGGATTAAGGATCTTCAAAGTTTCTTAGTTTGCCTTTTATTACTATTTCTATCCTTCTTTACCTCCAAAAGTACCATGGTTGTAAATGGATATGTCCAAGGTCCTAAAGTTTTATTATTGGTTTATTAGGTTACCTATCATGTTTCATCCATGTCATAACCCATACCTTGTCATTTCACACCACTTTCACTACCACCCTTATATGTTTCACCTTGTCTTTATGTTCCCATCTCCTTGTCACTCCATTATAATCTTCCTTCACCCATCTACCCACCCTCCTAAGTCTTATTCATGAAAAATTGGCCTATACACCCTTGGTAAAATTTTAAATTCATGATACCATGTAAATGTAGGTTCACATTAGTCTTATACCCTATCAAAATGGAAATGAACACACATACAACCAGTAATATGGCTTACTACAATAATACCAAAGAAGCATGACTGAGAAGTCTCTTCAAGGGAAAGTATAGGTGAGAAAAGGGAAAAAAATTTATTAGTGGTAAATTAGAACCTAATTCCATAGGAACACCATAAATTATCTTAGATAATTCATCTTAGGTAGTATATTTGGACTATCTCAGCCTGTACAACATGGTCTACACTCCTTGGTAACTAAGTTTTGAGAGGACAGTCAAGGTTTTGGTCTTAAATTTGAAAAGAAAAGTGAATCATTATTAAATATGAATAGTGAGAGGTCTAAAATACATGGTGATATTTTTGGAATGGATCATTACCTCATATTCAACAAGTCACTATCTCCATCACAAGCCTAATAAGCACCTATAACTACCTAAACTAGTCCATCCATGGCATGTGAAGAAGTTGAAGAAAGTTGTGATTCATGAGACTATGGGGTGTCTGCTAAAAATTACAAGTTATTGGTGGTAATCCAAGAAAATAACATCTATGTGGGAGACATTAAATCCCTCAATAAGACATGATATAGAGGAACACCTACAACAACACTATATACACCTACAGCCACCTTGATTGACCTAAGCTTGGCCTATGAAGGGAAATATTAGCAAAGGTTATGGTTGATGAGACTGTGGAGTATCTAATGGGAAGTTACATATAATAGTGATGATAAATGAGGCTCAAATAATTTCATATGAAATACCTTAACCTTGTCAATAAGATCTAACACAAAACAAATACCTACAACGAACTTGATTGACATAGGCTTGGCCTATGAAGAGAAGGATTAGCAGAGGTTATGGTTAATGAAATTGTGGAGTCTCTAATGGGAAGTTAAATATATGAGTGATGATAAAGGAGGATTATATAATTAATATGAGATACATTAACCCTCTCAATAAGGTCTAACATAAAATAAATACCTATAACTAGCCTTTTGGCCTACTGTAGCAATGCTTCATAAAAGGACACTGTGTAAATCATCTAAGCACATGGAAATTGATGATAACATGAGAATATATTAATGTTATGAGTTGATTGGAGACATAAAATAATCATTAAGTTATTAGTACCCATAGATCAATGTTCCTTCATACAAAATTGACTCTTATACCCTACATACATGGAATGAATATAGGTACACCCACAGTAGATCAATGCATATTAGAGACCATGCTCTACTTATGATAGATGGGAAAAAATTAATATGAGGATGAATGAGGTTAAAATTTAATTATAACATAGGATTTATGGTTATTACCTCTAAGGAGTTAGAGAAACACCTAAACAAGCATGAAACAACATAGGCATGTGGAAATTTGAGACATAAGCATGAAGAAGGTAAGGTATAAAAAGGAAGGGGAATTGGTAGGTCATAATATAAGTATAATATTTAAATTTATAAAAATATAAACATAATATTGGTCCTATATACCTCAATAGATAGTGTTGAAGGTTATGCTCAGGATGCTTACACTTAAACACACAGTTTACATGCAGCTTGAGGCTAGTTTAGGCTAAAATGGTTAGTTGGGGCCTTTATATGCATAGTTAGGATTTCAAATTTTTGGGAGTTGGTAATTTTTATTAATAAATGTAATCCATACTATCATTTGGTATAGATAAATAGTGGGTATGCCCACTATTTTGTTTCAGACCAAGGTATGTCTAGGATAGATAGTCAAGGTGGCTAGATGGGCAAATTTAGACTTTGGAGGGTTTACAAGTGATTTTGGTCCCATATAAGGTTTTGGGATAGTAAAACATGATTTTAAGTATTATTAGACATCATAAAAATGGCTCAACATCCAAAACTATAGTTAAATACCTTAGTGATATGCCAATGCAAATAGTCACACAAGCCTACCTTTAGACTCTACTACCACTTCAAGGTACCTCCAAGATCTTAAAACAATTTATATGATTAAAAAGGGGAGTATGAGGATTTTTAAGACATATATTAAATTTTTTATGTGTAAATAAGTATGGGAAAGGTCATATAACCTCCAAAAGCTTACTCAAAACACTCAACCCTGCACATAGTCCACCTAAGTGCCAACTTCGAGTGCTCACCTACTCCACCACATAGGTGATCAAAACTAGAGATATTAAGAAATTTTAAGTCTCCATATGAACTAATAATCCATGATATATTAATTTAAATTGTAATAAAAAAATATATGAATGAACCTTAATAATTTAGGCACTCAAAATTGGCCTACAAACTACCCGAGGATTACTTTCTAACATTCATATCCTCATCCACCCTTTATATGGGAACCTAAAACATTCATGGAATTTGAGTAGGTTAGTGACCTAGAGATTCATGACATTTTTTTCAAACTTGGATGTCCATATACTATGAACTATCCCTAAGACTCCTAAGCAATACTAAACCTCCCTAAAACCCTAGGCAAACCTAGTCTAAAAAAACTTGATATTTTGGTATCCTAACATCCTATAATGGTCTTAAAAATTAATGAAATGTCAAGTAAAATTATAGAGGACTCTACCCATGGTACCTAATTGTATGGAATCCATATGGAATTATCAAAAATCTATACTTTTTCAAGGTTTTGAGTAAAAACAAGGGTTTTGATAATCTAGAGTGATTCCAATTTTTGGAATGGATGGTGTGAGACTTTATCTAGAACATCAAGACATAACATACCTAATATTTCATTTGGAAGAGACTCTACAATTGCACTCAAGATTACCAGTCTGCCAATGCTAGAAGGAGGTGGACCAATCAATAAAGAGAAGTGGGATTTCAAGTGTCTAATGATTATATCAGCCTATATTATGGTTGGAGATGTCTTTTAAGGTATGAATCACTCTTATACATAGGTTATCAAGCTTTATTATAGGTTTCATGGAGGCCAATATACAAGCACTTAGGCAATTATGCCTAATAGGCCTAATTGGCATATTTGATGAATAAGGAGAGTTTAAATTGGTTTTAAAATGCTAATGAGATGAGTTAATGTAGAGATGTTAGACTTGATAAATTATCATTCAAAGACAAATAATGCATTTTCAAATCTAGTATGTAAGGTGTAGGTAGTTTTAAGGTTGGATCTTCATGACAAAGACTAGTGGGCTGCTTAATGCCTCTTGGGAGGCCTAGTTACACCCATCTACACCATGTAACTACCATTGGGAGGAGTGATGTACTATTATAATTATGTTTAATCCTTTGAAAAGTATAAATGAAGCGAACTCAACCTCCACTACCCTCACTTCAATGCCAAAGGGAGTTATTGAGGAAAACTAGTGCATGAAGAAGGTTGAAGAGAAACTACATAATTGATGTTACTACCATTTGGAATAGACTTTGGTAATTCATGAACCATTATCAAATTTTCCATGCTATATGCCCCTTCTTGTCTCTCTATTTTATTCTATATATTGTAGGCTTTTATCCTTCTATTACATCCCTAAGGCTGGTATGAGGAAACTTTACTAGTGTTTATACTTGTACACCTCCTAGAATGATGAATATAGCATTTGAAGCTGATTCACAATTAATACTTAGTGTTTTTATACTTTTCTTGATATTAAAAATTAGTTTAACCTTCACTTTTTAGGTTTAAATTTCACCTAAGTGTTATAAACCTTCCTTGCAAGTCATCTAGTGTATCTTGGTGTTTATGTCTCAATCTTGAAGTGGATGTTTGATTGTAAGTTCCTATACACTAAGCCTTATTATCATTTCCCTCTTGTTCTAGTCAATCAAACTGACCTCTAAGTGAAACATTATTTATTGTGATCCATTAGATGTAGTGTGTTAGTCCTATCAATAGTCCATTAGTGTGATTAAGAGTTCAAGCTTAGAGACTGGATGGAGTTATTATCATGGTGCATCACCACTTTAGAGTAGGATTATAATTATGCAATCTTCTTTACCCTTTTCATACCCATAGATTTTAAGTCTTAGATAGAGTATTTAAATTGACAAATTAAGGGAGCTATCCCTATAAAATCTTGAGGTTTAACCTGCACATTAGGTAACCCATAGCCTAAGGTCATTCCCATGTTGGACTAAGTTTGAGGTTTGGACATGAACACTCCTCTCCTCAACTAGGTTACTGTTGACACAGGAAATCACACCCTTGGCAGGAGGCCTAGCTCCTGCCTTCTCCTCGCAACATGGAAACTCCTCTCTTGCCTGTGGGACTAGTGAAGCTAGAGGGGAGAGTCTCTAGATAAGGGCTAGCTCCCTTTGATGCATTGTGTTTATTCCATTAAATGCTAATACATACATACATATATATATATATATATATATATATATATATATATATATAAGGGGGGATGAAAAGGGAGAAAGATATAGGAAAACAAACTACTCTAAAGAGGTGATGCACAAAAATAAAGGTCAACCTTCACACCTCCACACTTAAAACTAGACAAACACATACATACACTACACACTTGGCAGAAGGACCAGGCTGTAAAAAATTGGTAGGGAGGCTTTCATGAAAACACAAGAAATAGAAAATCACTGAGGCACTGTGAAATGCACACTGTAAGTAACTTCCTCTATTTTAGTCTCCCAAATGTCAACTCTTCTCCTTTCAGCTACAAAAATGGCACCTTGTAAACAACAGGTACATTGGTGTTGGCCCTGTGAGAGTATCAAGAGACAATGACTAGACACAAACAACACTCAGCACATACTCTAAAATATCTATCCAATTGGAGGTAAAAAACTATGTTTATTGATTCAGGTGGAAAATTTGCTAAGGTTATGCCTTAGAAAAATGTGGAAGATGATTACAAAATAACCAAGTTCACAATATATATGGAAAGTCTAAGAGGCTCATTTGGTGCTCATTAGTTATAAGTGGCCTATTGCATCTATTCATGAAAGGAAACAAGTCACTCAAAATCATTAATGAACTGTGCACTTTGTCCCCTTGAAATCTACCTTTATCAAGGTTAATACATGATTTGCCTTCTCATTTAATGAAAAATAGAGAAAACCAGTTGCTTTACCATCCACTTGAGTCCCAAATGATCAATTCATTAGCACTATTTCACCTACTAGAGTCACTTCTCCAATTAGTGCTAGTTGGATTGACTGCTTACTCATTCCTTGCTTGTCACTTTGGTTTTCCTCTATTTTGTCTCTATCTAGCTCATTTAGCCCTTGGGGTGAACATCCCAGTGGGTTGCTGCATTTCCAACTCTTTTCTATGGTTTGTGCTTCCTTTGCTTTGAAGACAAATGACCATTTCTAGTTGTGAAATTTGACATTTGTATGGCCGTCATGGTTTAAAAACCAATGGCTAATATGTTCTATTAATTTTTATGTCCTCTGGGATGTCATCGGGCCTTCATTGACTTCTTCTGCGACTTCACATTCTCCCTTTACACCTTCTCGGGCACTCTTTATTTGATGTCCCTTTGAAATTAAACATTTCCATAGACTTTTGTTTGTGAACATTTTCCCACAAACAAAAGGTCCATGGAAATTATGTCTGCCCTTGCCTTTGATTTGAAGCTTAAGGTGTTAGTGGCCCAAATTCCTTAGTCGACTTCAAACAAATTGAACTTTGAACCTGAGCTTTGAACTTACTCAGGTCCTCTCTTTTGATGTGCTGGCCCTTCAAAAGGGCACTGAGCCTTTGAGCTTACCCTTTGATTCAAGGGCATGCCCTTGAACCAAGCTTTGAACTAGGTTGTTGAACCAAGCTGTTGAACCAAAAATGTTCAACAGTTTAATGGTTCAACTAAGTGCACCGATGACTATTGAACTAAGCTAACAAATTGTCTCATTAAACTAAACCATTGAACTCTTTATTAAACTAAACCCATTAAACCAAAATGGTTCAACAATTCAATCATTGTGTGCCAATGACTACCAAACCAGATCTGATGGCCTTTTTCATTGAACTAAGCCATTTGAACCATAATGAGAAAACACTGGCATTGAAGTTGTTCAACTTGGAAACACTATCTTTGAAAAGCTAATAAAGAAGGTGAACAATTTTTTGGCCTGGGGCAAAAATTGGTCAACAGATGGTGACTCACAGGAGAAGTGTGCCTGTTACACATAAAGACTAGCTACCTTGGAAAATCCATTGGGCATGGAGTCAAATAGTAACCTTGAAAACTAGTAACAACTCTGCTAAAACTTAGAACTAGCCACATAGATCTACCTCCACAGAAAGAAAGCACATGCAAGACTAAGAAAACTACTACCTGTGTAACAACAGTTAGGGAAAATAAGAAAGAAAGCAAGGGAAAATATGTACAAGCAAACCCAAAAATTAGTGGCAATGCTTAAAATATATCCCATTAATTGGGATACGTAGTTCTTTGCCATCCAACCTAGAAATTTGGAACACATTATGTTGCTTGCACTGAGTAATCATGTAAGGACCACTCCACAGGGTGTCAAATTTTGCATGTTTCCTAGGCTTATCTCGATCTTCATCCCATTTTAAGACAATGTCTCCTTTAGAGAAATCTCTTGACAAAGATTTCTTGTTGAAGTGCCTTTTTACTTATTATTGGTGACTGGTCATAGAAGCCATAGCCTGATCCCTTACCTCTTGGAGCTCTATTAGCTCACACAACCTGACCTCCATGCTAGTTCCTTCTTCAAATTGTATCTAGTAGGTGGAATCCAATGCTGGTAGCTCTAGCAAGATGGGAAGCCTAGCTTCCCTTCCATACATGAGCATATATGGAGAATTTTTGATTGCTCTCTTTGAAGTAATTCAGTCAGCCCATAGAGCTATCTTTAGCTTGGCATGCCAAGTCCTCTGATTTTCTTCCATAGTCCTCTTTATGATTCTGATCAAATTTTTGTTGGTAGACATAGCCAACCCATTCCCTTGTGAATAATAATTTGATGAAGTTCTAAGGTATATGCTATACCTTAGTGCACATTCACTTATTTTAGCTAACAAAAAAGCTAAGGCATTATCTGAGATTATGGTGGCTAGAACCCCAAATCTTGTTACTAGGTCCTCATAAAACTCTAGGACTGTGCTTTCATTCACCTCTTTTAGAGAGATGGCCTCCACCCACCTAGTGAAATAATTTATAGTAGTCAGGACCCATTTATGCCCAACACTAGAGGGAGGATTGATTATCCCTATGAAATCCAAGCCCCACTGCATGAATGGTTGCTCAAATTGGATGGGCTATAGAGGCATGGCAGCCAATCACTATTTTCCATCAAAAAGTGCACACTTCTGGAACTTCCTTACCTAGGCATGGGTGTCCTTGAAAAGAGTAGGCCAAAAATAACCAACTTTCATTATCCTTGCTGCCATAGCTCTAGGAGCAAAGTGACCACTAGCTGGCCCATCATGGAACTCAGCCAATACCTTATCAGCCTAGTTTGGGTCAATACACCTTAGGAGGACCCCAAAGAAATCCCTCCTAAAAATTACTTCATCAACCACGACATAAGGGAGAGACTGGAGTTTAAAATACCTTCTTATAATCTTACCAAGACCCTATGAGAACTCACCAATAGTAAGGAAATGCCTTAGGTTCAATGTCCAATCCTTTATGATAGTTGGTTCCTCTATAGTGGCCACATCATGAATTAACAAGCTGCCTTCCCTCTCTTACTTTAAGTCTATAGCAAGCTATTCACATAGGCCTCTTCTCCTCACTAGCTTGGTGATCTTGATGTTTACATCATACTCCATCACTTTGGTAATCCACCCTACCCTCTTCTCATTCAGGTCTTGATTGGTTAAGAAATCCTTGACACTAGGATGTGGGACCATGAGGTGGATCCTGCTGTTAGACAACATATGCCTGAATTTCTTTAGGCTCTGCACTACTACTAGGAATTGCTTCTCTACATACATATAGCTAAATTTAAAATCCTCTAATCTTTGGCTGAAAAAGGCAAGTAGCTATTCGAGGTCATCATCATTTGCTTGGGTAAGCATGGTGGATATCACCTCTTCATTACTGAAAGTATAGAGGTTGAAGTTTTAGTTGAAGTCAGGGCTGATCAAAGTGGGAGCCTAGGTTATGGCCTACTTTATGGCCTCAAAGCTATCTTTCCTTTGAGCTGTCCATTTGAATTCCTTACCCTTCTTCAGCATAGGGGTGAGTGGCTTAACTATCTCTGCAAAATTCAAAATGAATCTCTAAATAAAATTAATTTTGCCAAAGAAACTTTGTAGGCTTTTCTTGTGCTTTGATAAGGACATCTCTAAGATAGAGAAAACTCTCTCAAGGTCAATAGATAAGCCCTCCTTGGACACAATGTCGCTGAGTTTTCCCTCATGAATAGTGAACATGCACTTATTTGGATTAAGGGAGATGCCAAACTCCCTACACCTTTCAAAAATTTGCCTGAGGTGCTCTGTGTGTTGGTTCACTTTCTTAGAGAATACCATCACATCATTGAGGTAGACCATCACATTATTATTCATCAAACCTCCAAAAGCCATATCCATGGCACACTGAAAGGTAGCACCAGCATTAAATAGCTTAAAAGGCATCTTCTTGTAGGCATAATTCCCCCATTTAGTAGTGAAGGTTGTTTTGTGCTACTCACAACCTCACACTAGAATCTGATTATACCCTGAATAACCATCTAGGAGAGAGAAATGCTCACTACCTATTACCTTTTAAAGGATCCATTCCATGCTTGGAAGGGGATAATGATCCTTCAAAGAGACTTTACTAAGGTCTCTAAAGTCGATGCATAGTCTGATCTCCCCATTCTTTTTTCTAACAGGAACAAGGTTGGCCAACCAGTTGGAGTGCTTGATTGCAAATATAATTCTAGACTTAATTAATTTGGCCAATTCCCTCTGCATGAAGTTCTCAATTATCAAATTTATAGGTCTTTGCTTTTGAATGACTGGCCTAGCACCTTCTTCTAGTTTAATAGTGTGCTAGGCAAGCCTTGGGTTGAAGCCTTTCAAGTCGTTGTAATCCCAAGCAAAGACATCGAAGAACTCCTGACACATCAAAATGAAAGCCAGCCTTTCTTGAAATGTGTAGACTTTTCCAAGCACAAGTAGCTTGTCCTTAAAGATTTCAACCCTTTTATAATCCTCCCCTTTGGTTATGATGCATGCCTTGTCATTTCTTAATTGGTCATCTCTATTGAATATGATTTCAAGCATGACCAGCCCTTTAGGGAGTTTATTATTCTTTAATTGAACAATCTGATTGCTGTAATGCTACTACAATTTCACTTGATTATGTGTTGTAAATTTAGCTTCTTCTTGTAATAAAAAAGCTATTTGTTGGTCACATTCAAAAACTTGCTAATTTGTAATGTTGTCAAGAACTGAAGGCCGAACCACCACCGTCAAGTGGCATGAACCACAGTCTCAGCTTATTTCCTTTGAAACATCAAACTAGGTGCCAATTGCTGCCAGTCTATCCACTTGTTTGTTTTGCTCTCTAGGAATGGAGGTAATATTGAAAGCAAGAAAATCCTCCACCAAGTCCTAGACTCTATGCTTGTAAGACTTTAGCAACGAATTCTTGGTCAAATTTAGGCCCCTCACTTGATTTACAATCAGCTTGCTATCTCCCAAAACTTGTAGCTCTTTAATCCCTCTTTTTCTTGTCCATTCAAGGCCATGTATAAGAGACTCATATTCTACAACATTACTCATGCAAGAGAATTAGAACTGGAAAGCTAAAAAGTACCTTTATTTTACAAGGAAGACTAGCATCACCCCACCTCTAGTGCCTAGCTTACTTTTGGAATCATCAAAATATAGCTACCATAGGCCAAGGTCTTCTTGGTCTGCCTTCATTAAATTTGGCATGAAGGCTCCCTCCTTGTGCATGCAATAGACTCCAAGGTTTACCTCCTTAATGAACTTGTAAGGATCATTTTTGAAATTATCATTTCCCCATTCATCCAAGAGTAGGTTTGCAACTCCTTCAAGGGCAGAGGATGGAGCTTGGTCTATCTAGGACTCGTCTGAGTTGATGATAGTGTAACTAACATTCACTGCCTTGGGCGTGTATGGTTCTAGATGGTCCTTGTATAGTGGATCAGACTCAATTTTTACCTTGGTCCCATACTTGGTTCTAAAAACTAGATATGACCAATTCACTGCTAGATAACCACCTATCTTTGACGTGAAGTCTCTGGAAAAGCAAACAATGAAATAAGGAGGAATGTCAGCTACCACTATATCATGGGGAATTGAGAAGGTTGGGTAAGCATGTAGCATCAAGCCTAAACTCTTCACAATCCCAACTATTTTTGCAATTGTCCCATCTAGCTGTAGGATGCCTTTGTTTATCTCTTCATACTTCAGTCCCATCTTGTCAAAAATACACTTGGGCATTACTAAGGTGCTGGCCCCACTGTCAATTATGCAATTGTGTACCAAGAAATCCCCAATAACCAAGGATACATAGAAAGGGGGAGTTTTTTCTTCTTTCTTTACCTGACCTAAAGTAGAAGGCTGTCTATTTGTCATTAAGACATTATTAGTGCTTACTGGGATGGCTGGACAATCCATCTCATGCAATTCCTTCTTCAACACATCCTTCTAGCCTAGAAGAGACAATGAATCCCATAAAGAGATATTCATATGTAGCTTCTTCATTTGGTCTACTATATTGATTTGAGGGTTGCCTCCCTTCAAGTTTTCTTTGGGGTTGATTCCAAGTTAAATTGTAGGTTGAGGGGCTGAAGGTGTAGATGGCTACCTAAAATTTGGGGCTTTTGAATTAGAGTGTGATGGAGGAGGCACTGCTTCCATCTGAGTAGTAGTTTGGGCCTCTGACACTACTCTTCTTTTAAACCTTGTTTTGGATGCAACATAATCAACCTGATTGTCTATAGCACCTACATAATTTACTAAATAAAATTCCCCTTCTAGGTGATTCATCAAGGTGGAATCAGGTTGGGCCTGATTACTACTTGTGTTGGGTTGTATTGAAGGCTTGAGGACCTGAGATTGAGCAGCTATTTGGTTGTCTACATTTTGAAAATAGTTCATCATCTCATTTGTGTAAATAGCCTATTCTTGATTATACCCCATGTTTGAATAGCTTGGTTATTCCTATACTAGATTATTCTAAACCAGCACCATGACTTCAGATGATGAAAGGGGGCCTGAGTTGTAATTTTGAAAAGGCCTAGTTTGAGTGATCTAACCTTGTGCTTGATTATAGCCTTGAAAAGGAGGTTTAGGAGCTTGACCATAGTGTTGATATCCCTAATTCAGCCTGTTGTTTTGGGCTTGCTACCTCTTCAGAGCTACAAGTTCATTTGACATGTTTTGCAATAGGCTTTTAACCTCATGAAGCTCATTAGATGGAGTGGCAGCTGGCTTTTCAACACTAAGAAAAGGAGCTAGTGTTGGAGTGATAGTTTGCATTGGAGGTAGCATTTATAGAAAAAGTGGCATGTGAGGCCTAGGGGCTATTTTCCCAGCCTAAACCAAGCAATTTTCCACTGTTATGGCTATGTCATAAGCATCAAGCAGTATATGCCCTCCCATAGATTAGATCATCACAGTGATATCACTATTTAATGCTTTTAAATAATACAAGATGGCATAGCTAGGATTCAGTCTTACCAGGATGGGAATTCTATCCTAAGTCTTTTGAAAATGTGTGTTGAAGTCCTACATATACTCGTGTGGAGCTCTCCTTATGGTCGTCAGCCGCTCAGCAAGCGAGAGGTCGTCACTCTTTTCCCCAAAATGATTTGTCAACTAAGTCTCTAATTCATTCTAGGAATGTATTGAATTCACAGGTAAGGTCCCATACCAGTCAAGAGCCTTGCCCTTTAGAGACAAAGCTACCAGTCTGATGGTAATATTTTCTTCTGTTACATTATGAATATTACAAAGATTGGCAATATTTCTAATATGCTCAATGGCTATAATAGGCCCTACCCCATCAAAATAAGGCACATTCTTGAGAGCTATTCCTGGAATTAGATCATAGCATGGGAGATTCAAAGGGATCTCACCATGAAAAGCCATAAAGGGTAATGCCATGGCTGGGATTGGCTATAACTGAGGTTATGTTGTGGTTGTGTCTCTTATAACAAGTCTAGGAGGATTGCTTGTTGGATAAGGATAGGTTCTCTCAAATCATAATCTTCTAATAGAATTTGAAGGTAATTTAATGAATTTAAAAGGAACCCCTCTTGAAGCAAACCTTGTGGTGACTTTAGGCATATAAAGTTAAGCAACTGGTCTTAATTAGAGAACTGAAACTCTTACCAGTGGAGTTGCCAGATGCTAGAAAACTTGAAATTTTTGTGACAGGACCAACATCAATCCTAAAACCTCTCTAAGTTATCAAACTATATGTCCCACCAGGCGTGCCAAAACTATTGACTTTATATGATGAAAGGGGACAAAGTGCACAGTTCATTAATGATTTTGAGTGACTTGTTTCCTTTCATGAATAGATGCAATAGGCCACTTGTAACCAATGAGTGGAAAATGAGCCTCTTGGACTTTCCATATATATTGCGAATTTGGTTATTTTGTAATCATCTTCCATATTTTGCTAAGGCGTAGCCCTGGCAAATTTTCCACTTGAATTAATAAACACAGTTTTTTGCCTCCATTTGGATAGATATTTTAGAGTATGTGTTGAGTGTTGTTTGTGTCCAATCATTGTCTCTTGATGCTCTCATAGGTCCAACACCAATGTACCTATTATCTACAAGGCACCATTTCTATAGCTAAAAGGAGAAGACATGACATTTGAGAGACCAGAATAGAGGAAGTTACTTACAGTGTGCATTTCATAGTGCCTCAGTGATTTTTTGTTTCTTGTGTTTTCATAAAAGCCTCCCTACCAGTTTCTTGCAGCCTAGTCCTTCTACCAAGTGTGTAGTGTATCTATGTGTTTGTCTAGTTTCAAGTGTGGAGGTGTGAAGGTCCACCTTTATTTTTGTGCATCACCTCTTTAGAGTAGTTTATTTTCCTGTATCTTTCTCCCTTTTCATCCCCCCTTTTATATATCTATATATATGTATGTATTAGCATTTACTAGAATAAACATGATGCATCAAAGGGAGTTAGCCCTTACCTAAAGACTCTCCCCTATAGCTTCACCAGTCCCACAAGTGAGAGAGGAGTTTCCATGTTGTGAGGAGAAGGCAAGAACTAGGCCTCCTACCAAGGGTGCAATTTTCTACGTCAACAGTTACAACCTAAAACCTCTAATAGTTTTTACAATCCTAATGAGATGAGTTTTAGGTGCCTTAAAGCATGCCTTGGTAGCCTTGGAGGAAATATAGGAGCTAAAGGCATTGAGTACGAACATTTACAACATTTTAAATATTTTTAAACATCATATTGATAAGATTTGTAGTCAAAAGTCACAGCAAAGTTCATATAAAATCTTCACTTTAAGGATAATAAAGGTTAGAATTTCTTATTTCTTTCATTCTCATGTGTTTTATAATGAAAAATAGAGGTATATCAGATAGAACTATGTTATTCATACCCCTATAAATAGACCTATGACCCTTTCTAACTCAATCACGATTCCTACCCACACTATCCTACCCAATATTAACCATGTACCCACATTTATTAGTCTTATGATGGGTCTCCCTATTTCCAAAACTACAAACCCTATCATGAGCCTCAGTTACCTCTTTTGTAACCTAATTACCAATTGATCAATCATGATAGAAACATGACATTATTGACATGCCTACTCATACTCCAAGTTAGTCCATATTTGGCCTTAAATAAAACCTATTAGATTATGAGAGACATATGATAAACATTGATGCATCAAAAAGATATGGGCAATAAATCCCAAAACATGTCATTAAGGGTATTATAACTTTATTACAACATGCAAAGGAAGAGTTGATGTCTTTCATTAGGAGAGTTAATTTAAGAGGTAATAATGACATGATTAACATAAAACTATTAATCCCCAAGATTGAGGAGAAGTTGATAGTGCATGAAGGGAAATAAACACACCAACACTAAATTTCTATCCCCTCCTTAACCCCATGCCTAAATCATGCTAATTTTCCCATCACACCTCAAAAGTTCCCAACGATTTTGTGTCAAATCACTTCAAATCCCTCACAGACCTTGTAAACCTTTCCATCATGGAATTTATTCAAAAGAGAGTACAGTAGGAAGGAAGAGTAGGCATTGAGGGAACCAATCATCATGATCATGAAAGTATTGATTTTAAAGCTCACCTTGCTAGGCAAATTAAGGATGTATATAATCCATTTCATTAATCCATAGTAGCTATAAAAAAAACTCAACCTCAACTACACATACCTCTTTTCATACCCCAAAAATCGTTACAGTCAACACAAGCAACTCTTAAGCATAAGTTCCCATCTTGGAACCAAGTTATATAGTTAGGGAAGAGTGAAGAGATGTTAAGTAAGTCTAAGTTCATTCAATCCCCACCCCTCTTTCTTCAAGAGTCTAAGTCATTTCCATCATGGAAATCCACCCAAAATAATGTGTAGAAGAAGGAGGAGGTGGTGATTGTTGAGTACAAGTAGATAAATGGGGGAAATGTGTCATATATCTCATCTCTCTTAGAATAATTCCAAGAATAACCTATACCACTCTTTGGAGAGGTGAGAGATTAAAATTATGTTGAGGTGGCATTTTATTAGGAGGATTTGTCAGAGATTAAATAGGAACTTATTCTTGAGACACCCATTGGCAAGGAAGAACACCATTCAACCTTTAAACATGTGATGTAAGATGAGCTATAGGAGTGCGATGAACCACAAAAAATGAACAAGAGGAATATTTCCTTCATGACATGGAATCCATTATTTTCAATCACATTCCTAAAGAGTGGGAGAATGAAACATTTTTTTAGTTTTTAGTAGTTACCAAGTAAAGTGAATACCTCTAAGGGTCTTTAAACACTTAAGTGAAGGTATGTGTTGAAATGGTTTCTAATTTCATTTAACACCAAAGGTTCCTTCCTTGCTTCCCATATAAACCTAAAGATATACATGAGACCCCAATGGTTGATGAGATATTAAAATGTGATCCTAATTACATGGAGTGTCAAGATGATAATGAGGACCTTTGACAGTAGTTCATAAGCATTTATAATGAATATCAGACTTCTCAGGGGATCACACATCATGTATAGCATGTTGGAGGTACATCAATTATTCAAGATATCAAAGGTCATCCATAAAATGAGAAAGCACAAGATGATAGAAAAAATGGTGGGATTTGTTTTGCAAAATCACTTGAAAATAAAGACATAGATCAAGACATTGAAAATCAAATGTAATCCATGACTGAAGAAGAATTAGCACTACTCATGCAAAGGAGATAAATTTTAAATGATTATGAGTGGATTCTTGACTCACCCAATCAACTCATGTACCAATAGATAGATCAAAGAATTAAATATAATTTCATGAGAAGCCATGAGCATACACATAATCCTAACCACAAGTAGGAACCTTCATCCTATGAACAATTCCTGATTAAGCTCAAGTTAACACATGCAAACTTCACATCATGGTGCCATAATGATCAAAGGACATTTCCATTTGATCATAAGGGAGGGAAGTCAAATTTATGTTAATTTTGTAATAGTTAGTTATCTTGTCAAAATAAGTGATTCACACAAGTTGTAGGTGTGTCTTGTTGTTTTAGTTCCTTACCTCATTTGTTCCTAGTTGTTGGGTGTGATTCTTAGTGTTAGGATATTTCTTTGTTGTGTCTTTGTGTGTGTCTTCTTATTTCTTCAAGCACAAGAGATGTCATAAAGTTTAGATTAGTTTGGCAGTCCATCAAATGATCCTCAAGTAATGTCACCTTGATTGAACCATTATCTCATCCTTGTCAAAAAAGTGTCTAGGTTCTCTTGACTAACAGGCTAGTTACCTATTAGAGTCACCAAAAATTTTGGCATTTTTGCCTCATAGGCCAAATGTCAACCCCTGATATCAAAAACTTTTAGTGATCACTACCTTAGCTTGCTTATGATAATTCATGATGTAGTCATGTCATCCTTATCCTATTAAGAGTCCCTAAATCTTTAAGAGTGTCATGATGTGCCATAGGTTCATTCTTGATCCATTATGTCATGAATGGTTTGAATTATTTTTGGTGATAGGTTAGGTGTCATAGTGTCTTAGATGAGAAATATGATTGTCAAAAGGTTTTAAAAGTAATGAGTGTTTTAGCCCTATTTGAGGAGTATATTGATCTTTGGGTAGTATGGAAGTGTTTTAACAATACTGGAGGCTATGAAATGAGAATCATAATTTATTAAAAGTCCATTATCCATAATATATTCATCTAAGCCCATATAACACCTTCATTATCCCTCCTAATCCATCAAACACCCCTCAAGCCACTTCATGAGCCTATTTTGCCTTGTAAAACTTTAAGGAAGATAAATATTTTATTGAATTATATTTAAGTAGGGTCATAAAAGGGTCTTATGCACGTCACATTACTACCCCTAAGTGTTTCAAGCCACATAAAGTCATTTTAAGACTCACTCCCACCCTTCCCACTAGCTAAGTGGGTCCCATGTACCATTGTGTGGATTTCCCACTTATCCCTTAGATTTTATCCTTCTTAAAATGGATTATTAACTCGTTTTCCTCCTTATTTGACCCCAAAATGGTGATTCAAAGTCTAACACATAGATAAAATTATGGAAATCAAAGATTTTATGGAGTTTTCTATGCTTGTATAGAATTGTATAGATTGTACCATAAAGTAAAAGATTATGGGATGAATATGAACTAATTTTTTATGTCTCTACAAAGTTTCAAGGTGAATGGATTCCAAAAAATCTCAAAATTTGTCCTTTACCTCATCCACCTACTTTGCAAGCCTAGATAGCTCCACAGGTTTCAATTTTTACTATATAGAGGAGAGAGAATGGAGGTCCTAGATATTGGCAATAGGAAGTAATTTTAGGAAACTTCCAATCATGGTCATTTATCTATGGATTGGTCTCCTCATCTTTATCAACATTCCTTAAGAAGTTAAGGAATTTGTATGTCCTCATCTGCACAAGCCAATTTCAACTAGGTGGTTTTCATGAATTTTTAACTGTTTTGCTCAATCTAATGGTTGATGTTATTTTATAAGTATTAAAGGGGACTATAATATTAATCTGAGTACTTATCTCATACGTGTGAGCTCATGTAAATGACAAACCTTCAATAATAGAACCTCCAACATATATTAGACAAGTCTAGGTAAAAGGGGGTCATATAAGGCATAACCATCATCATAGTAGGGTGCATATAATTTGATGGTACATGTAGGAATGGATTTATCATTAGAGGAAGTGTGATGGATAGGTTTTCTATTTTTGGTTAAGATAACATGTATGTTGTTATAAGTTAGATGATGAGATCAAGGTTGAATAGGAGGAAGTTAGGAGATGATGTGAGGGTAAAGGTCAAAGGTTTTGATCTTTAGTCTTATCTCATCCTAATCATCATCATCAAAATAAGTTAGTTGGAATGTTCCTAATTAATTTAGGATGACCATTATAACCTTGAGTGGAGTTGAATAGATAATTAAGAGTTGGGATTCTTGAAATGGGACACTAGGCAAAAGTTCAAGTGTAGGTATTTTAAAGACACAATGTTCTTGGAATTTTTTGAAATTTTAAGAGTTTGTTTCCCCTTAAATATTTTAAATAGCTATACTTTGAGGGAATTACATGCATTGGCATGTAGATGAGGTGATTTCTCTCATATAATGAGTCCAATGTCAACTAAGTAAGATGTTTTAAGATACTGGAAAGATCATAAATTTCACATGAACAATAACATGAGGAATGGGAATGGGAATATAGACACAAGTTATATGAGGCATTTACCTTCTATCATAGCCTTGACGAGTACTATGTGTATATTTTAGGTTACATTTATATATCCAAGTGGCTTAATGAAGTCAAGGGAGGCAAGACAAGTGCCTGAACCTTTATCGATTATAGAAAGCTTAACTTAGATATCAACAATTTGGATGTTAATGGATATAGGAAGATCATCTACATAAATTAGTACCTCATCAAGGATCATGGAAATGATAGGGAACTTAAGTGAGAGAGAAGTGTTCATTGTTTCATCAACATGGATGGTGACTTAATAGTTTTGGGAATATTGGTGTATTTTTCATAATTTAGTTAAAGGGTCTGAGTAGTAAAATTAGTAAATAAATAAACAATAATTAAGCTACTAATTTGTTAAATTAATTATAATTTAGACTTTTCTAAAAATAGTAATGAGAGATAGAAAATAAAACTTAGCTAGAAACTGACTAATTCGATTGAGACAGAGGCTAAAATTCACTGTGCAAGATTGGGACACTATCACAAATTAAGATTTGAACTTAATTTTTTGATTGGATAGGAGTGCCAAAACTAGATAGGATTGGCACTATCATTTTAATCTACCTCTATCACTATTATCTTGAAGATCTAAGATTTTTGAGTTTTATTTGTTGGATTTGTGTCACCCTATCTATAAAGTTTTAGTAATTGGAAGTATGTAAAGCTCCTTTTAGATCAGATTCATTCTTTAAACCATATCTTCCATTATACTTTGACAAATTTTCATAAATAGGGTTAGTGTGCATGATATTAACTGGATGTGGATCCACACCTCTTATGTTGGCATGTTGCCTACATACCAATAATCCAAAGAGGGATCAAGCCATATGTAGTTCTCTGACTTGATGTGCTTTGTGAAATTATGTGTGAGGATACAAAATGCTAGATTGGATGTGTTTGAAGTGACTAAGGACTGATATAAGGATTTTAATAAGCATATAAGTGTGTTGGTTGGTTATATGCAGAGAATAGGGAAGATTGTTTGATTAGTCTTGCTTATATTCTTACTTGTTTAGTGATAATTGCCAACCCTTTCCAAATGATCTTTGACTGGGATTTTATAGGGATCTATTGGTCATGGGTTAGATGTAATTTAATTAGGTTGACAAGGATAAGGATGGGGAACCAAAATAAATTGATCATTGGGGTCATAAATGGACTTAGACAATAGCACTAAAAGCGGATAGGAGTGGCACAAACACTATAACCCTAGGGTGGTGCTATTGTCTTCAGTAGATGGGACCAGTGGGGATTGATCTATCTTGTAAATATAAATCTATGTGAGTTGGGACTAAGTATAGAAGGCTACAGATGATTGAGAATCAGTGAAAACAAGTCTATGAGGGTCATGGGAGAAAATAAGAGGGACCTATGGATTTGGGTGTCATTAGTCATGCTCAAGTTACAAATTTTTGCATTTTATATGACTGTAGATGGACATATATTCACATTATTGAAGTATACTATCTTTGGGTCTAGATAATGTAGTTTATCATTTTATATGAAGAGTACAAGGGATGTTCATTTAGAACAATACTTACATTAGGCAGTTTTAATGACAAGGAGAAGTTCTCATTAGTTCATTAGTTCTAAGAAGGGTATTTGAGATGGGAGATGAGAAAGTTTCACAATATGATCCCATTCATCATAACCCATGATGGGATTGTTAGATATAGGTATATGGTGTTGCAAGAGATCTTGAGAAGGAGGGTTGGAGGTATAATTAAAATCTTTTTGATAGGGTATGGTTGGTTTAGGTTGATTATAGATGCATTTAATTACTTTAGGTGATGTGGAAGTTGTTGAAGTATTTCTTGTCATTGGGTAGAATAGATACTATTGGATTTTTGGGGTGTGTTTTCTTATTGTATGGATGTTGGGGTGATATTATAAATGGTATTAGAGGTATAATAAAGTTGTGTTGTTAAGATTGGTGTTGGTATAGGTATTGGCTCCTCTTACCCTAATCCATTAGATGGGATGGGGAAGTGTCCTAAATAATGCATAATGGTTAATATATGTGATGTGTAGGTGTTGGATTTGAGTCAATAAAAGAAACTAATCTTCTCATTTTATTCATATTAACCATGTTTTCATCATTGGTATTAATATATATATATATATATATATATATATATATATATAAGACCTTTAACATTGTTAGTAGTAAGAGTAGGTTGTTTGCTGTTATCTTGGTGGCTAGGAAGGGGATACTTGTAGATAGTGATATGAACATTATCTTGGTTTTTATTTTTCATTTCATGATCTTCAAAAGCTATATCATATGATTTTTGACACTTACAAATAAGTTTTTCATGATCAAATTCATGACCAAAAAGAAAATCCATAACAAAATTCCATAGTTGCCTACAAGTCTCATGACATTGGCCCTAACATGCATGAAACCAACATAATTTGTTTGGATCATACCATGATTTCATAGGATGAATGGGGTCAATATCCCATGGTAGAGGTCTAAGAAGATGTTTTTGAATTTATTCTAAGGATAGTGGTTTGTACATATAAGTGTGTTTATGTTGAGAAAATGTGTTAGTAGGATTGTTGTTAATAGTGGAGGATGCTCCATGGTGTTGTTTAGAGTAATAGTTTGGATAGTATGTATAGTGTCATAGGTGTCAATAACACCATAATTATTTGTGTGATGATTTTTATTTTTTATGAGTATGTGAGTGCCCATTTTAGGTTAACGTGGTTCAAATAGACACATGAGGAAGTCTTATCATTTGGCCTGGTCAAGAGCTTATTCTAAGGTTTTTGGAGAGAGTCCTAACTTGATATTATAATTTAGGGTGTAGAGAATTAATTAATAGGTGAAAGAGGATTGCATTCACCATATTCTACTCACATTTATTATACAATTTTTTCCATCATTTAATGAAGGTTTGTGCTGCTTTAATTTTGATTTATTTTAAATCTATAAAGTGGGCTAAGTTATTCTTGAGAAGATCACTAGTTTGGAATTTTTGGACTAGTGAGTTGACCAAGTCTTCTAGGATAGTGATAGAGTGGGGTTTTAATTTATTTTACCAATATAAATCATCTCCTAAGAATGTTTTAGCTAATATTTTGGTAGTGGTGAAGCTATTAATCTTAACCCAATCTTTATAAAGGTTACCAAATGTTTTTAAATGCAAAGTGGGATCGGTAGATCCATTATAGGTGATAGTGGGTGTGATACCTCCTATGTCAATGCTATCAATTTAAGGTACTAGAGGTTCATTTTTTATATGTTTAATGGTTTTATTAATTAGTTTCATTTGTGGGATAAGGTTACCATGGGAATCCCTAAGGGGGTGGGGGGAATTAGTATTTTTCACTCCCCATGAAACCTGATGAGGTTGGTTTTGGAGATGAATGAGATGATATTAAATTTACATCATCTGATTTGCATTATTGGTTTTAAAAGTATTCATTTGGTTAACCATTTGTAAGATAATTTTATTAGTTTGAGCAAAATGTTGATAAGTAGATGTAATATGTGATGTATTAGTATTATGGGAGGTATTACGAGATTGTGATGAATTATGGGTGTGGGATGAATTATTGGCATGCACCACACTACTGGCATGAGTAGCATAAGTATAAAAATAATCATTGGAATCAAAATAAGACTTGGTAGCCTAGTTAAGGATGTGAATTTCTTAAAGATGTCCCCTAAAAGTTAAGCCTACCATGTTGGTAGAAATACTTGGTGTGGAGGTTGAATAAGACATAGAAAATGATGTTATGGTGTGGGAAGGAGACATTATAGATAGAAAATATTGAGATTCAAAGAAAGGGGTTTTCCCAAATCCATGAGAAAATTTAAGGGAGGGTGATTGAGGTTCTCATATATGAGGTCCCATCATGATATTATAGATGGTTAAAGGATATTTTCCTCTATGTTGAGGTTTTTCATTAATGTCTAAGAACATTTATGTGGTGTATTCGATATCATTCTCATCTTCTAAAGAAAATAAAGGTTTAAGTGTTGAGGATGAATAGGGAGGAGTCCCATAGTTGGTGGTATGAGTGGCAAAATGGATATTAGTTTAATCTATGTTAGGTGCCATGAGTTATGTTTTAGGGAACCAATTGTGGTTGGTAAAACTCATCATGTTTGATTGACTTAATTATCTATTATATTCAAGTAAGAAACTCATTATGAATGAGAGACATTAGGGACTTGGCCACAAATAAAGGTCCATCTATAAGATAGAGGGTCCAACCAAACATTAGTGTCTTGTAAATATAATAGGTTGTAAAGAAATACTCAGACTAGTTGACTATGTTCTAAATATGGTAGACTAAAAGAGTCTAAAAGACACACATTCAAATAGGTCAAATGTGTGTTAAAGGGAAATAAAATTAGTAGTCTATAAGATACTAGGTCAAATAGAGTGACTGTGTTATATGGAGAAATAGAGATTTTAGGGGGCATAATCAAGTAGATCAACTACTTTCTAAAGACATATACAGGTTTTGATGATTATGAATATAGATAATCTAGTCTAATTTTTTTTTAAACTTTAAAGAAACATATAAACAACTATATTGATCTGATCGATGTAGTTGTGGCACATAGCAAAAATATTATACCAATATTGGATGATGCATGTTTTGAAAAAGATCATATAATGATCATAGATCAAGGAGTAAGTTGTAAAAGATATTCAAACTAGTTGACTATATTCTAAATATGATAGACTAAAAGAGTTTCAAAGACACATAGTCAGATAGGTCATGTATGTGTTGAAGGGAAATAAAACCAGTAGTCTATAAGAGACTAGGTCAAATAGAGTGACTATGTTCTATGGGAAAACAAAGATTCTTAGGGATATAGTCAATTAGATCAGTTATGTTCTAAAAATAGATATAGGTTTTGACTATTTTGACTATATATTATCTAATGTAATTTTATAGAAAACTTGAAATAAACACACAAACAAATATATCTATCTAGTTGATGTAGTTATCGCACATAGTATAAACCTTGTACCAATGTTATTTGATATATTTTTTGCAATACAACTTACAATGATTAGAGAAAAAGTAGTACAAATATAAATTCTAATCTATGTGGTCATTCCTAAATGTTTTTAAGATATAATAAATTTTGAAATCAATGTGATAGAGATTTGGATACAAGAAGGAACTAAATAAAATCAATCTAAAGATAGTTTCAGGTAGTTAAGGCTAAAAGGGATTTGTATTAGTGATGGTACTAGCTTTGTATTAGGGGTATTAGGGCCTACCCCCTCACTTCACAATCCCATAGCAGTAAGGGTGTTGGTTACTTTGTCAATAAATACCATCAAACACATAGTTATACTTGGATAGAAAAACAATTTGGCCTCCCCCTTGGGGATGAAATCCAAGTAGGTAAACCTTGGGTAGAAGTTATTTAATGATTTTGGGTGTTATGTGATTTGGAAGTGTGTGAAAAATAAAAATAGTGTGATTAAATTAGTAAATTAAAAACCTCTTATTTAGTCTATGTTTGTTACTCTAAGCAAGCAAGCAAGCAACAAAAAATAAAAGTTAATTAAATACTAACTTGATATATTAATTCCTTTATTTTGAAGAGTATAGAGTTAGTTCAAGTGACCCTATATGAAAATAGTATAGAACATAATTAACAAGGTCAATGTTGTCTGTTGAAGCAAGATCCAAAAGAACACAATCGAATAGGTTGATTGAGTCTTCTAAACAAGAAATCAAGCTTAACAACTATGTTGATCTAGTCAAAATAGTTCATTATAGGGATACAAATTTATAGATTGCACACTATGAAAATTAGGACTATAAATGAAGAATAGAAATGACAAAGAAGGAAATAATGAACCTAATAATTTTTAAATATGTTGAAGTTGAAATATTTGATGCCATGTTGTTCAAATGATTTTTATTCTACTAATAGAGCCAATTGGGTTGACAAAGTCTATAAAATTATATGAAATAAGAAAACTAAGTCAAGTTGATCGATCTAGTTACTTATTATTGAATAATACCTGCATAAAGAAATATAGAGATGATCACAATGACTGTGTTATACATTCACATAAGATGTTAGAAAATATCAATAGATTTGATCCAGTACTGTAAAAATAAAAACATATAATAGAGGATAATAAATGAATGTGTGAATGAAAACCTTCAAGGTTTAGTTCACATAAATTTCACCATAATGTATATAAGAGAAAGTGAATTTGATCTACAAATCAATCTTAGCTCAAAGAAGACAAATCATAGTAGGCATTATTCTTGTTGTTACATTTAGATAATTAAGGTCATGACCAAGATAGATCCCCTAGAACTAACCAAGGGGTCGCTTATCAAAATAATATCACTAGAGATGGTTCTAAAACCTCTATTCAAGAAACACCATTCAGTAACCCTATCTATGTCCTATCTTTTCTTATTCATAAGTAAACGATAAAGTAAATAAAAATCTAACCTAGAGATCACCAAATCTTGTGGCACAAAATGGGGGTAATAAATATAAAAGTAAACATGCATAGGATATATATGATCAATTAATGGAGAGTAAAACCTAATGCATGGAGAGAGAAGGATATAAACTAACAAATGCAAATCTATCTAATTTAACAAGGAGGAGAAAGAGTCAAGAATACTTACCTTTAAATATGAACTTATAGAGCCTCAATCTCTCCCTTGGCCAAGGTGCTTTGTAAGAGGTTATTGTGGTTTATAAGGATAAAAAATCTATGTCAAGTCTAGGCTAAATATCTTCTCCTATGCATCCAAAAGACCTATCCACAAGACAATATTTATATCTCTAAGTGTAGTATTAAAACCCTAACCAATACTCCTCAAGTAGAATGGTGGATTAGCAAATGCACAAATAATGATTTACTTATTGTCTCTCTATAAAATGGTAGAAATGGATGTGTATATATAGCTAGATCTAATGCTAAACTCTTTTGAAGATTTAGAAAATAGAGTTGGCATAATTGACCATGTATCATTAATTAATAAAAGCAATTAGGTCTCAGACTAGCTTGATCAAGGCTGACCTAATCATATAACATTCTCATATATTTGAAGTATAGGGTCAGCCTAGGTTGACTTTGTTTGGTAAAACTAAAAAGAGGTTTTGTCTTAGGTAGGGGTTATTTGAGGTGGTTAATTTCTTGGAGGAGTGTGAAATGGAGGTATCCAAGTTTAGGGAAGTGTATAGGAGAGGTTTATTTTAGTTTCAAGTGGTTGTATAGGGGATAATAATATTATGAATCACCAATGATATTCCCACCCCTTTCATATTACACCCATTAAGGCATGCACTTATATAGATTGAAACTTCATGATTTCCTACAAGAGAGAAATAATTAATAATTGATAAAGTTTCAAAATATTGTGTATACACTTAACATCATTGATTGATGAAACTAGTTCATAATTGATTTACATTATTATTATATTAATCATGGAATAATTTGAACCTGCATGATCTTGAGGATTATCATAATTAAATAATATCCATCATTGAACATGACACACTAACATGGTTTTTAAAATATTTTAAGAACTTATTTAATCTTAAACATATTATATGCCCTTCCCAGAAACAAAACTCTAGATTGGTTATATAATCACAATATAAACTAAATTTTTTACTACAAAGTGTTTAAGGGCATCCTTTATCATTGTGTCTCATTTGTATAAGAAGGTCTTTCAAATTCTAAGCATTTTGCCTTGGGTTTATTAATAGGAATTTATGAAAGATACTTAACCCAGATTTAGTGAGACCATTCATAACTACCACATGTGGATGAAAATAATATCATACTCATCTTCATGGAAGTTTTTGGAATTGGTTATACATGCACAATATTTGTTTGTGAAAAAATGACATCATAACCTTAAAATTCAAAAAATAATGTGTTTTGGGGGTTTATGATGAGAAAACACTTCCATAATGAGTCATAAAGATAAGTTAATTATCACTTTTATAGGTGATTTTAATGGCATGCATCTAACCATATATCATAATGATGTTGTAGGTCTTATTACCCATATTTTAGATTCTAAATATCCTTATACACTCAATGATGTAGTTGGCAAACCTGAATGGGATGAAGAAATGGTAGTTGAATATTATTAGTTGTTTAATAATAATACTTAGGACTTAGATTCTCTTAGAAAATGAAGAAAAATAGTTTGGTGCAGATGGGCCTATCAAACTAAGTATGCATATGATGGTTTAATTGAAAACTACAAGGCCTTCTAATAGAAAAATAGTTCTCCCAAATTGAATAAGTTGACTATTCATAGACATTTTAATCAGTTATAAATATGAATTCTATACATCACATTCTCTCACTTGTTACATCACATAGTTGAAAAGTGCATCAGATAGATGTGAAGATTGCCTTCTTACATTGATATTTATAGGAATAAATCTACGTGGATAAACCACCAAGGTATATTCAAGATGCTTCACTACTATGCAGACTTTAGATATATTTATATGGTCTAAATAAATCCCCTTGTACTTGGTATGAGTGTATGGACATTTCTTTCTTGACACCAATTTCTCAAAATGTCATTCAGACCCCACCATATACACAACTAAGATTTATGGTTATCTCTTTACACTTCTAATTTATGTTGATACCTTGATCATCACTAAGATTTTTTCCTCTTTGATTAAGGATGTGAATTTAGACCACATGGGGTAGTTTAATATTTTAGACTTATGCCTTATTCACTAGTTCCTTATTATTCAGGTATCACAATCTAATATAGGGATCAACATTTATAGCCAAAGTATGATGTGTACATACTTTTATGCTTTAACATGATTGAGTATAAGTTATTCCTGAATCCCTTTTGATTTGGAGTCACTTTGGTTGCCAAGTTTTCCACACCATTTTTTGATGTTACATTATATAGACATTTGGTAGGCAACCTTCTTTATTTAACTCATAATTGACTAGACATCTCCTTTTTAGTTGGACTTGTATCTCACTTTATGTAGGATCCAAATGAGAGGCATTGAAAAGCATCAAAGTGAATACTTAGATACATTTGATGTACAATAGACTTTGGCATTGATTCTACATCAAGGGACTCAATTCATTTTATATACTATATAGATTTTGATTGGGTAAGAGATGTTTACGATCACAAGTCCACTTTCAACAACATATTTCATCTTGACTCTAGTTCCTTTACTTAGTCAATTAAGAATAAACATATTATTTATATCTCTTAAAATGAGGATATGTAATTTTTAGCTATCAATTCAAGCCAAGGAGGCTCTTTAGATATGTTATATCTTGAGTGAGTTTGGATTTCTAATGAATTAACTCACTACTATTTAGTGTGACAATTATAGTTTTATCCACATTATGTACAACCTAGTGGAACACAATCACACTAAACATATTGATATTCACATGTACTTCATTTTCCATCTCATTCAAGACTATATGAATAATATTCAATATTATCACATAAAAGACCAGGTTGTAGACATCTTCACCAAACCCCTAGTAAAAATAAAGTATGTGTCTCTTAGGGATATGTTAGGGATAAAATAATTTTTCAATGGGTGGATTATCTATAGTTCCTTCTTCATCTCTATTAGACATTAGTACATGATCAAGCCTTTATTTTTAGGACCCATTTCTTGAGTTTTCTATTCTCCCTAAGTTAAACTTAAGGGGGTATGTTATATTAATAATCCATTATTATGCTTAACTTGGGTCTTAACCTAGGTAATATTAACTTAAGTTAGTTTTACCCATTTGTGTTATACACTTGTATTTTTAAAGTTAACAAGTCTAATTTTTAGATTTGCACATAGTAAACTTGGTTTTTGTGTACATGTCACTATTCATTTAGAAAATATTGCTCATAATTAGCACATGTTATGTACTATTCATTTGAAAACTAATATTTTTTCACATTTTAAAATGACATATCACTCACCTTACCTCAAATATTGTAAATATAGGGTAAGTGTGGGGATTGTAATCAAGTAGGATAATAAATAGAACTCTAATTTTATAAGTTTGTTTTAGGGGATTGATACTAGAATCATTATGTTGATTTCCTTTTGCGTATTTGAATTTATCCATTAGTGTGGAAGGAAGCTTTAGGTCAAGGTGATCATAGATAAATGGTCACATCTTGTAATCAATTATATAATATTATATTATTTATTTCAAAAGTATCCACCACTTACATATCTTTCTCATTTGGGGAATATTACTCCTACTATTTCATAACTTACATTTTGGCCCATGTGGGGCATATTGATCCTATGAGTACATACCTTACATATTTCCCATCTTGTGAATATTATATATTTCAAGGAACATATGCATATTTGAGCATGGATAGAGGTGAGATAAGTTTTTTTATGCATGTTCACAAAGTTTAAGGTCATGGTTTGAAATTAATTATTTGAATCAATGTTTTAGGCCTCTTCGAGTTCATAAAATGAGGTTTCAAGACCTAAGAAGCAATTTTAGGTGTTCTTTGTCATGTGTCAACTATGAATGGTAATTTTTAAATATTAAAGAGAGATGGGTAAGGTTCCTAGATAATATCTCTAGTTATTAGTTTTGGATTTAAGTGGCAGTCCTTTATGAATAATTGTTAACACCAAAACATGTGTTAAACCTCCCTAAAACCCCAATAAGGGCCCAATATGAAATATATTGTTCAAAATATATTATAATGGATTAAAATTCCTATGTAAACTATTTTATCATGTATTCAAATCTCCCAAGTACCTCTAGGCGGTGTTGGTTAGTCAGATGAGAAAGAAAATGCATAGATATACGCTTATTTATCAAGAAGTCGTTGTATCTCTCAAAATTTAGATTAGTAAAGAAAATAAAATGGATGAGAGAATAATATAGAGACTAATTTTTCATTCCAATTATTATTCATATATATTTTATATCCTTTAAATATTCTAATTTGGTCATCCATGTTAGCAAGTCGTAGATAGACCTAATGGTGCAAATAGTGTAAAACCTAGACAAAGATGAGATGGATTTAAGGGTTTGTGCATGATATTTTGATGAAAAAAGTTCATTAATGATTTATTTATAAATTTTAATTCATTATCATGATTATATAATTTATTTATGTTAATGTATATAGTGAAAATGTTGCTCACAAATGACCTATTTGGTTCAAATAAGACTATGTGACATAAGGTCAAGAAATTGGTCTGCAAGGCCAATATTTGCCATTAGACCATATGATATTCCATTTTAATATTATTTTAATATATAATAGGAAAATTTACATGCATCAAGATTAATTATAAGTGTGTACACATGTGTTGGAGGTCTAAGTCATCATGACTGGTCTTTGAGGTAAATTGGCAATTCTAAGTGAGTGAGTTGTAGAGATGCTCTTAAGCCTTTATCTCCTAAGTGAAAGTGTTCCAATGATTTGGTGATGACCCTGAGGTCATGGATAACATGTATACATTTTTATTTTGTCATATTTTATTCACTTCAGCATTTTTAAGCTTCATTTTTCCAAGATAGACTTTTGAGGTACATAAGCCTAATAGGATAATTTGTCATAAAAGAGCTTTCATGGTATGAGCAAAGGATATAGATCTAACCATGAATTAAGAGGGTTAGTAGAGTTAATTTTTTAAGTTAATAATGATTTTTTTAATTTTTGGATAAGGCCATCTATTCCTAATATGATCAATCTTTGATTATAAGAAGATAAACCTAATGCAATTAGGTCTCAATAACACCTAAAAGAGAAATGAGGACTAATTGAGTTTCTACAAACCTAAATAGATTAAAAGTACATTTGAATCATTTTAATGAGATTTTATAAGATAAATATTATTTCTAAACTAAGATTTTGAAGGTTTGTGACCATGAGACTTGTATATATACAAGGCAATTTAGGCTTATTTTTTTAAAAAGTAATTAAATAAAATAAAATCTTGCTTGGTAGAATAGGAGGTCTTTAAATGAGACCATAACAAAAGAGATAAGGTTTTTTGATCAAAATTCATGATGTGGACGAGTTGGTAATAATTCACTTAGGGAATTGGTGTTTCCTTGCAAGTAGGTGCTTGTTAAGGCCTAGTCAAGTGGGTGTTTGACTTATTTGGGGTTAGTGCTCCAAGTTGAGTTGGTGATCAATATAATTTGATATTTTTTTATAGTAATGTATTCTATTTGAATATATCATAGTGGTTTTTCTTACCCTTAATGGTTTCCCACTTATATATGTGTTTTCTTGTGATATGCTCATGTGAATATTCTTTATGCATTATTAGATCTCAATGTTTCTTTCATAATTAATGAATGATTAGATATAACTGAAAAAAAAAATTGGTACACTGATTCAACCCCCCACCCACTCTTAGTGATTTTGATTCCAATAATTGGTATCATATATTGTTCCTTTGAATCAATCCTAATAGCTTAAAGGAGATCCTAGAAACACACACATGTCTAGTCATCAAGTACAAGGAGGTTTTTCAACCAATAAAGCTCCTCTTTTAGTGAGACTAACTATGCATTTCAGAACATCATAATGAATACCTATCTAATGTCCTTGGGATATGACACATGGAAATCTATTTTTGATGGATTCACTCCACCTTCTACACCACTAACTAATAGAAGACAAGAATGCAAGTGAGAACAACTCTAAGGAAATGAATGTTATCCTATGTGGTCTTTCAGAGGTAGAAATTTTAAAGGTCATGCATTGTGATATATCCAAAGGGTTTTGGGAGAAGTTAAAAACCATCTCTAAAGGAGACACTAAATTTAAGTTAGAAATTTTATAAACTCATCGAAGGTATTTTAAAAGTCCTAGAATGAAGGAGGATGGAAACATTACATATTATTTATTAAGAGTAGATGAAGTGGTAAATGTCATTAGAGGTATAGGAAAATTTTTGGAAGAATCAACTATAGTTTAAAAGGTATTAAGATCCCTAACATCTAAGTTTGATTAAAATATGTCTGCAATGGAGGAGATCAAAGGTGTTAACATACTATATATGGATGAGCTTTAAGGCATTTTGACTACTTATGAAATGAGAACAGGTGATGAAAGACCTTCCAAGAAGGAAGTTGCATTCCAAGCTAAGAAAAAGTCACAAGGTAAAAATTCCAAGGATGATGTTGACATAGACATTTATGATGACAAGATAGAATCCATATTTTTCAAAAAACTAAGAAAAGGATAAATTAAGTATAAGGGTAAGTTTTTATTCAAGTGTTTTAACTATGGTAATATTGGTCACTTTGCATTTAAATGTCCTAACAATGATAAGAATGAGCATGATGGAGATCATGATAAACATCATGATGATAATAAGAAGGTCTATAACCCTGACAAGATTAAAAGGGGTTTCAATAAGTATGAAGGCAATAAAGGGTCATTCAAAAATAAGAGAATTTTTTATATCAAAGAAGATAATATCTCCTCTAATGTAAGTGACACAAGTACACATGATAGTGATGATGATAGTAATGATCATGATAGCAATGAAACCTTATTCATGGATATATAAATAGATAATGAGGGGTGTTCAAAAGATAAAACTATTATGGATGATGAATAATTAGATGAAGAAGAGGCTGAAGTGAACCTTGAGGTATAATTGGTGAGTGCTCTAGAGGATTTGAAGTTTAAAATAAATAAGAATAAAAAATTGAGATCATTGGTTAAGAGTTATGATGAATAAATCAATATCTTTGAAGAGAGAATAATAAACAACACCAATGAACATGAAGAGATCATCAAATAGTTTGAAACTTGGATTGAGATTGTCATTGAAAGTCTTAAGACCAAGGAAGAAGAATGCATCAAGTTTGGAATAAAAATGGAGTCCTTGAAGGCAAAATTGGATCAAGCAACAGTCAAGTTGATACACATTAGAAGTTTGAAAAGAACACTAAAGTCCTTGGTGATATTTTGAATAGTTATAAGTCTTCACATGACAAGACAAGTATTGGGTTAAAATAAGACCAAAATTAAAAGAACGGGAGTAAAAATTCAGATTAAAATGGACTATCAAAAAGTGATGGTACTATTAGAGTAAAGACCTATGCAAAAACTCTCAAATCTGAGACTAAAATTAATCATCAACTAGTCAAGAAGATTATGACTCCTTAAAGAGACAACAAAGGTATAGGTGCTTCATTAAACATTAGGTAGATAAGATATGTGAATTTACTCAATGGAAACTATTTACCATGTAATTAATATCAACATAGGGCTATGTATTGGAGACATCATGCTAGAATCAATTCCTTGTCGAGGAATAGGATGAACACTCATCTTAAGAGTAGAAGTATAATTATGTGTTATAAGTGTGATCAAGAGGACATATTGCAATGGATTATAGTATAATGTATATGAGTAATATCAGTCAAGAAAAAAGGTTATATAAACATACCTATAAGAAGTGGATCAAGAAGTTAGACCTTGTGTACAAGGTGAAGGAGGAGAGGAAGACTAAAGGATAAGAATCTATGATATCTTAGATTGCCTTTTGCATTCAAGATGAAGGCATGAAATGATATATAGATAGTGGTTTCTCAAGCCACATGATAGGGGACAAGATAAAGTTCATCTCATTGAATAATAATGTTTCAAGAATAGTGAGATTTGGAGATAACACATTTGCCAATATAATTGGTAAGGGTGTCTTGATTTTGGACAATGGGAAGAAAAAAATAGATAATTTGTTATATGTGGAAGGTTTGAAACATAACCTAACTAGTGTAAGCCAAATGTGTAACTTGGGACAAACATTAACATATCATGACAAACGGTGTGATATAAGGAGATCTAAATCAAGAAGGCTAATTGCCAATGCTAAGAGTACTAAAAATAATCTATGTCTTGAATGAGATCAAGAAGAATAGATTATTTATAAGCAAGATGGATGAATGTTTTCTATGGCACATAAGTTTAGGCCACCTAGAATTTGATAATTTGGTCAAGATAAGCTCTAAAAACTATGTGAAGAACATGCCTAAAATCACCAAACCTTAAAACATACTTTGCAAGGCATGTCAACATGGTAATTAGACTAAAAGGAGGTCCAAGTCTAAGGAATACTCTAGTAAAATACATTTATAGCTAATACAAACTAATATTTTTGGATATACAATAATTCAAAGCATTCAAGGAGATATTTACATCATGTTACTCATAGATGACTACACAAGAATGACTTGGGTAGCATTCTTGAAAGAAAAGTCAAAATCTCTTGACAAGTTCAAGGCATTCAAGGATTTTGTTGATAATGAAAAGAATGGGAAGATAAAGTTCCTAAGATCTAACAGAAGAGGAGATTTTTGTTCCAATGATTTTAATGACTTCTATGAGGATCATGGAATAAGGAGATAGTTCTTGCCAACTAAAACACATCAACAGAATGGGGTAGTGGAAAGAAAGAATAGGACATTTCAAGAGATGGCAAGAAGTATGCTAAATGAGTCAAGGTTAATTGATGGATAATGGAAAGAGTTAGTGAGCACTTTAGTATAAATCTTGAATAGAGTATATATAAGGACTAATGGTAACACGACCCCTTATGAACTGTGGAAAGGTAGACCTACTAATATGGAACACTTTAGAGTGTTTAGAAGTAAATTCTTCATCAAAAGATATGAGGAAGACTTAGGTATGTTTGATTCTAGGTATGATGAAGGTATATTCTTTGGATATTCATTAGTAAGTTGAGCCTATAGATGTTATAATAATAGGTTACAGAAGATAGAGGAAAACACTAATGTGAAGATTGATGAGATAAAGAAATCACACTCACAGTCAAAGGATACATCATAGAATTTGGACTTTAAGAATGAAAAGGAAATAATAAAGATTAATGAGGAATAAGAAGTTGAGGAAAGACAAGACTCAAAAGGTCCATCAATATAGATTCAAATATATCATCCTAAATCATAAATCATTGGAAATAAAGATGTAGGTATGCAAGCAAGAAAAATACTAGTAACATAAATCAAGAGAATGTTTCTCTAATATCTAAGATTGAACCTAATAACCTTGTAGAAGCAAGAAAATATAGGTTTTGGATATGTTTTATGAATGAGGATTTAGACCAAATTAAAAGAGTGAAACTTGGGAACTAGTTCCTAGGCCTAAAGACAAGAATGTTATTGGCACAAAATGGGTATTTAGGAAAAGGGTATTTATCATTATCAAACAATAAGGACTATGTTTGTTGATTGAAAAAGGCTCTTTATGGTCTAAATAAAGCTACTATAGGTTGGTATGCTAGATTGGAAATGTATCTACTAGACCAAGGATTTAAAAGAGGAGTTGAAGATAGTAATTTATACATAAAGATAGAATGTGACCATCATTTGATATTAGTCATCTATGTATATGACATCATATTTGGTGGAAATAGTGAGAATATGACTAAGATGTTTATAGAGATAATGAAGGAGTTTGATTTGTCCATGCTAAGAGAACTATCATTCTTTCTTGGGTTATAAATCAATCAATTAGAAAGATATACATTAATTTCACATGCTAAGTACATAAGATAGATGTTTAAGAAGTTTGAAATGAAATATTGCATGGTAGTTAGCATTTATGTTATCATAAGATGTAAGTTTAGAAAGGAATATGAATCTCCAAGGGTCAATCAGACATCATATAGGTCAATGATTGGAAGTTTTTTATACACTAACACCTCTAGACCTAACATTATGCAAGTAGTAGTTCTTGTGGGAAGATTTCAAGTAGACCCAAAGGAAAATAATTTTCAAGTAGTTAAAAGGATACTTAGGTATCTCAAGCAAACTTTGGATTTTGGGTTGTGGTATCTAAGGAGCAAGGAGTTTGATTTAGTAAAATATATAGATGTAGATTAGGCAGGGAGTCTAGATGATAGGAAGAGCACTAGTGAAGGAGAATTATACTTAGGAGAGTGCCTAGTATCATGGATAAGTAAGAATAAACCATCATTGGCATTATATAATTGTGATACTAAATACATTTTATTAGCTTCATTTTGAACTCAAGTCCTAAGGATGAGATAGACCTTAAAATACTACAAGGTTGATTATGATATTCCTAGCCCTATCTATTGTGATAATACAAGTACCATAAGTGTTAAAAAGAATCATTTCATAAACTCAATAAATAAGAACATTCCCATCAAGTATCATTTCTTGAGAGAATAGGTAAGTGAATAAAGTGTTAAACTTAAATATGTGTATATAAAGGATTAAATTTAGATATTTTGACCAAGCCAATTCTAAAGGCAACATTTGAACATCTAGAATAATAATTAGGTGTGATTCCTATCCCTAATAGTCATTAAGGAATTGAAGTGCTTAGGGGGAGATAATATAGTGGTTCATTATCTCTAAGAGTAGGTGAGCAATGTTAAGAAGGTATTCATGGAGATAGGTGGAACATGTTTGTATGATGCCTCATAAATTCATAATATTGTGTGTTGAGTGTTTCGGTTGTAAGAGGTGTGATTTAAGAAGTTGTATATATATATATATATATATATATATATATATTTATCATTTATGTCAAAAGGGGAGAAATGTTAAAAATAAGGGAGAAATTTCCTATTAAAAGAAGCTTTTGTGAGTGGTTTCCATCAATGACAAAGGGGGAGATTATTGAGTATTATCATTGATGTCAAAAGGGGCATCTTATAAAGTTTGATGTCAAAGGTGACTAAGAAAAATTGATAGTGTGTAATGTGACATGGGTCATTGAAAGAGTGTTGTCATAAAAAAGTGTTTTTATGAGATAAATATAAATAAATAATTTGAAGGCAACTAATGTTTTATGGTTGCATGAAGGTACAGGTCATTGATGTCAAAGTATATAACAAGCCTAGTCATGAGTCTAGTCATGACATAAAGAGGTATGTGCATGAAAATTAATGAACATATGAATATGGAGGTTTTATATCACTATTTTATCATGTATGTGAGGCATTAAATTATTCATGAGAATTTCAAGGTGAGATTATAGGGGTAATACCTTAAGACTAAGCCTACGCCTAGACCTCTCTTAAACCTTCCCTAGCCTAATGAGGTATGAATATTATATTTCAAGGAAATTATACATATTTGATCATTTATATAGGTTAAATAAGTTGTTTCATCCATTTTCACAAATTTTTAGGTCATGGTTTGAAGTAAATTGCATGAATCAATGTTTTAGGCCTCTTTGAGTTCACAAAATGAGGTCTCAAGACCCGAGAAGCACTTTTATATGTTCATTGGCACATGTAACCTCTACATGATAATTTTATATGTTAACTATAGATGGGTAAGGGTCCTATCTCAAATATCTAGGCATTATTTTTGGATTCAAGTGGTAGTCCTTTATGAACAATTGTTAACACCAAAACCTGTGTTAAACCTTCCTAAAATCCTAATAAGGACCTGATATGAAATATCTTGTTCAAAATAGATTAAGATGGATTAAAATGCCTATATAAAATATTGTATCATGTATTCAACTCTCCCAATTACCTTTAGGTGGTGGTGATTAGTTAGATAAGAGAGAAAATACATAGATATGGGCTTATTTGTCAAGAAGTTATTATAGATCTCAAAAGTTGTATTGGTCAAGAAAATAAAATGGATGGGATAAGAATATAGAGACAATTTTTTCATTACCATGATGATTTATGGATATATTATATCCTTAAAATTTTCTAATTTGGTCAACCAAGTTATCCAATTATAGGCAGACTTAATGGTGCAAATAATGCAAAACTTAGATAGAGATGACAATATGGATTTGAAGGTTTGTGCATGGTAGTTTGATGAAAAAAAGTGCATGAAGGATTTATTTATTAATTTTAAGTCATTATCACTATTTTATAATCTTTGGAGGTTAGTGTATATAGTGAAAAAGTTGCTCATAAAATGACCTATCTGGTTCAGATAAGACTGTGTGATATAAGTTCAAGAAATTGGTTTGAAAGACTAATATTTTCCATTAGAACATATCATATTTCAATACAAGTATGGTATATAGATCACATAGTACCATTTAAATGCATCAAGATTCATTAAAATTGTATACATAAGTGTTAGAGGTATAAGTCATCATGACTGATCTTTGAGGTAAATTGGCAGTTCTAAGTGAGTGAGTTGCAAAGATGTTATTAAACCTTTATCCCCTGAGTGAAAGTTTTCCAAGTATTTGGTGATGACCCTGAGTTCATGGATTACATGTCTAAATTTTTAATTTTTCATATTTAAATATATTAATTGTGTTTAAGCTTTATTTTTTTAACACAAATTCTTGAGGTACGCAGGCCTAATAGGACATTTTGTCCTAAAAGAGCTTTCATAGTATGAGTGAAGGATACAAGTCTAAATAATCATGGAGAATATTAGTAGAGGTCATTAGATAAGTAATTTAATTATTTTTTATTGTTTTATATGGCCATCCAGGCCTAAGAGGATCAGAATTTGACACTAAGAAGATTGACCTAATACAATTAGGTCTCCATAAGACCTAAAAGATAAATGAGGCCTAATTGAGTTGGTGCAGACCTAAAGAGATTAAAAGTATATTTGAATCTTGTTATGAGATGTTATAAGATATATATTATGGCCTAACTAAGAGGTTTAATGTGTGTGGCTAACCAATTGGTGTGTGACCATGAGACTTGTATATATACAAGGCAATTTAGGCATATTTTTAAAAAAGCAATTGAAGCGAATAAAATATTGATTGGTAGAGCAAAAGTAAGTCTTAAAATGAGAACATTGTTGTCCCCCAAAAATAGCAATCATTTTTAGGATAAGATTTGAATTATTTTGGTCTTATAGACCAAAATTGTATCTTCCATTTTCAAAAATTTGTCTTAGACATTCAGATTCCTCATTTTTAAATCTTCTCAAAAAATCTACAGACTTTGCTAGTCAAGTTCAATGGATTTTACATGTTGATTTCTAAGGAATTTGTATCTTTAGATTCTACAAGCAGGTTCATTTATACAGGTTCAAAGACTTCAACAAGTGGTTTTAGTCAAAAGAATTGGCTTTCAACACTTGGTCATTTTCTAGAATTGGTTTAGAGCTTTGGTTCAATTGAAAATCTTCATCGGTAAGCATCTGAGTACAAAAGGAGACCTGAATCATTAAACCATTAAACCATTGAACTATTTTGGTTCAAAGGTTCAACAAGTTCAATGTCTTTGGCAAGATTTAAGCACTTGATCAAGGTTTAAAGTTTTGCTTCAATTAGTTCATTAGCTTCAAGACATTTGGCAAAATCAAGACAGCTTAAACTATTAAACCATTGAACCATTAAACCACTTTGGTTCAAAGGTTCAACGGGTTCAAGGTTCAATGACAAGTTCAACCAAAAAGATAGTTCAATGGCTCAGTTTAACTAAGTGGTTCAACTCTTTAGTTCACTCAGTTGGTTCATTCTTTCAGTTCATCATTTGGTTCAATGCTTACAGGTTCAATAACAATTTCATAGACATTTTTCAAAAAGCTTTGTTTGAACTGTTGAACCAAAACTTGGTTCAATGTCTTGGTTCAATGAATAGGTTCAATCATTTGGTTTAATGAAATGGTTCAATTATTGGTTTAAAGGCAAGTTCAAATGTTTGGTTCAATGCTTAGTTCATTAGCTTGTTTATCTAATTGAACTATCAGCTTGTTTCATTCATTGAACCATCGGCTTGAACCATTTTTGGTTCAACTAATTGGTTCAATGTCAAGGTTCAAAGGGATAGTTCAACACAAAAGAAGACTTCCCAAAGGACAAGTGCCCTTACAGAGGGCACTTAATCAAGAAAAGCACCTTTCTGGAGGATCAATTTTCAAATAATCTGAAAGGTAATTGTTTCAACTTTGTTTAAGGCATTTTAAAATAAAGATCTCGAAAGACTTTGTGAAACAAATTTTTGCAGACTTTTGTCTACGATAATTTTCCCCTGGCAAATTGTCTGCAAGAATTTTCCTTGGGATAAATGTCTACGAGAATTACCAATGGGTGAGACTCAAATGAAACACCTGAGGAAAATGCTTACAGGGAACTTTCAAATAAGAAGGCTCAAGGAAATATTCACCCATGAGGACTGCCAAAGTAAAAGGGATTGCCGAAGGAACCTGAAGGGCAAGTGCCCTTGTGAGGGACTCTCAACAGCCAAAATAGAGGGCTATTCTGACTCGACACAGATCACTTCTCAAGGCCCAAAAGGACAAGTCTAATCTAGGAAGGCAAAGCCAAAAGAAGACCAAGGGGTGATGCCCACAAAGACATCAAATTTAGGATAATGAACTAGCTGTTGAGATCACATTGATGGGCATGTAAACATCAATTTTAAAGACAGTGAAATAGTTGTTGATCCTTTGAATGTACAGACCTAAATGCATTCCCAAAATTCAAGACCAAAGCCAGTTGAAAGCAAAGAAAGATAGAATAATGGATGAATCCAGGACCCAATTCAATTAATCAAGAAAGGAGGAGCAATGAAGACAAGATCAGATCACCAGGTGGACATTAAAAATTGTAATCTTTCAATTGTGTAGCTTATTCATCTACATTGAAAATATCAAATGGGTAAAATGCCCCAAATACCCAACCTATCTTCCTAACATTTTCCAATGCATCATGATGTATTATTGTTCCCAAGCCCTTCTTGAAAGGGCTATATAAGGGACTTTATTTCATTGTAAATAGGATCTTCCTTTTGATAATCTGAATGAAACTCTACCAAAATTGAGAGGCATCATTGAGACTTTGTGCTCAGTCTATTGATCATATTTTGTTAATGAAAGCAAGGGACTTTTTCAAACTTTGTGGTATGATATCTTTTATGTTTCATTAATTTAATAAGTAGGATTAGTAAAATTAGTCAGGAAGGTGTCTTAAAGAATCAACTGTGGAGAGACTTTGTGCCCCCATAGCTACCTTTAGTGTGTTTTCTTTTCATAACTATGTAAAGGACTTTGAAAATATTTTGAGCTTTCATTTCCCTTCGTATATTACTCTTAAGTATTTTAGGTAGAGACTTTGTGCTCTATCTTGATTTGCTAGTTACCATACTCTCAGTCACATTTTACTTTTATTTCTAGGAGTATTCTTGTGACTGGCTGAATAGTTCTTCTAAAAGAAGAGGAGAGTTGTCTGTCATTCCTTTGATTTTTTTCTTTGTTTTGTATACATCATCTCTGAAGAAAGAGAGATGGATGTCTAGTCATATCTCTAAGTATTATTTTCTATTTATACATATACATAGCATATCCATAGGGAATCTCCCCTTGATGAGAGGATAGAGTAGTCTCCTTCTGATGTGATAAACTTACACATTAGGAAGACTAATCTTCTTGCTTTGGCTGATAAGACTTATTTTGTTTACCAGTATGCTGATAGACAAAATATTCAACCAACAATTTTCGGTGACTCCATTGGGGAAATACCCATAATCCATTTATAGCCTATTCATTCACCTCCACACTCATAGGGAAAGAATGCACAGTTGAAAGCCCCAAGCTTTAAATGAAGCAAAGTCAATTCTTTTCCATTTTTTCATTATTTGGTAGATTTAAGGTATACATGAAGCCAAAGGGCTAAAAGTGTCATTGATCTTATGTTCAAGCTGGTACAACAAAGTGATTTTAATCTATTTCCTTCACCATCTTGTCTTTAACAAACCAAAAGCTTCCCTCCTACTAAAGCTAGATCCCCATTACCAGATGAAATATCTACTTCTGCTATTGATAAATCTATGCCTATAATTACTCCTTTGAGATTTGTTATCCCTCCTTTTTAGAATCCTATAATGGTAGTTCAAGGCCACTGGGGTAATGCATTTGGCCCACTTAATCTTATTCTTCCTTTACATGAGCTTCCACGTAATTCTAGGAAGAATTTCCCTAAATTCTATGGTGATGGCAAAGTTCATCCTGATGAACACATTACAACATTCAGTATAGCTTGTGGAGTAGTCAGAATAGAGTTTGAAGATGTAGCAGTTAGGATTTTTATTGAAACACTTCAAGGTGCTGCTGTAGATTAGTTTTACCATTTACAGGCTTGATTTGTGACTAATTGAAATATTCTTAAAGGTAAGTTTGATGCCATATTCAAACCTGTAGAAGATGCACATACACTTCTGGCTCAACTTACACAAATGAAAAAAGAGCCACATGAGCCTATGAGAGACTTCATAGCTAAATTTGATAAATTGAAAAATAGAATTCCTGTCATTACTAGACCTACAACTGAGAATCTCAAATGCTTTTTTATTAATTCTTAGCTACCTAAAGTTAGTTTCCTCTTGAGATATGCTAGCCAAATAGATCTCACTATAGCCCAACTTTTGGCTATTGAAGTAGAAGATGATCTCATTTCAGCAGGGAAAATAAGAAGAGAGCCCAATAGAAACAAAGCTTCATCATCTTCTAAATTTGTATCTACAAGCACCACAGATCTAATGGTGCAAAAATTAGCAAATGAGTTGCTCTCAAAAAGCAAATGGCTCAAGGAATGTCTTCTACTCTTACATATAGAAGGACATTCCCAAGTCAATCATATCAGGGCAATGTTGCTAAAAACCAAGGACAACAAAATTGCCTTCCTCCCCCACAAGGAAAACTTGCCTTGGAAGCTCCTCCAACTAATTCAGCAATGGGATATCTTGAAGTAGAATCAAAATTCTCTTATCAGCCTAAATTAAATCAAGAAAATGATGCTGATATCATTGAAGACAGTCAAGAAGAATCAGCTGGTGACTCCCGCATTAGTTTCCTGAATTACCAATATGAACTTGGAAGTAAAGGAGAAGCTTTAGATGGATCATATGCAGTGTTTACCAAGTCTAAGAACAAATTAGCCCAATAGGCTGATAAAGAAAAGACAAAAGAGTAACCACATCTAGCAATCAAAATTGTCAAGCGTGGGATAGCTCTGCCTTTTCAATCAAAAGATCTGGGCATTACTTAAAAGGTAAATACATCCATTGTGCCTTCCACTTTTGCTTCTAATTTGCAAACCAGTCCACCTCCCATCCCTCCTAAAACTTAGAAAGTTAAAGTACCTTTCTTTGTACCTAGCTCAATTTAGCCACTTGACATAATTGATCATGTCAGAAAGACAAAAATATAGATGTCTAAATTTGAATACTTGTAGTCTAATCTGGATCAATTAAACAAGTTAGTCCAATATGTTAAAAATCAAACCGTCCTTGCAAGATAAAAGGCTAAAAAAGTAATTTTTGATTTTTCAATAAATATGCCTATTCTAAATAATTTGATCATTACTCCTCCAGCTGCTCTTGGAAAAATCAAACCCTTCTATGTTTATTTGTTAATCAATGGCCATAAGCTGAGTAATTTTATAATAAACTCAAGCACATCTGATAATGTCATGCCTACTAAAGTCATTGAGTCTCTTGGTCTCACATTGACCAAGACATTTGGGAGATGTTTCTCTATGGAAAATAAGCAAGTACCATTGCTGGGGCAAATCAAAGATGCCTAATTTGCATTCACAACCTTTTCAGACAAGAGGATTAAATGATTTTATTAGTGGCTAACGTCCCAGCATCTTATGGCATTTTGCTTGGATAGAATTTTTACAAGGACATGGGAGGAGAACCAAACATGGATCTATCTGAGGAAAGGATCCTTGTCTAAGGCGTGATGAAAAGATTACTTCCTAAAAAGGAAGCAAAGTATGTAGTTACCAAGACATCAGCTCCTGAAGCTTAAATCCTTTTTGAATCTGCAAGTATGGGTAATTACTTTTTATATACATATTATGAAGAAAGACCCTTCATCTCTAATGAGAGAAAGTCTAAAGTAAAGTCATTATCTAATGAGATTTAGAATCTTAAATTTGATGGTAGTTGTTCCTCTATTGGTTCAAAAGCTAGAATTGTATTGATATCTCCTCAAAGAGATTTGTTTCCTTCATCCTATAAATTACAATTCAGCAATACAAATAATACAACTGAATATGAATCGATATTGTTGGGCATGAAGGCTGCTCAAGAAAGAGGCATCATGTTTCTTCATGCTAAAAGGGATGCCAAATTAGTGGTCTGTCAAGTGAGAAATTTATATCAAACCAAGAATGAGAGGTTACGCCACTACCATAATTTGGTTTGGGACCAAATTGAAAGATTTGATGCTTTCAACATCTCTGCCATTCCAAGTGAGTCCAATGACAGAGCTGATGCACTTGTTATTTTAGGAACTCTTTTAATTCTTCAATCTAATTTTAAAAAAGCCAAATATACCATTGAGTTGGTCTATAGACCAAGCATTCCTAAAAACAATGATCATTGGCAAATATTTAATGATGATCATCAAATTATTTCTTTCTTAGAATAAAAAGACATTTTTGAATAGCTGTATTTTGAAGACAACAAATCTCAAAAGTCTAAATCTTTTTTTGAATCTAGTTCAGATGTAAATGAAGAGTTCCTATAGTCGAAAGGAAACAAAAATTTTAAAGGCCTGGTTTCTCTTGAGAAGCTATTTGACAAGCATGATAGATTCATCAAACAATAATAGATAGATTCAAATTTCTCTCAGGGATTTGACCAAGTGAATCTAACCAACAAAGAAAATCCCAAAATGGTCAACATTGGTAAGTGTTGTACACTTGAAGAAAGATTCAAATTCACTTCTTTGCTCTATCAATACATTGATGTCTTGGCATATTCATATGAAGAATTGAAGTCTCTCAGACCTAATGAAATCTGCCATCATATTCCTCTCAAGGCTGATTCAATGCCTTACAAGCAAAAATCTAGATAATACAATCCAAAAATTTTAGGTACTATTATGTCTGAGATACAAAAATGTTGAATGCTAGAATTATTTTTCCAATCCATCATTCTACATGGATTGTGAACATAGTTCTTGTAAGGAATAAAAATGGTGAAATCCACATTTGTGTAGATTTTTGGAATCTGAATCAGTCATCTCTAAAAGACAATTACCCTTTGCCAATCATGGACCAAATGCTTCAAATAGTAATAGAATCAGAAATGTTATCAATGTTAGATGGCTTCTCAGGTTATAATCAACTTGAAGTTGCTGAAGTTGACCAACACAAGACTGCGTTCATCATGCCTTAGGGTACATTTGCATATAAAAGAATGCCTTTTGGATTAATAAATATTGGTGCTACATTCTAGAGAGCTATGGACATGGCTTTCAAAGATGAAATTGGAAAATTTATAGTTGTATATCTTGATGATTTAACTATCTTTTCAAAGCATTGATTTGATCATGTACGCCACTTGCAAAAAATGCTAAAGCACTGCCAGTAGAATGGTATTTCATTGAATCTTGAGAAGTCTATTTTTGGAGTGATAGAGGGAAAACTCTTTGGACACATTGTGTCTAAAGAATGTATAAAGATTGACTTAGATAGAGTCAAATCCATTCAGGAGCTGAATTTACCTACAAGTAAAAATTTTGTTCACTCTTTCTTTGGCAAAGTGAATTTCTTACAGAGATTTATTCCTAAATTCACTGAGAAGACAAGACACATTATGAATATGATGAAAGAGAAGACTACCTTCAACTGGAATAAAGAAGGTAAATCAGCATTTTAAGATATCAAGGTCGCCATTGCTCACACCCCTACCTTGGTTTGTCTAAATTATCATAAGGATTTCATCATTTATAGCTATGTATCTGAGCATACTCTTTCAGTGATTCTTGTCCAATAAGACAAAGAAAGTATGGAATCCCCTATCTCTTTCATGAGTTGCCCTCTCAAAACTTATGAAATGAAGTATTCAAATATAGAGAAGCACACTTATGCCTTGGTAAAAGCAGTCAAACACGTTTTCTTCTATATTCTAAATTCTTATACTATTACCTTAGTTCCTGACACTACAATAAAGTCTATATTAACTCAGTAAGAGTTTGGCACAAAGAGAGGTAATTAGATTACAAAGATCTAAGAATTTGATCTACATATCAAACTGACAAAGCTGGTTAGAGGTAAAGGCCTTTGCCAATTAATGGCTGACAATAAGCCAAAAGATACACAGTGTGAAGAAGATGAAATGGAAGATGCACCAACAATCCTTTTTGTCTCCACTACCAATGAATGGTACTTAGATATTGCCTATTGTTTGACTTATGGTGAATGTCCTACTCATTTGTCTTACAAAGAAAAGAGGACTATCAGGTTGAAGGCTATCAATTTCATCTTTTGGGATAATGGCCTGTATAAGAGGAGAATAGATGGAGTTTTCCTTCGCTATGTAGATAAAAAACAACAAACCTAGCTCTTGAAATCTTTCCACAATCTAGCCTGTGAAGGACATTTTTTTGCCCCTGTGACTGCTCATAAAATTCTATGAGCCAGGTATTATTGGCCAACTCTTTTCCAAGATGCACATAAGTGGGTGAGGAAATGTGAACTTTGCCAACAATTTGTTGGAAGACCCAAGTTGGCTGCCCTGCCTCTCAAGCCAGTAATCATAGAGGAACCTTTTTAGCAATAGGGACTAGATTTTATTAGAACAATAAACCCATCTTCAAGTGCTGGATAGGATTATGTCCTTATAGCAACTAATTATTTCATGAAGTGGGTAGAAGCAATCCCAACTAAGCATGTTACTTTAGAAGTTGTATGCAACTTCCTCAAAGAGAATATCATTTCAAGGTTTGGAGTTCCACTCAAGATTGTTACTAATAATGCAGCTTGTTTCACCTCTCAAGAGATTACGCAATTTTGTTTTCATTATGGAATTACTCTCTCTCATTCTTCTGATTATTTTCTCCAAAGGACTATACAAGCTGAGTCCAGCAATAAAAAGTTGGTAACCATTATCAAAAAGCTAGCAAATGATAATCAAAGGACATGGCACAAAGCATTGGTGGATGCTCTGTGGGAAAATAGGATCACACTAAAGAGGGCAATTGGTATGTCCCCTTTTTAACTTCTTTACGGTATTAATGCTGAGATACCAATCACTTTAGAGTTACTAGCCTTGAAATTGGTGAAAGCCATTGAAGATCAGACATTTGAGAGTTCTCTTGACAAAATAATCATGTACCTAACTTAGCTGGAGGAATAGAGAACAATGGAGGTGGACAAAATTGTTGTTCATCAAAATTTGATAAAGAAACTCTTTGATCAGAAAGCCAAAAATCATAATTTCCAGATTGGGAATAAAGTCCTGCTATGGGACAAAAGAAGAGAGCCAAAGGGGATGCATGGAAAGTTTGACTCCCTTTGGAGAGGCCCATTCATAATTCATCAACACATGGGTGAAAATAGCTTTTTGTTGAAATACCAAGATGGCACACTCTTTTCTCTGCCCCATAATGGGTAGCATCTGAAACACTTCAATTCTTGAAGTATTAAATCATTGCCTCTGTATATCTGTATATTTGAATAGTTTAAATTCTATTTTGTTTTGTTTGTTTTCATTTTTGATGCCTTTCATTTCTAGAAAGCATGACTCCAAAGCCCAATGGTACACTTGAAGACACTAGAGATTTTGGATTCTACTCTTTTCAATTTGTTTTGTAATTGATAGAAGTTCCCTAACTGAAGCCAGCTATTGTCCCCCAAAAATAGCATTCATTTTTAGGACAACATTTGAATTATTTTGGTCTTACAAACCAAAATTGTATCTTCCATTTTCAAATATTTGTCTTAAACATTCAGATTCCTCATTTTCAAAGCTTCTTAGAAAATCTACAGACTTTGCTAGTCAAGTTCAATGGATTTTACATGTTGATTTCTAAGGACTTTGTATCTTCATATTCTACAAGCAGGTTCATTTATATAGGTTCAAAGACTTCAACAAGTGGTTTCAGTCAAAAGAATTGGTTTTCAATGCTTGGTCATATTCTAGAATTAGTTCAGAGCTTTGGTTCAATTGAAAATCTTCATCGACAAGCATCTGAGTACAAAAAGAGACCTGAATCATTGAACCATTGAACCGTTGAACCATTTTGGTTCAAAGGTTCAATAGGTTCAAAGTTTAACAAGTTCAACATCTTTGGCAAGAGTTAAGTCTTTATCAAGGTTCAAAGTTCAATCGCTTTAATTGGTTCATCGGCTTCAAGACATTTGGCCAAATCAAGATGGCTTGAACCATTAAACCATTGAACCATTAAACCACTTTGGTTCAAAGGTTCAATGGGTTTAAGGTTCAATGACAAGTTCAACCAAAAGGATAGTTCAATGGCTCAATTCAACTAAGTGTTTCAACTCTTTAGTTCACTCAGTTAGTTCATTCTTTTAGTTCATCCTTTGGTTTAACGTCTACAGGTTCAACAATAGTTTTGTAGACATTTTTCAAAAAGCTTTGTTTGAACCGTTGAACCAAAACCTGGTTCAACATCTTGGTTCAATGAATAGGTTCAATTATTTAGTTCAATGAAATGGTTTAACTATTGGTTCAAAGGCAAATTCAAATGTTTGGTTCAATGCTTAATTTATCAGCTTATTTATCCAATTGAACTATCGACTTGTTTCATTCATTAAACCATCAGCTTGAACCATTTTTGGTTCAACCGATTGGTTCAACGTCAAGGTTCAAAGGGGTGGTTCAACACAAAAGAAGACTTCCCAAAGGACAAGTGCCCTTAAGGAGGGCACTTAATCAAGAAAAGCACCTTTTTAGAGGATCATTTTTCAAATAAGCCGAAAGGTAATTCTTTTAAATTTCTGTAGACTTTTGTCTGCGGGAATTTTCCTCGAGCAAATTGTCTGCAGGAATTTTCCCTGGGATAAATGTCCATGGGAATTACCTGTGGGTGAGACTCAAATGAAACACCTGGGGAAAATGTCCACTTGGAACTTTCAAATAAGAAGGCCCAAGGAAATATTTGCCTGTGGGCACTGCCCAAGTAAAAGGGACTATCGAAGGACCTCGAAGGGCAGGTGCCCTTGCAGGGGACTCTCAGTGGCCAAAATAGAGGGTTATTCTGACTCAACACATATCACTTCTTAAGGCCTAAAAGGACAAGTCCAATCTGAGAAGGCAAATCCAAAAGAAGACTAACGGGTGATGCCCATAAAGACATCAAATTTAGGATAGTGAACTAGCCATTGAGATCACATTGACGGGCATGTAAACGTCCATTTTAAAGACAGTGAAATAGCCATTGATCCTTTAAATGTACAAACCCAAATGCATTCCCAAAATTTAAGACCAAAGCCAACTGAAAGTGAAGAAAGATAGAATAATGGATGAATTTAGGACTTGATTTAATTAATCAGGAAAGGAGTAATGAAGATAAGATCAGATCGCTAGGTGAACATTGAAAATTGTAATCTTTCAATTGCATAGCTTGTTCATCTACATTGAAAAGATCAAATGGGTAAAACGCTCCAAAGACCCAACCTATCTTCCTAACATTTCCCAATGCATCATGATGTATTACTATTCCCAAGCCCTTCTTGAAATGGCTATATAAGGGACTTTCTTTCATTGTAAACATGATCTTTTTTTTGACAATCTGAACAAAACTCTATCGAAATTGAGAGGCATCATTGAGACTTTGTACTCAGTCTGTTGATCATATTTTGTTAATGAAAGTAAGGGACTTTTTCAGACTTTATGCTATGATATCTTTTCTATTTCATTAATTTAATAAGCAGGATTAGTAAAATTAGTTAGGAAGGTGTCATGAAGAATCGATTGTGGAGAGACTTTGTGCCCCCATAGCTACCTTCAATGTGTTTTCTTTTCATTGCTGTGTAAAGGACTTTGAAAAGACTTTGATCTTTCATTGCCCTTCGTATATTACTCTTAAGCATTTTAGGTAGAGACTCTATGCTCTGTCTCAATTTGCTAGTTACCATATGCTTCATTACATTTTGCTTTTATTTTTAGGAGTATTCTTGTGGCTGGCTGAATAGTTCTTCTGAAAGAAGAGGAGAGCTGTCTGTCATTTCTTTGAGTTTTTACTTTGTTTTGTATACATCATCTCTGAAGAAAGAGAGATGGATTTATGGTCCTATCTCTAAGTATTATTTTTTGTTTATACATATACATAGCATATCCACAGGGAACCTCCCCTTGATGAGAGGAGAGAACAGTCTCCTTTTGATGTGATAAACTTACACATTAGGAAGACTAATCTTCTTGCTTTGGCTGATAAGACCTATTTTGTTTACCAGTACACTGATAGACAAAATATTCAACCAAAAAACATAATAGTATATCTTATGTGTGGTGATAAAAATTCATGAGGTGGCTGAGATGGTGTTGATTCACTTAGGAAGTTGTTGCTTCTTTTCAAGTAGGTGCTTGTTAAAACCTAGTCAAGTGGGTGCTTGACTTATTTGGGGTCAGTGCTCCAAGTTGAGATGGTGATCAATATAATTTTATCTTTTGTTTTATAGGACTATATTCCATTTATAAATATCATAGTGTTTTTTCTTTCCCTTGGTGTTTTCCCACTTATATGTGTGTTTTTTTATGTTATGCTCATGTGAATGTTCTTTATGCATTGCTATATCTCAATGTTGCTTTCATAGTTCATAATTGATTATATATAATAGAAAAAACTTTTTTGGTACACTGATTCACCCCCCACCCCACTTTAGTGATTTTTCTTCCAACAAGTTCCACTATGAGATACATTCATGACATTTTCTAACCTTACTCTCTATATTACATCATATTTATTTAGCCTTAATTATTTGTCATTAGAATTTGTGTTTAGATATGCATGTAACAATTAAGAAAGCTTTAAATATATAAAATTAAATAGGGACACTCTAATTTGTCATATATTTATATATTCTTGGATTAAATATAGGGGCATCCTCACATTTTCATAAAAACTAGGCATATCATTTTCAAAAAGAAATCATATATTTTAGTAGGTTATTATCATGTGCACTTATCCACATATAGTTTTTATTTAAGGTTTCATAATGGCATAAATATATATTCATATATGTTAGGAACTCATTCAGGGTTTTTTATCACACCTCCATAAAAACTAGGTGTACCATTTTCTAGTTTTCCTTTCTATATCTTAGCACATTATTGATATATTATGCTTGTATTTATGTGTAAATGTGTCATGTATATTTTCATAGGAAAATTAATGTTTTTTTAAGAGCTTCAGGAGTGATAAATTTTATACCTTACCTTTTCTTTTTTGAATTTGATATTTATTTTCACACACATGCACATGCATGCGTGTGTAAGTATGTGCACGCACGCACGCGCGCGTGCACACACACACACACACACACACACACACACACACACACACACACACACACACACACACACACACACACACACACACACACACACACACACACACACACACACACACACACACACACACACACACACACACACACACACACACACACACACACACACACACACACACACACACGCACACGCACGCACGCACACACACGCACGCAAGCACGCACACACACACGCACACACACACGCACGCACACACGCACAGACATGCACACGTACACATGCACGCATGCATGCATGCACACACACACACACACACACACACACACACACACACACACACACACACACACACACACACACACACACACACACACACACACACACACACACACACACACACACACACACACACACACAAACACACACACACACACACACACACACACACACACACGCACACACACACACACACACACACACACACACACACACACACACACACACACACACACACACAAACATATAAAACTAGTCTAAAGGCATTTATTGATCATAATTTTAAATTATTCTAAGGTACATTTATTTTCTTGATTATTGATCCATATTAGGATATTATTAGTGTATTTTCTATTATTTATAGTCATTCCCAATATTCCCCCTCCTTTTCCCTCTCTTCCTTCCCTATTTTATTACATTAATGGAGTTTATCATAGAAATGTACATTGCATGTTTTTGGTACCCAATAAACATACAATGTATGATTTTAAATTTGGGCCCCTTTTCACCTTATTTTTTTCCTCAAGGATTTTATATCTTTATCTTTTGGTGCTTTTTCCCGTTATGTGTTGGTATATGTGCCAACAGGGTCTGAATTCAAATTTTAGAAGTATATATAAACACATAGGGGCATTATTGAACTTAGGACAAGATATAGACACACAATGAAAGAATATATGCAATCAATTAATAATTTAAATAAGTTATTCTAGAATATAATTAAATATAAATTATTTACTAATACATTTTATATCAAATCAAACATTCATTATAATGATGAAATTCATAATAAAGTGAAAATTACATCCCACTAGATTTCTTGGCTAAATTACATTATACATGGTTTTTGTTTTGATATTGTGAATTTTTAGGGACATGTTCAATAGTCATTGATTAAAAACTTTGATAACCATAATCACAAGCCCCAAAATAAATCATTTCCTTTCCATTTAGAAGTTCATTTTCCTTACTAAGGTTTTAAACAAGGAGATCAATTTCCCTAGGATATGCATTTACTTTCATAAATGTGAGAAAGGTTTTCAAAGCCCTGGACTTGATGAATAGATTCATCAATTTGGTTTTTACATGTCTATTATTTTAAATAAATTTAAATACAATTCCATGAATAACCCTAAATATTTTTTAAAAAATAGGTATGGTTCTTGGAGCATTCTTTATTCAACTCATTTTTGGGGGTTTTATTCATCTTGTTGTCTAGACATGTTTTACATATTGGATCTTGATGATTGTTTCTATATTTGTATAAAATGATGTTTTATTCCAATCCCCTCTATTTTTAATTATTATTATTTTTGAATTTAAAGTGTTTATCAATGAAATAAGAAAAAACTAATGCACTAGGGAGATATACCACTCAATAATGTAAAATAATACTTTCATATATACCCTTGTGGCTATAAAATAGTAAACATGCAAATGTAAAATACTAAAATTAACATTTAAAATTGAAAAGATAAAAAATATGATGGAATTATCACACCTTGGTATTTTTTTAAATTTTAAAGTGTGGATTTGAACTTACAAGCATGAAACTATTTGTGTGTAATATATGGGCCTCTAATTTTATATGGATGGGATCAGAACCTGCATCAATTATTCCCTATATAGGATCATCACATTCCTAGTTTTATTTATGCACATATCATGTTGTGTCATAAATGTTATGAGGTGATTATTATATCATTTTTTTTGTGTTCCACTATATGTCATACCTTTTTATACCTACATCTATCTGATCTTATGGGTCAAAATGTAGAAATAGATGCCTTCTTCCTCATTTTACCTAACTTTACATAAATTAAAACAAAACATAGTTATGGATTGAGAAACCATCGTGGGAGTTGCATCTTCATATCCTACATACCATAATAAAAACTCAAAATAGTTCTATTTAATGTGAATGAAATCTCAAGTAAGGGTTTTGAACCTCCTTTTCCTAGATGTGAAGATGAATTTATAGGAAGTATTCCTAAACCTTATTTTGGTATAAGAGGGTGATGAATAAATATAACTCCATCATAGTTATAGTTATAGAAATGACAAGGGTTAAAATTAATTTAAATTATGGAGTAGAAAATGGATACATGGCTTCTCATGCATAGATAATGACTTAGAATTAGTTGGTATAAATAATAAACTATAGGACATGATTCACATTTAGGTTGTCTTAAAAAATAGTAAAAATATAAAGTGAAGTCACATAGAACACAACCTAAGGTACAGGGACCCATAAAATGATGAAAGATAAGATTGGTAGTATTAACAATCCCATCCCAAGAAAAAATACAGTTCAAGGTTCAAGTAATAGCATAAGGATGTGTGAAAATAGGCTCCATGATAAGAACTAATAAATTTTCAAAAAAGTTAGAGACATTTGGAATGTTTAGGACTAAATGAGGGGTAATTTTTAGTAAGATAATTCATGGAAACAATAAATTATACATAAGTGTGCCAAGCATGAAAAACATGGGAAAGACACTAAGGAAAAGGGTCTTATATAAAAATTACGTGTCTACATAATGGCCCTAATTTGATGTGCATATGTCAAATAATGAATGCATACATTAAAGTATATGAATATGAATAAACTATGTCACTTCACATACCTATGGGAGAGTGGAAGGACTGAATGATGCTCAAGATAGGTTTTATCCACACCAAATTTTGTCAACAAACCTAAAAACTAATTCTAATTTCTAAAATTAGTCAACACTGAAATAATAAACTTGAACTTTGAATTTTTAAATTTAAAATTGAATTTGAAAAGAGCACTAGAATTAATATGCTTCCTTTGTATATAACTAAATGTTACCATAATGTGAAAATAATTCTCTTTTTTGGATTATTCTAGTTAAAAACATTTATAACAAGTGTTAGACATAACTACCATTTCTCTCAAAGTTTTATGAACCCAATCCACTTATTGATAAGGGAATTAGATAATGTTTTCTTCCAAGTAAAGTTTTCTCAATAATGTCTAAAAATTATTCACTCTGGACTTTATCTTAGGAGGAAATTAATATGAAACCACTATAATGTATGCCCTCTTTTGATGTGAGGGATTGAATATCTCATTCCTTCAATAACCCATCTCAAAATAAATAGATTTATAAACATTACTTTTTATAACATGTATATAGGTGATACCATTTGAAATTTATATAAAACACATGTAATTATTGTAAAATATTACATTCAAAGCTCCATCGTAAACTATATATAAGCAACTATTCATGCCCTAAAATGTCATATAGAATTATAAAGATAATATCATGTGATGATTAATTCAAATGTATAATTCTCATAGTGTAAATTCGAGATAAAGATAACCAACATGCAAAATGTAGAAAATATTCCCCTAATAAGGATAGATATATCAATGAGAAACACACACAAGTAGTGTTCAACCATAAAATCCATGGTATATACCATGTAAATGCAGTGACCAAGAAATTATACCATAATATATGTTTGCATGATATAAATCATAGCACTACTCATATTATATGAATATGCATGATAAACATCATGGAAATAAGGATATAATATATCAATCAATGGCATAGGTTAGTACCACACAAATTAGTGACTAGACAAAAGTTATTTAGACAACATGAAAGAATTTGACTCATAATAAATGATAAAAAAAAGGATAATTTGTGAACAAGGATGTATAGACATATAAAAGCACTCATAAGAAAGATTCATACACAACACTCAATGCAACCAATCACAATGTAGCCAATCCATGTAGATATCTATATATCACACAATATATAGGTAATAATAATATAGGTATGATCTATGTAAAGTATCTCAATATGGTAAATGGACAAAAAAAAAATATCACCATGATAACTTATTATATGAATATGCCTAGTGTAATAATGTCATAAATTAGACGATGACCCCTAGGGTGTTATCCATGTAACCACATCACATATGAACTATCTAGTATACATAACATGTTTATCTACAAAATACCCACTTAAATAAATATAATAAGGAGCATATGTTTTATATGAAAATCCTCTATCATATATAGATATGTAACTAGTGATTAATCAATATTTTTTAATTTTTTATTTTATAATGTTTTTTATTATTGAAATTTTATAGAAGAAGATATGTGAATAAGGAACAATGGAACAGACTATAAAAAGGTACCTAGTCTCACACAATTAAAAATATAATCAAAAGGGGCACAAAACAAGAGGAAAAAGATGAGGAAGATTCCAAGAAATATAAAACATCCCTCAGAACTCAATGTATGTTAGGATAGAAGGTATCGACATATATGATGTAATAATTTAGAAGTAGATTTAAGTTCTTAGAATATGATCAATAATAAAATGGGATATGTCCAATGCAACATATTTAAAAACATAATCCAAGTGGCTATAATAATTTCAATGTAAGGGATGGTAAATGAGAAGGTGAAAAATATAGATGATAGAAGAATACAATCAAACACTAGGGAGGACATTAAATGAATTGTATTAATATATAATAATGAATCCATGTAAAATAAGAATCTTGTAGTACAATAAATATATATCAATTAAGCTCAATATGTATGCTAACTTTGATAGTAAATAATAGGGTATATATCATCAAATACATGACAACTATAGTATAATGTGTCACTAGATGTATCTTTAAAATTGTTTATAATAATATGTAACATAAACATCAGTATCCCAATTAGGAGAATGTGTATAATAGGTTTGAGGAGCCTTTACACACCACATAGATATATATCATTATAAACTAACTACTTTAGGCCATAAATAAATCCTAATACATGGATGACTAAATGTCATATGTCTCATAGATGAAACTATAATATTGAAAGCTATAAAAACCTATAAACTAGATAGAGATATTATAATATCAATATTAATTTATACCATATATTATGTACTGATCACATAAGGACAAATGATTCACTCTTTCTAAGGAACACTAGTTAGTCACACATGTAACCTCTTATATAAGATAAGTCTCTGATAAAGTATGCCAAAAGAAATTATATATTTCTATTTTGTATAACAACTTAGAAAAATTATGTAATGTGGAAGGTGTATCTCTCATTTTATTAATCCAAGGATCCAATTAATAGCTAATCTAATCCTAGATTCAATATGAGTGGTCTAAGGACCAACTACAATTTTAAGGGTAATAACACCTAAGGGTGTGCTTATATGACTATTATAATTTTATAATACCATATTTGTACCAAATAAATATCTTTTATTATAGCCTCAACTAGATAGGAATGACATCAAAATAAGGTTTTCAATCTCATGCTTAGGTAGAATAGTATAACGATTTATCATTTTTTCTATATGCATATTTATTTTGTTTAAGAATGTTTTAATTTGGTCATAGATTACTAAATATTTTTATGTGTTTATTAGGCTAAACAATTGATCCATTCAACAAATAATCATTCCCATAAATGATAATAATGTTGTTATCAATTTTGTCCTAGATATTATGTCATAATTTGAAACATTTATTAGTCCCATATCATAAATCTCTATAATTGCCAAAAAATTGATTAGGATCATAATTTTTAGGTAATGATCTTATTATATCCATTTTAAATATTCAAGTAATATTTTTAATATTAGGTACATTAGATATGATATTATTGTAAATTTCCACTTTTTTATAGGTGTGGGAAAGTTTAGTTTATCACTTGGTTGTGAAACTAAATTAATTTTCTTAGCCTCCTTATCTTGGAAATTAGGCACGTCATTAGTCTTAGGTTTGAATGTTATTTTCCCTTATATTAATATTTAATGGATGAAAAATCAATAGATTTATACTTCAACATATTATTATCCATAGTTTTAACTTCTATTTTTCATGATGCATGAAAAAGTTTTTCAAATGAGTCATATGTTGGTGCAATTTTTGATTTGCACCTATCATTATGCTAACTTAGGTTAACTTTTATACTAATTGTGACTTAATACACTTTCTTGGGATTATAGTAGGATAAGGATAAGAATTTTATTTTATTGATTGGTGTGTCACCTCTAAGTGGGCTAATTACATGTGTCTTTATATGGCCAATAGGAAAATGGGTGCAAACATTTATCTTTGCTATATATATGCCTCATTACTTTATATATTGTATAAAATTATTTGTAAGTGATGTTGAATGCTTAATTAATTTTAATGCTTTTTAATGTATAGTGAATATAATATTTATCCATTTATCATTCTTGTATAAATATATATTATTCTATGAAGAAAACTTATACCAGGAGATTTTATTGGTCTATCAAAGCTTTTATCTTTCTTGTATGGATTCAAATATTTTATACATGGTATCAAAGCCTATATCTCCCTAGGTTGAAGTTGTGGATTTTTTATATTTTCTCAGCATTACCAAAAAAAATCTACTCTCTAGTTTATTTTTAGCCTCCCATTTTTATGGTTTCTGCAAAAACCCAATTGGGTTTCTTCTATTTGGTCTAAATCAGTGTTTTTAAGCATTTTCTAGTGATTTTTAATTTTAACGAAAAATAATAATTTTACAGACAATGGCATGATTTGTTTTGATTCATAAAAAATCAAAAAATGTTTTGAATTATTTTGTTGGATAATGTTTTCTAGGAAACCTTCCAAAGTTGGACACTCTAAATAAGAGTAAGGGCAAGATGTCTCTAATGATTTTTTTTTTTGGTAAGCTAGAAACCTTGACCTAATATTTTTTGGATTTACTCATCATATTTCTAAACATTCAAAATTTTCAAAAAAATAATTACTAGTTTATTTATGGCATTTATTTGGACTTGGAAAGTGCATTGTGAGGCTTTTCATAGGCATCTCCTTAGTATATAACATTCTATCCCCATGTGTGCTTACCTTCTTTTACCCCATGTGACCAGCTACATGAATGAACCTTATAGTTCTAGTTATAATCACCCATGTGATGTTAATGTTTAGGTGCTTAACCTCCAAGGTCTCCTTCTTGTTTCCCTTTTGGACCATGAATCACTTTTGAGGCCACATATTTTGATCCAAGAAGGATATAAGGGTATCATATTTTTTGTTGGAATCATGTTTATGACACTAAATTTTTTTTAAGACCCCCACTCACTTTTTTCAACTTATTTTATTCAAAAATTTATTTGGTTATTGTGAATATAGTAGGATTATCCACTCAGGCACTTGCACAGACAAATAAATTTTGATCCAAGAAGCTTGGTAGGGTCATTTTCCCCCCTCCTACATATTTTTTTGAGCTCTACTTAGTGATGTGTTCCATATCTAATTTTGATCAACTATTTTCCTATAAATTATATGTCTTTATGAAATTTGTATGGTTATTTTTTTACAAGTTTGACTTGTTATTTTTTCAAGTGCATGATTTTTCATGGTATTCATAGTTTTAGTTTTATATTTTTCTATTATGTATCAAGACTATTTTTTCAAATAATTTTTCATAATTTTATACTTTAAATCAATTGTAAATTTACTGTTTATAAATTTCCACCTATTTCTATTAGGGGATCACTTTTTGAAACATTTGGTGAGTAATAAAGATTATGGAGTGGTTACAAGACATTATTTAAGTGCCAATTATATATTTTTTATTCCATTTCCATTAATTTGTAGTTTTCAACATTTTTAGGTTATTTTTTAGGCATATTTTTCCCTTGTTTCATCTTTATGGCTTCATGTCAATAACTCATGGTACTCAAGTAAACAAATAGTAATCTGAAAGATGTGAAAAACATGTAATTTTTTGAAAGAATGCACCAAGAGCATATCATCAAGTATTTCTAGGAAAATATAAATTGAAAAAAAAAAAAAAATGTCTCTCACACCTCATAAACATATATGCCCACATCAAATCTTTGTAGGACATTGTTGCCTTGTTGTAGAAAAAAATTGCCTCATATGGACTCTATTTCACCTAGTCCACTTTGTCATAATTTTTTATTATAGTAAAAATCCTCTCAATGCTCTTTTGGATTATGATATGCTAGAGCATGATTCATTTTATGATCCTAAACTACCTATGGTTTCCCATGTATTAAGACACACTTAAAATCATCCTAAAGATATGTTTTCTTTATTTGAGAATGAAAATACTCATTTCAGTTTCCCTTTACTCCATTCTATGGATTATTATATAAAATATATTGGTAAACACTTACATGGTATTGTCTCACCCATCCATGTAGTTCAATAAACTATTCATCATGGCATTGACTATTTAGTAGTGATTTCATATTTATTAGGATCATTTTAAGTGAGAGTTAAACTTGTATTTGTTCACTCCACTCTTCATAATGACATAAAGTGACACATGATCTCTTTTTAACCTTCACTTAGGCATGAAACACCTAAGATTGTTTCTATTAAGCATGAGATTTATAACACATTATTAGATTCACATAGACATGAGTATCATTAATCTAATGCATGTGTTTCTTTGAATGCATAATTTTTTCACAAGGCACCAAACCACATGGGTGGATGCACAAATTTGGGAGAAAAAAAAGGAGCCATTATTTAAAAAATCATCCATGGCTTAAAAACTATGAATGCCCTTTTAAAAAGTGTGATCATCCTTTGAATGATGATCCTAAGCCTAAATTTATATTGGCTTTGATTATCAATCTTATAAATCATGTACCCTATGTAATACAAATGGTTCATACTATTTGTAATGTTATTTTTGAGGTAAATAAAATAAAATTAAAAAAAATAGAATAAATGGCATAGACCCTTTACAAACGGTGTGTGCTATAATAAAGGCAAAGGGTGCATGCCATTATTAAAGGTGTTATTTGAGACTTGTCAATGATTTCATGGTTATGTCATGGAGGTTTCCAAGTGAGTGAATGAAGTGTCTTGTTATTCTAATTAACAATGACAAAGTGTGTAGTATGCTTGTCCCAGTATGCTTGGTTGATCTTCAGTTTTGGCATGGTTTGAGATGATTAGGGATGATTCTAAAGTATTAAACATGTGAAAGGGGTCCTATTAGTGGTTAAGGATGGTTGGAGATCTGTGTACATGAGTGGAATTCATCTAGTAGTCATTTTTCATCTAGAAATTTTGGGTCTAGTGGTAGAAAATTTGAGTAGGTAATTTTTTGACATCACTATTGCCACATATGGATAATTCAAGGGGAGTTGGTCATATGATTTTGATCAAATTTGTGCCTATATATAATGTGATAAATCTTAGTTAATGTGAATAAGTGAGATAAAATATATGAAAGTGAAAATTTGGGCTCCTAAGTAGTTTGAGAGTGATTTCCCGTACTTGGCCAAATTTGCATGAAGTAAGAAGGAGACAAGTAAGCAATTTGGTAATGGCATATCTCATAAATGTGGATGTTTTAGGAGAATTTGATCATATGGATTTGTTTATTTTTATTATTAGTTTATATGTGATAAATTTAAGGTCATGATATGAAACATGACAAAATATATGCATGTTTAAAGTTGGCCTTTTAGATAGTTCTTGACATAGTTGGCTCTGTGGCAGAAATAAATTTGAGTGAGAAAATTAATGGAGTTATATATTTCATGTGAAAATTTTGTAGGAGAATTTTTTAAAATGGTTAGATTATTATTTTAATGAATATCATATGGTATAAATTTGATATCATGATATTGATCAAGGAAAAAGATATGTCTATACAAAGATGGCCTTCCTAGCAGTTAGCAATAGTCCCCATACTTAGTCTATTTTACAATATGTGAAAGATTGGGCCCAGATGGAGATATAAATATTCATATGATATCATACATATACATGTGTGTGTGTGTGTGTGTGTGTGTGTGTGTGTGTGTGTGTGTGTGTGTGTGTGTGTGTGTGTGTGTGTGTGTGTGTGTGTGTGTGTGTGTGTGTGAGTGATATCCTATGAATATTTATATCTCCATCTAGTCCTAATCTTTCACATCTTGTAAAATAGACTAAGTATGGGGTCTATTTATAACTTCTTGGAAGGCCAAATTTGTACAGACATATCTTTTACCTTGATCATGATATTGATCAAGGCAAAAGATATGTCTATACAAAGTTGGCCTTCTAGGTAGTTAGCAATAGTCCCCATACTTAGTCTATTTTACAAAATGTGAAAGATTAGGACCATATGGAGATATAAATATTCATAGGATATCATACATACATACAAACATACATGCATACATAATATATATATATATATGGTGCATAATAATTTAAATTATTCAAAGTGTTTGATGCTTAAACTAAGTAAAGATCAAGCTCCTTACAAAAATATCAATGAAGTGTGCTCATTCTAAGATGTATAGAAGAAATGAGATGAGGACAAGTGTTCAAGGTTTAATGTTAATCAAAGATAAAGATAGATCTTATTCTAAAATATAAATATGATCAGATTTTCATATATATAAAAATCAATGGTATGAATTGATTGAGATGATTTCAAGGTTTCCAATGTTTAACACAGATAAAGACTGAACTACATATAAGAGATTGATGGAGCACATTAAGTCAAATAATCAAGATGAAGATCCAATGATGAGTGATGAAAGGTAAAGGTAAAGTTTATAATAATAATATAGTTGGTGAATTATTGATCTAATCAGTGAGGACACAAGATGAAATCAAATTTATTGAGGTTTAATTATGACTATTTTCATTTGAATATTTGGATTTAACAAAGGAAAAACCAGTGCTTTGTATTTTGGCTATAACTTTTGATATAGGTAGAAATTTCTCATGGTGTAAAAAGTGAACTTGTAGAGGAATAAAAGACACATTTATAAATATATATTTTAAGATTTGAAATTATCTATATATAAATATATTATTCTTAAAATTTGACTGTGTGTTTGACCATGGACTATAAGTGACCTAAGAAGGATAATTGAGCTTGTGTTGATGTTGTTTCAATGTTTCATGATGAATTAGCTATTAGAGATTATTGTAGACTCCTTGAGGATCATATGTATGGATTTTCTAGGTGTGTTAAATATATTCTAAGTATTAATAATGCTTAATAAGTTGATTATTGATTTTATCATAGTGTTCATGTGTACAAGGTCATTGTTTAACTTGATTGAGCATATGTAGAGGTGAGTAGAGATGACTGTGATCATTTACGAATGTCAAATGGGTCATGTGAAGTAGACATATGTAATTTAAATTGATTATATGTTATTTTTTTCTTAATAAAGTGCTAAATGGGTGAATAGGTCTCCATGAGACCTAGAAGGGCTACAAAGTCCTATTTGATAGATTTAGTTGCTTAAGGATGACCCATGGGTGTCATGGCCAACTTATATGGATGGTATTAAGCTATGTATCAATTTAAGATATGCCTTAAGGGTTAATTCATGCCTAATGTTTGACCAAGGTTTTAATAATCATGAATGCTTTATAAATAGTGAAACCAAAGATGACAGTTTCTAGATTTGTGAGAGGTCTGTGTGTGTGGAGCCAAGTGAAGGAAATAAACTTTGAAAGAGAAGGTATAGGTCATTAAGGACCATCATAGAGTGAAAAAGATTAGTCATTCTTATCTGATTAAGTTGGTATAGGTGGATATATAGGTCATTGGACCTAATGAGCCTAGAAGAGGTAGAGTGAGAAAGTAAGCCTTAGAGGTTGTTTGAAAGAGCGTGTATTATGACCGAAGGCAAGGTGAAGGCTATGTGAGATTTGTGGATGGATTGAGGATTAGAGATAATATTGTGCATATGACCATTTGATCATGTTATTTTTGTAATTATAGAGTTATTTTAGGTTGTAAGTGTGTTTAAATGAGTATGATCAAAGGGTTGAAGAGTGGGGTTAGTTAGGATATGTAATGTGTCTCAATTAATCTATGTGTTGGTTTGATTATGCAATGTGATTTGAAAAATAGGGAGAGTGAAGGTGAAAAGTGATAATTAGAGGTCTATTATCAAGTGTTGAAGACCTCAATTCAAAGGTGGAGATATTCATAAGTGTTGTTATGGTTGTTCAACATCTAGGGGGTTGAATCCTCCTTACAAGGTGAAACTTGCTAAAGGTATAATTGTTGCGGTTGCTTAGCTAGACATGTGTAGTAACTCTTTATGGGATTGTAGTTTCACTAAAATAAGGGATGGTAGTTCCTTGATTAGTTACAACTAGTCTAAATTAGATCTTTTCATTATAGGACTATAGTTCATCTTGTAAGGTTTAGTGGGTTTTATCCCCCAAGATGATTTCTCACATTGATGTTGTGTTGATGTGATGTATGCTCTTTTTCATGCTTTGGATGTATGTGCTTTCATGTTTATGTTGATATATCAATTTGATGAATGATGGAATGATTTTGGAATTGAATGTACATTATTGTATATTGATTTAATCCCCCCCCCCTCAATGTCTACTTTCAATAATTGGTATCAGAGTAGGTCCTTTGGAGGAAGCTTAATATCTTGAAGGAGATCCTAAGTAGCACAAGATGGTTAAATAGCTAAAAAAAAATCAATAGTGGAAGGTTATGATAAAGGAACTTGAAGAAATAATATGTACTTTGAATAAAGATGCCAAAGAGGATGAGCATGTTATCAATGATCACAAGGTTCAACTAGTAGATGCCAAGACAAGTTTGTGTTCAAAAGAAAAGGACATCATGTTTGATAAAGAATATTTTTATAATAGTAGAGAAGATGACATCAAGGAATAAGAATTTGATCTATAAGCTAAGTTCATGAGTACACTAAGTGAACTAAAGGAGTAGAATAAGTGGAATCATAAAATGAGGAATATGATCGAAGGTCTTGAATCACAAGTCAGTTCTCCTTATGGAATTTTATTAGGCATGTCCAAGAAAGAAGAAAAGAAATATCAAGAATATATCAATTCTATTGAAGTGAAAGCAAATAGACTGAAAGATGTGGATAACAAGGCCAAAGAGGATGAAGAGAAGATCAATATTCTTGAGGATTAGTTAAGGACTGCAAATGCAAATTTGAAATCAAAAGAAGATGAGTGTAATCAACTGAAGGTTGAAATAAAGTCATTGAAAAGTGAGCATGAGGTTATTATAGTCAAGTTGGATAAGCTCAAAGAGAAGCATGAGAAGCCTAATTATGTTAATGAGAATGCAAGCTTTGAAATTAATACAAGAAGGTATGTTAGACAACCAAATGCTTTAAGGTATGCTAGTTTATTTCATGGTCATTGTTATATATGTATAAAGTATGGTCATAAAGCAAAGGATTGTAGAAGGAATTTAGTCAAGAATGAGTCCTCATGGAGCCTTGGAAGAAGAATAAATTGGTCTTTAGGAAATCATAACCTATATTAGTTAAGAGGTATGTTCAAAGATTAATTTTTTTTAGTTGTCATAAGAGTGGAAATATTTATAGATTCTATCCAAATTATGTTAAGAGGTCTTCAAGGTATGTCTAAGGATATAGAGCTCCTATAAGGTCTAAGAAAGGACAAACTTAGGTATGGGAACCAAAGGAAATCATTGTCAATTATTCTAGTCATAAGGATGACAATAAAGTTGCTATAGAAGGTTATGTTCCAAATTAGGATAAGTTCAATGATCAAGTAGGTAATATGGCTACAGAAGATGAGAAGATTTAAACTATGGTATGGAGAGCTAAAGTAGTAAAGACTAAGGAGACTAACCTTGTTGAGTCTAAGAGTCTTGATGGATTATTTGCCAAGGTAGAAAAAAGATCCAAAATGAAGGAAAGTCAAGAGTTTATGTTCTCAACATTTATTGACAAATTTTAAGAAAAGAGTGAAGTCAAGAATCCATCCAAAATCAAGTAGATGATGAGACAAGACTATAAGTCATAGAAAGATATGGAGATATGAGAGTCTCCTAAGTTTTGGGACTTTTAGTCTCTCTATGTCAAAAGGGTGTCTCTATCTCAGATTCAAGGAGATAATTTTTAGTCAGAGAAAGCTTGGTGGCTGTCATATATTATTTGATGAGAAGGAATGAAAATAAGGTATGTTTGTGCATTCTTTTTATATATCTATTTATTGGTGAAAAGAAGATTGTGAAGAACTTAAATGGTCCTATGTTGATAAGGAGTTCACTTTTTGATCATGGTTTGGATGCTTTGGTATAAAGATGAGTTTCAAATATCTATCTGCATATCAATTTTTGGTAGATGTCAGGTGAGCCTATAAGTTGAAGGCCTCTCTTCTAGGCTTATGTCCTAGATCTTGCTAAGCATGCTAATAGATTATTGAATAGTTATGTATGTAGTGTTTGTAGGGTCAGAATAGGTGTTTCTAGGTGGCCTAATTATATTTATGCAATGTCAATAAAATTTTGATGCTCATAAGGTCTATTGACTTTATTTTATGTGCTCTAAGTGTTTTTTTGGTTTGAAGGTATGTTGAAGTCAAATTAGAGATTTTTTAGTACTCTTGGTTTTTTTAGTTTTTGCTTAAGGGTAAACATGCCTAAAATGGGTTATAAGATGTATGGGTTACAAAATAAGTGGATAAATCTTGATCCATAAGTGTGAAATGGTTGTATCCATGTGTAAAAGAAGTTTTAGAGGTGGAAGTTGACTAGGAGGTTTGTTGACTTTTTTTTTAAAAGATTTTAGGGTTTTTGGATATGTTAGAAAAGTGGTTTTCTTTATGAATTTAGGTATGAAGATTCTTAATATATTTAATGGGATAAATGTGTTATCAAATCAAGCTTCACATAAATCTAAAGGTTTGTGGATTTCAATTTTTTGTCAAGATGGAGGCCTAATCAGTAAGTTAGTTTGTTAAGGAAGTATATTATAGATGATGAACTAGATGATGAAAATTGGTGTGTTTTAGGGGGAATATAATATTTCTCTTGATATGAATTTTTAGGTATTGAATGTCTGTTTAATAAAATTTGTGGGATTTACAATTTTTAGGTAGGGTTATAAGGAGTCTAGACAGGCCTAGTGAGAAGATGATTGTTTTTTGTTTATTTTCTCCAAAATATAAAGGTATGTGTGTTTCAAGGAGATTTATCAACTTAGTTTTTATCATTTTTTTCTTATTGGTGAGTGGCATGAAGTTTTTTTGGTGGTCCTTATGGTAGCTTGAGATAGAAGGTTAGCAAACCTATATGGTGGTTCTTCATGGTGCATGGAGATCTAAAGATGCTCATGAGGTGAAATTGCTCAAAAATATTAGTGGGAGTCCCTCTTATATGTTTTTTGGTATGTTACATCATATATCATTACTTTTTTGTGTTATTTATTCATTGGTTGAAATTTTTGGTTGAAGAGAGTGTTGGTATGGAGTAAGATGAAGTAGTTAAGGCAAAGAAAAGGTAGGCTCAAGGTAAGGGGAGTTTGGATCATCTTTCTAAGGTGTTCCTCTCATATTTTTGGTATTTTTAGGTCTTAAAGATTAGTTTGTGCCCACTTTTTCATTTTGTCAAAGGCGGAGAAAGTTCCTATTATGAGAGTGCTTGAAGAGAGAGAAGGAAAATGAGTTGTATATTATTGTATGATGGTTGTTGACATCAATAAAAATAGGGAAGATAGTTTGATAGTTTTAAATAATGTCATGTTTATTTCATGGAGGTTTCCAAGTGAGTAGATGAAGTTTCTTGTTATTCTAAGTGACAATGACAAAGTGTGCAGTATGTTTGTCCTAGTATGCTTAGTTGATCTTCAATTTTGGCATGGTTTGAAGTGATTAGAGATGAGTCTAAAGTATTTACAATGTTAAAGGGGTCATATCAATGGTCAAGGATGATTAGATATCTTGTGTGCATGAGTGTAATTCATCTAGTATTCCATAGTTTTCATCTAGACATTTTGGGTCTAGTAGTAGAAAATTTGAGTAGGTAGTTTATTAGCATCACCATTACCACATGTGGATGAGTCAAGGGGAGTTGGTTATATGGTTGTGATTAAATTTGTTATTATATATTATTTGATAACTATTAGGTAATGATACTAAGTGAAATATAAGATATTCAAGTGCAAAGTTGAGCTCCCATGCAGTTTGATAGTGTTTTCCCATACTTGGCCAAATTTGCATGAAGCAAGAAAGAGCTAAGTAGCTTAGTGATGTAATATCTCACATATGTGGATGTTTTAGGAGAATTTGGTCACATTGGTTTGTTTAATTTTATTCCTAGATGATATTTGATAAATTTTAGGGCATGTGATGAAGTGAAACAAAAGATATGCATGTTTAAAGTTGGCCTTCCAAATAGTTCTTAACATAATTGGCTCTGTGGTAGAAAGAAATTTAAGTGAGTAGATTAATGGAGTTATATATCACATGTGTAAATTTTTTAAGATTATTTTGGCACATTGTTATATTTATCTTTGTATAAATATCATATGTTACAAATTTGAGAGCATGAGATTGATTGAGGCAAAAGATATGCCTGTGCAAAGTTGGCCTTCCAAGCAGTTAATAAGGGTCCCCATACTTAACATATATTTTACTATGTTAAAGACCAGGACCAAATGGAGATCCAAAGGTTTATTTTTAATTTAATAAATCTAGATATATGGTATTCATTAAGTAAAATGGGTCAAAATATTTGATGATTAAACTAATTAAAGATCAAGCTCCTTACAAAAGGATCAATGGAGCATGTTAATTCCAAAGTGTTTGAAAGCAGCAAGATGAGGACAAGTGTTCAAAGTTTAACATCAAGAAAAAGAAAAAGATTGAGATTATTCTAAGATATAATAGTTATTATATGTTCATACATATATAAATCAATGGTTCACATTGAGCGAGATGATTTCAAGGTGTCCAATGTTTAACAAAGATAAAGACTGAGCTATGTACAGGAGATCGATAGAGCAAATTAAGTTAAATAGTTAAGATGAAGATCCAATGATGAGCGATGAAAGATAAAGTTTGATTTATTTGAAATAATATAAATCATTCATGATTGATCTAAGTAGTGAGGACATGAGATGTAAGTAACGTTACTGAGATTTAACTGTGATCATTGCATTTGAATATTTGGATTTAACAAAGGAAAAACAAGTGTTATGTATTTTGGTAATAACTTTTGATATAGGTAGAATTTACTCATGGTTTAAAAAGAGAAATTTTACAAGAATCCAAAGCACATCTATAAATATAGATTTGAATATCTAAAAAATTTTATAAAAAAATATATTGTGCTCCAAAGTTGACTATGTGTTTGACCATGGATTGTAAGTGACCTACGAAGGATAATTGAGTTTGTGTTGATGCTATTTCAATGTTTCATGATGACATAGCTATTATTTAGTGTTTTATAATACATAGTGATCATATGTGTGGATTTTCAAGGTCTTTTTTATCTATCTTGAGTATTAACAATGCTTAAGAAGTTGATTGTGTGTTCGTTCATAGTGTTCTTGTGTATAAGGTCATTGTTTGAGTTGATTGAAAATTTGTAAAGGTGAGTAGAGATAACTGTGATCATTTGATAATGGAAAATAGATCATGTGAAGTGGAATTATGTAATTGATAGTGGTTATATGTTCTTTTTTTCTCTATTAATGAGACCTATAAGGGCTATAAGGGCCTATTTGATAGGTGTAATTGCTTAAGGGTGACCCATGATTCCTATGGCAAACCTATGTGGATGGTATTGAGCTATGTCTCAATGTAAAAGATGTATTAAGGGTTAATGCATGCCTAATGTCCAACCAAGGTGTTGATAATCATGACTTCTCTATAAATAGTGAAACTAAAGATGATGGTTTATAAATTTGTGAGAGTCATGTGTGTGTGTGTGGAGCCAAACAAAGAAGAAAACATTTGAAAGAGAAGGTACATGTTATTGAGGACCATCAAAGAGTGAAGAGGATTAGTCATGATTTTTTTATCAAGTTGGTTCAGGTGCATATATAGATCATTGGACCTAATGAGCCTACAAGAGGCATAATGAGCAAGTAAGCCCTAGAGACTATTTGAAAGAGTGTGTATTGTAAGCAAAGGCAATGTGAAGGTTATGTGATCTTGGTGGATGGATTGAGAATTAGAGATATGATTGTGCATATGACCATTTTATCATGTTTTTAGTGTCATGATAGAGTTTTTGTAGGTTGAAAGTGTGTTGAAGTGAGTATGAATGAAGGGTTGAAGAGTGGGGTTAGTTGGATTATGTAATGTGTCCTAATTAATTTATGTGTGTTGGTTTGAGTATGTAATGTTGTTTGAATAGCAGGGGGAGTAAAGGTGAAGAGTGATATTTAGAGGTCCATCATCATGTGTTGAAGATATTAGTTCAAAGGTGGAGATGTTCATAGGTATTGATGTGGCTACTCAATATCTAGGGGGTTGAATCCTCCTTACAAGGTGAAACTTACTAAAGGTTTAATTGTTGTGGTTGCTTAGCTAGATAGGTGTAGTATCTCTTTATGGTAATGTAGTCTCACTAAAATAAGGTATGGTAGTACCTTGATAAGTTGTAATTGGTCTAAATTAGATCTTGTCATTATAGTACTATAGTCCATCATACAAGGTTCAATGGATTTTATCCTCCAATAGGGTTTCCCATGTAGATGTTGTGTTGATGTGATGTATGATCTTATTCATGATTTAGATGTATGTGATTCATGTTCATGTTGATAAATCAAGTATATGAATGATGGAATTATTTTGGAATTGAATGTGCATTATTGTATATTGATTCACCCCCCCTCTCAGTAGTTACTTTCAATAGGTGTATACCATATTTATTAGAAAGGGTGTATTTTATATGCACTAAGATGGGTTCATGCCCTTTGTATTCAAATCAAGGTAAACCCACCTTTGATTGGTTTGGAATCCAATCTAGACACAACAAGAGGTTTGTATCTCCTCAAAAAGAGAAAGTGATCCCAGTAAAGAAGAAAATGAAGCAACAAAAAAAAACTAGATAACTTAAAGGATCTAAGACTAGGGCCCATAAAAGGGACCCAAATTGACAACAAAAAAAACTAAAAACAAAAATTAGTTATGATATGAACCACAAATAATCATAATCAAGGATGTGAAGAAGATCATCTTGGCTACTAATTTCCTGCAAAATATCCTTAGAAGAGTAGTCCAAAATTTCCTCATCAAATTTATAACGCTCCTAAAAAGAGAGGGAATCCTTCAAATTATGTTCACAATCCAAAATTTAATGTGTCCTAGAGCATCAGACATCATTAAGACCAAATATTTTTAAAAAATAAATAATTTAGTTGTCCTTATAAAATAAAAGGTTTTAATTATAGGAAACAATGGAATACCTAAGATAAACCAAAGTGGGAAGTGTTTGGTCCATTGAGACCAACACATAGAATCTACTCAAAATAATTATTTTTTGAGACTAAGTGGCAAAGTCAATGGTCACCAACATGCTAAAATTTTGAGAAATGCTTCTTATAATTATCTTATTCCAAAAATTAAGAGGTATATTGGGGAGTTATAACCATAGAGGAATTCTATCAAGATTAAAGTCGAAGGAAGACCAACTGAGTTTCCAATACCCATCATCCATGGGCCTTCGTTTTTAGAATTTTTTAATAAATTATCCCTACACTCAAAAGATAATAATAGGAAGTCATTATTGAGATCTAAAATTATAACTTCCCTAACTCTAAGCCATTTCCTTTTGGTGTAATTCATAATAGGCTCACTATTGTGCCTATCCCCAATGAATTTCCCAACATGTGAAGTATAATATCTCACCTCTACCTCATTAAAAACTTATCCATCACATAAAGGAGTAGGTTCCTATAATTCTCATGATATTTATTGAATCATTAATAAGTTCCCTAGTTCTTTCCATTTTTTCCATAGATGAGAGAAGACTGCCTAAACTTTGATCCTAATTTCCAAACTTGACATTATTCAAAATGGCTAGAAAGAGTCTGAAATTTAAAATCCAACCATGCAGGTGACTAAATAAATGTGAAACCCACCAACATTTTTTGGATAGGATATTTTTTAAATCAATTATGGATAAAGAAACACAAAAAATACACCAATAATAAAACTTTTAACTGCTAATGAAATTAATCAACCAGATAGATTGTCTACTTTACACGCTACACTGACCCAAATCAATTACATCTATATAATATAAAATCATGTATAATGTATTTATGAAAATCACATAACTCAAAAAATTCACACTATAAATGATCATAACAAAATTAGAGGATCCAATAAGACCCCTAGGTCTCAAAATGGAATTTATTGGAGTTGTATGAGCTTGGACTAACTCAACATCCTTTACGAACCCTGAAAGCCTCCTTTAGAAGAAATAATTGATTTTTCCTTGTTTGAATGAGGTTTTTTCCTCTCCTAATTATGCCTAGGACTGACTCTTTTTTCCTTTCCTTTTTTAAATTTTTGACCTTGATCCAATTCATTTTGCCCAAAAGTGAAAGGAACGTCAATAAGATCATTCTAATCCCAAGATATAAAGTATTAACAATAAAAGCATCACAAAAAGAGTAGTAAGATATGCAAAGACAAAGTCAATATCATATTATATCCATACAATAACTTCTATATGTTAAAAATGAGAATTCTTGCATATATAATCAAGGATAATCGAGAAGTAAGTCAAACTAACCAATGTGGGATAAATCCACAAAAGGATAAACTATAAAAAAGACAAAAACTATCTATATAACCTAAAAAACATGAGAATCAACTCTAACAATCTTGGTTAAATGAAGCTAGTGGATAAAATAGCCAAAAAACAAAGTGGCATATCATAGTATGAATCCCAATAATAAGACCTGATGAGGTACTTATGTATAATATATATACATGAAATGGAGAAAGGAAGAAAAATAGTAGGAATAAAACTCCCCTCAAAAATGATGTAAAATATAGAAAAGAAGGAAAGGAAAGAAAGAATTCATGTGGAATTCCCCTAAGGACAACTTCCTTCACCCCACATGAAGATCAGTACTATATATCTTATGTAGATGGAAAGAATGTAAAGAACTATCTACATAGGTGGTGAGATAACCCAAAAAATAAAATGTTCTTCCCATTAATGTAAATTCCTCTTGAGTGTTATGAACAATATGTCCTAAATACACATCACTTGTAGATATATCTATTCTAATAGGATATAAAATACCTTGTAAAAGTCTACTAAGACCTCCATGAGTGTAACCCATAGAGTGAAGTATGCCAGATCCAAATCTAAGAGTATGTTTCATAAAGGAACCAAACACATAAGTAATAAAAAAGTGGGGAAAGTAACACATGCAGTAGTAGGAGTAGCAACAAGCTCCAAATCGAAATGTGTAAAAATAATATTTTCCTCATGAAAATCACCATCAAAACACATATCATCACAAAAAAAGAGTAGGTGATAAAGGAACAAGATTATGGAATAATAAAAATCATCCTCAAGAATTAGTGATGGTGTCTCATCCATGATATCCAAAAGTGAAGGTAAAGGTACCACATCCTCAAGAATCATGTCCTCTTGATTAATGAAATGAATAAGAGTACAAACTATATGAGGAGTAATAGGTATCTCAAGCAAACCATCATCAAAAGATAATTCATCACTTAAAAATGAAGAAGGTTTAATAGTGAGAGGTGTAGGAGGTAAAAATACCTCATCTAGATCACCATCAAGAAGTGTGTCCTCATAAAATTAATAGGAATATTGATTCATTATGCATTATGATAAACTACTACACAACTTGCAAATAGACACTAGTAAATATTGAATCCTCACTATGAGGAGAAGATGGAAGTTCCAATAGTGTCTCACCCATGTTACTTTCAAGACTCAAATATTTCAAAACTTCAATTTCATAATCAAAATATAAATCCTTGCTCATAAGAGAAGAAAGAAGTGGAATAAAAGGAGGTGGAGTAAAAAAGGATTCAAAAGATCCAAAAGACTAAGTATGATTCTCAAATATGGCTACAATAGCATCCCAAGCTTCTTTTAGTGATCTGACACATGTGACATGACACTATAAACTATCTGAAACATAGAGGTGAATCAAACAAAGAGCCTCATCTTGCATAGATGCAATCCAGGCAAGATATTCCTTATCTATAATGTGGGGAATGTTGTCAAGCATAGTTATCCACATGCCTTTCAGTTGTAAGTGTATCCACATTTTGATCTTCCAAATAATATAGTTTGAGGTGTTGAGGGTCTCAAAGAAGTAGGAATCCATTATCAAAAAGTAAGGATAAAGTCAAGAATAATAACCCTCTCAAAAATACAAAATCCCCTTGTGATAATTTAATGTCTACCGATGAAATTAATGAACACCACAAAAAAGTGTAAGTCCCCCCAAATTTACCACTTTATAATTTACTATGTTTTTATAATATAAATGAACCCAATGGATGTATAATAAAAAATGTACACTTTTTAAGAAAATAAAACTCAATTTTGAGTCACGATTTAAAAGTTATAGTTTTTACACATTTTCCCGTCATTAAAATGGGTCAAATAAGTAAACATGGAATAAATTAAATGCACTAAGGACTAAAAATTGATTCACCACTTTATGAATATATTAAAAAAAATCTTATAGTTTCATCAATTTCTTTAGCATAAACCAAGCATAGGTTGTCAAAATAGGTGAAAACCAGCTTAAAGAAGATTCTTTGCAAGATCCAGAAAAAATGGTTGAATGTGTCATGTTGTGACATCTCAAAACGTGGTATATATTGATGAGAATGGGTCATAACTATTATAAAACTAAAATTTAAACTATATGCTCTTCAATAATCAGATATAAAATTTTAAATCATATGGCCTCAAACCAGAAGAAAACCAACCAACTATCTAGATAATGAAGATATATTGCTAAAGTAATGTTCAAGATGACAAAATAGATGTATGACCTAATAAAAAATGATTCTAACTTATATGGTAAGAAATATAGGATTTATAGATAACCAAAATAGGTTCTAGATCTAAAAAATCAAATTCATACCACCTGTGGTGAGAGAAAACCAACTTGGAGGTAGATATCTGCCAGTAGAATAACAAGCAGGTTTTTGAGAAAAAAGGTTTGTAAAAATTGATACATGAAGGTTCTAATAAATTTTAAATTTAATAAAACTTAGAGTTATATTCCAATATGCTTTTATATCTAGATTTTGATGCATGTATGGCCTAAAACCATCAAAAACATTCATAAATTACCTAAAAACCTTCCAAAACAAACTTAAACATGTGTATAGAAAAATAAGAACCTAATGGTAAAGCCTAGGATTTACATGGCCTAATAAATAAACAAAAATAAATATACCTAAGATCCATACAAGGTACCTCCACTCTACCAAGAAGAAATTTTGATAAATAGATAAACCCTTGCAGTAGCAAACATGTAAAGGGATGGCTGTAACACCTCTAGCTCTGATACCAAGAAAGGAATGAGAACAATATAATTCCAAGCCAGGAGTATAAAATGTTAATAGTAAGAACATCATGATAAGATTGAAAATAAATTAAATATAGAAATAAGGTAAATAAAATGATATTAAAAAAAAACATATGAAAAGGCATGTATAAAGAATTAAAGAGCCCTTTCTTAAGTAGGAAAGGATAAACTAGACTCAATCCTAATTAGTCAATTTGAGATAAATCCTCACATAGGACAAAACTATCAAAAGTATAAAAATCCTAGATATAACATATCAAGCATGAGAAATATACTCTTACATAAAGAGGAGTTCACTTTGGGTCTTTAGATAAATTTAGGTCATTCAAAGGCCTCAGAATGTTACTTGAAATAATCTGGCCAAGAGGCATCCCTAATTGAGAAAACATTCCTTAAGGTTAATTATCTATCTTCATTATAGATAGATTCTTTTTAGACCCTGTTAGTTTCTTCCCTACCAAAAAAAGGGATGCCTTATAAATTGGAGATTGTTGGGGGACCTTGACCCCTCAGAAGAGAGAAGTCTATCTTTCCTTTCAAGGGAAGGGTGATCTAAAATTCTTTAAGATACCTACTCCCTAGTCCTAAATAGGTGTACAAGGATTTTCAAAAGCTACAATCTTTTACAACCAATTGGGGCACCTTTATCATAGGAGAATTATTACCCTTCCCAAGGTAAAAAACACCCAAGAAAGAATTATCCTTAATTATGCAAGGAGTAGTAATAGGTTGTTATTATAGTTGAGAAACCTGATGGGTTCCTCTAACCCTCTTGACAACTTTGAATTCATCACCTATACCACCTTCATTTATAGGGTTAGACAAAGGTTGTTATCATGAATAATTGAATCACAACATTTACATATGAAATAATTTATTTCATAAATTATCTTCTTGGTCTAGCTCCCAAATTTTGATTTAAGATGGATACTTTTGAGCATCATTTTATTCATCTACACATAAACATTCATCATAGTTTCAACCAACCTTATTTTTTCTCTAGTCATTGGATCAATAGACATTGGTTGTTCAATAACATGACCAATTCCAAGTAACACCCCCTTCTTCCAAAATTCTAATGGTAATTTAGGTAAATAAATCCACATGTGAAGCTTCATAAGATTGTCATAATCAAGATTCAACCTAGGCTTCCATTCCTAAGAGATATGAAGGATTTCCCAAAATACAATATCCCTAGTTTCAAGGCCTTCTCAAATTTATCTAAAGAAGAGAAAGAGACCAAGAAATAATTTTTTTCCATAGCTGCCACATCAATGTGGCCTATAGCATTCCATTTATTAGAAACCCAATCTCTAAATTCATCAATTATGGGTCTATAACCATAAAATATTACAAGAAGAAAATTCTCAAAAGAAGATTTAGTATTTTCCTTGATTGAATTAGGGATGTCAAGGATCACCTCATTTTCCTCCTCATAGGTCTAAGGATATGTCTTAAGAGATTATTTGTAGTTTTTGTTTCTAAAACAAGGTCCACCCAAGATTTTTTAGGCTCTATTTCCTTGAAAACATTCATCTTCCTCTGTCCACCACTGTTCACTATTTTCTCATGAGGCACCTCATTTTCCTCCATCATAAGTTCAAGAATCTGTCCTAGGAGATTTTTTGAAATTTGTAGTGCATGCCATTTGTATTGAATTTCATATTATTTGGTTTTTTTTTTAAAAATATATATTTACTAAAATAAACATTTATGTATAATTTCACATTTATTTTATCTTAAATTTATAACATTATGTTCAATATTAAAATTTAGAAAAATAACTAAATACTAACCAAATTAGATTTTTAAAAACTATCATCTAAATGATAACTCCTATAGCTTTGGAATCGATTTCAAAAAACCAAAATTGGCCCTAATTTAAGTATGAGTTAAAATTCATAAGATACTTTTCAAAAATTCAATATCAATACTCCTTTTCACAATTTTAGTATTGAACATAAGGTTCTAAGGGTGTAAATTATACACATGGCATCTATTTTTTGAAAATCAATTATTTTTATGTATTTTTTAGGCATTTTAGATTGATTTATGATGTGTGCCAAAAATTATTTTTACAAAAATTATCTCTCATAGATAGTTAGATTTGTGTGTATATTGACACATGGATTCACATACACACTAATAAATTTACACCATTTAAATTCATGCTCCAAATCCACCTTTAACTCAACTTAAATTCATATAGGATTTTGTTTTTTAAAATTATAACCATTAAGTAAATTTTAAATTCACATGAAAGAAGAACCTCTAGAGTGTGATGTCATAATGTCTGTATAACACATGAATTTATCATGTTACATTACAATTAATTTATATGTGATTTTATGTTGACTTATGATGTGTTATTGAGGTGTCTTTAATATATGAAATTTGCATGTCTTAGGGGTGATGATAGGATTTATTTAGAGGAAATGTTGAATATATTCTAATGTTGACATTAGTTATTCATGTGTAGTTGTACAACTACATATAATTCTCTTTTATGAACCTACACAAATTATGCATAATTTAGCTTGGAGTTTTTCATGTCATATTCCTTGCATTCACACAAAAGTCTCACAAATATTCTTCATAGATAGTATTTCACCTAGAAAAAATCTTGTGCACTATTGCATTTTCATATAACACTTCATTTATTTATAGATCCTCTTTCACTTATAAAAACACATGTCATATCTCGTGTGCCCATCATAAATATTTTCATCACACTATATCCATGTTGCCTCCCATATCACACTTCTTATTGTATGAAATCTTAATTAATCCATTAGAATAACCATTAGACTGATCAACTCAAATGCCATGTACTTAGAATAAATTCAACCATTATGTGGGCAAAATATGAAATAACCTATAATAATTCTCTTTGTAACTTTAAATAATTTATTTCTTTTATTTTTTGTATATATATGTATCATATACATTCAACTTAAGTTCAACGATGTACACAATCATAGTGATAAATAACATTCTTTTAGTATCTAACCTTTCTCATATGCATTGTATTCACACCTTCAGTCTAGATAAATTAGAGGAAGTGTTTCCCCTCTCTATTAGTAAGCTATGTTCCTATCCTTGTTGTATCATTATTCATATCTATAATTTTATTCTATTCATTTCCATTGAATAAAATTTACATTTCCTACAATTATTATCCTTTATCTTAATTAAATGTGTTGGTTTACTTTCTATAAGGTAACATGATGTGTACTCTTCATAACCTCACAATTTATTTCTAAGTGTAATTTTTTTCTCTGTACAAAATATCTTTTTCCCCATGTCATGGATCATAGGTATCATAGAATATTTATTTTCTATGATTTTTAACACATGAGCATAATGAGAGAAGGAATTATTAATATTTATATCTATTTTACATTATATAAAATATAATATGGGTGACACCTAGAAGTAACCTAAGGTAGTCGCATATATCCAAAATATCATTGTGGATTCCTTAGAATCATATCACACTAAAATATCTGACCAATTTTTCAAGTCGATGATGGATCTCAACCAACACCTTTTAACACCCTCTCATATCAAACTCAATAGTGTCATTGAATCTAAATTTATATTAGGTTGGCATATTTGTGTTTAGGTGGTTCAATATGCCCTATTTGAGTGCCTCATGTAATCAATCAGTAAGTTTTTTGCATAGGGAACTGAAATAGGGCCTAGGAGTCCAAATATATTTTATGTTGTTGTATTTGTGTTCAATGGGATTGATATTCTCTATTTAGGTACCTCATGTAGCCAATCGAATGATTGGTTACATGAGGCAATCAAATATGGAATATCAAATGTGATTATACATTACATTGTCACATTTGTGTTTAGGTTATTGATATGACCTATTTGAGTGCCTTATGTAACTAATCAAGTGATTGGTTGCAAAGGGAATTCAAATATTGAACATTGAGTCTAAATTTACATACATTAGTGCACTTATGTTTAAAGATATATATATATATACCCTATTTAAGTTATCCATGTAACCAATCAAGTGATTTGTTACATAAGGAACTCAGATAGTATATATATCGAGTCATAACTTATATTATTGTTATCAAATTTGTGTTTATGGGGCTCAACATGCCCTATTTTAGTGCCTCATGCAAATAATTGAGTGATGGTTAGATGAGGCACTCAAATAAGACATATTGAGTTTGATTTTACATTATGTTATCACATTTATGTTTAAGGGCTTGATGATCCTTATTTTATTTCCTCATAAGAGGTACTAAAATATGGAATATGAAGTCCGAATTTTTATTAAGTTATCTCATTTGTGTTTAGGGACTTGATATGCTCTATTTTAGTGCCCCATGTAACAAATAGAGAGATTGGTTACATGGGGCACTTAAATAGGGAAAATTAAGTCTAAATTTATAATATGTTTTTGTATTTGTGTTTATGGGGGTCAATATGCTCTATTTTAGTACATTGTAATGAATCAAGTGGTTGGTTGCATACGGCACTCAAATAGGGAATATCGATTCCTAAATTAAAATTAGGTTTGTTGCATTTATATTTAAGGGGTTGGATATGCCTTGTTTGATTTCCCCTATAATAAATCAATATATTAGTTACATGAGGAACTCAAATAGGTTATATTAAGTTTTAATTTACTTTAGACTCTCACATTTGTCTTTATGGGGCTCAATATTCTCTATTTAAGTGTCTCATGCAATGAATCAAGTGATTGGTTGGATGGGGTACTCAAATAGGGTATACCATGTTTAGATTTACATTAGGTTATTGTATTTGTGTTTAAGTTGATTAAGATTCACTATTTAAGTTCCAAATTTAATGAATCAGGTGATTATCTACATATGAAAGTCAAATAGAGCATATCAAGTCAAATTTTCAAATTAGTTTACTTAATTTGTGTTTAAGAGGCTTGATATGCCCAATTTAAGTGCCTCATGGAATAAATCAAGTGATATGTTTATGTAGGAACTAAAATAGGTCATATCAAATCTATAGTAGGCTAAAGTTTTTATTTTTATGGGGATTGATAGGCCCAATTTGAGAGTCATGTGCAGTGAATCAAGTGATTGCTTACACAAGACACTCAAGACTATATTACAACAGAGCCTTGGAATAGTTTTTAAAATACATTAAATGAGGAGTACTATCATTTACAACACTTTTAGGATGACTATATAATGTTCCTCTAATTTTTTCAAATCAATTATTAGTCGATAGAAACTATAACAATGAGTTTCATGACTACACCAAATGCCTATGTGAGAACCTCATTGAATAACATGTTAATGTTAAAAAATGTTTGCTTGATGGCACTTACATTTTCAAATACAACATATGATATTTAATTAGTTTGGGATTTCTCTTATCAAATAACCTCCAAAGATAAATAGCTATGTTTCTTACTAATATAGAGATAAAAAATAAAACTTGGAGGGATAAAGGGAAGAGAAATAAAAGGAAAATGGCGATGATGCACTAGAATAAAGTATATGAAGGCTTACTATCTATAATATCATGGTTTTTATAGAATATATTAAAGGAAGTAAACACAACTAAATAAAATTAATGCAAGGGAAAGATAGTAACAATCATACCATAGTAAGATCCAAACCATAAGGTATATAAATAGAAACATAAAATAATTCTCCTACAAATATTATGCATGGTCAATTACATTTAAAAATAAGGTTATATATATTATGTCTAACAAATAAACATATGATCAAATATGAAATATTTAAATTCAAGGAGAATTAAAATTTTATATATTTTATATCTTAATAATTAATGAGTGTACATGAGTTGTAAGAACAACTCACTATTAGTTTGGGATGTGCGATAGACAATAAGAGATGATATGACTTAACTCCTACTTTGTCAAATCAATAAATTGTATAAATAAGCTCCCAATTATGAAATATAATGCTATTAATCTTTTATTTTGTATTTTCAAACTAAATCTATTATTTAGTATCAGATATAAGTTTTTTTGTGTGTTATAGATGAATAGAATGGTAAATTAGAAGCATCATAATTTGCACTATTTCTTAAAATATATGAGTTATTAGATAAATATTTTTATATGAAATATTTATTTTGTAGGTTATTCGGATGTGCTTAAAGTTTTATTCAAAAATATTAAGGTGTGGTTTCAAATGTTGTGTACTTTTTAATATTGTGCATTGAATAAATCTTTCCTCATACACATTTACTCAGACATATCTCTGACATCATGTGTGTACAATTCTACATTTTTCAACTCTACAACCATGTGTATTCTTACTCATTTATAATCATCATGTATTATAGGCATTCTCTCGTATGATTTTAATCCATGTGTTTGTGCCTTCATTAGACCTACATTTCTAATTTCATTACCAATATTAGTTTCATCCACATGTTTATAGTTCTCTCAATCCCAAATGTTCAAATATTTCATGATCTGAATATTAGTGTCAATCCATACAACTTTCAACATCATCATTTAGGTTTTTATCTACATGTATTTGTAGAATTCATTCATATTATAACTATGTACATTAATTACCTTATCTTTAATCATTGAGTAAATTTAACATTGTATCTCAGATATTTTATAGCTAAGTTATTTTCATACATTTATTTGATTGTCTCAAAAACCCATGTGCAACATTTTTATTTAAAGTGGCTCCTGAGTAATCTAACAAAAAATATCTTCATAGTGTCTTCCTCATGCCGATCCTATCATCCATGTGGAAATTTTGAGTTTTTTTCATAAGCTACATTTCTATACTATTTACATGAAGAAAAAGGATTTATGCCAATGTCTATGAAAATTAACGGTGAAAGCATGAAAGAATGAATGTAAAATTAGGATAAAATTGCCTCAAAGTAATCAAACCACAATATTGAGCCATAAGTATTGATGTGTAAATGGAATTAACAAAAAAACATGTGTATATTAAGAGGTCTTGCAAACAAATACTCTCAAAACGCAATATTAGAAAACATAAGAAAAGAGAAGAAGAGATAACATAAAGTGTATAAAAGAGGAACAAAGATCTCTTAAAAAGAGCTAGAGTAAGGAATAGAGAGTTTCAAATAATCCCATTAAGAATTTACACCACCTTCTTAATGTGTGCCAAATGTTAATATTCCCCATAAAGTGAGGGGAAAGTGTGTGACAAGTGTGGAGGGAGTTACTTTCATAAGTAACTCCAATATTCCCTACAAAAGGAAAAAAGAGGTGTGAAACCTTATGAAATCTATATTTACATGAATTAAAAACTCACAAAAATATAAAATGTACACACACATAAAACTTAGGATAAAAATATTACCCTAGATAAAGAGTAATCTTAACACTCCCCCTTAAACTTTATTTGGGGTTTTAAAGTGAACAAGGAAGGGAGGAAACATTACTAACTTTTAAGAACCTTTGGACTCATAAACACAACAAATTACATATATTATAACATAAATTACAATATTCCTTTTTTATGGGAAGGAATAACTCCACAATCACTTGCCACTTTGAGGGGGTTAGCTCTTTATCAGAGCAATGATCTATTTGATTTATATTTTTCTTGGATTTATTACAATAGCTTATGCCCCTCTATTTATACTATTCTAACATATCCCATTCTTTCATTCTATGCATGTGAGATTATTCCTCTATAACATTATATTAGTTATTCTACTATTTATGCTAATATTATACCCCTCCCTAAGTATATTACATTCTATACCCCTTGAAAATATTTTACCCTCAAAACATGCAAATAATTACATATTGAAATATGTTGATGACCAGGTATAAGGTTCGACTATGAGTCCTTTTTTATTTTTTATTTTTTTGTCAGTGTTGTAATATGATCATAATCACTACAACATGAGGTTGAATTGCATAGAGATCAATGGATGGAATAAATTTAGATTAAAACATGAGGTTAGAGTCGAGCACTTAAATTTGGAGCTTGGCAATCGTCACTTCAAAGCTAGAAGAATGGGGCACAAAATAAGCATCTTGGTGAGATAAATGAGGATACATGTCATCCTAATTAGCATTTTTATATGATATATTTGAATTTTCAATTATTTTCTTAGGCTCTAAAGTGGCTGGCATGAGTTTTTCTATGGCTTATTTGGGCTCACCAAGTGTCTACTTGGGCTTTGTAGTTGTCAAGTTAGGTTATTTGATTACTTGATTAGGTGATGCTATTGTTAGTTCAGGCACTACTAGTGCTTGTTGGGGTACTTTGGGTGCCTTATCAGATGATTTTGGTAGTGTTATATTATAACATAGGCATATAAATCATGGTGTCTTACCACGATCATAGAGATGTGGTCTTTAAAAATCTTGGATAAGCCCCATATGTCCATCATAAATTGAGGTTGCCACATTTGAAACTCTGATTGATTCTCATCTTGAAATCCACTGATTAAATAATGTTGAAATAATTCATCAAATAATCCTACAATCTGATTAGTGAGGCGTTAAAATAGTGTTTGATATTCTTCGACTGTGCTAGTTTAATTAATTTGCATCAATGTTCTAGATAAAATGTGAAGGTCCATGATTATAATTGATTGAATGTCAACTTCAATAAAAAATTCATCCTTACACAAAGACTTCCATAGATTTTATTTTACATCATAGAATTCACTAAAACTAAAATAACTTTATATTTACTAAATGAAATTAAAAAATAAAAACTATTATAGAAATCTAAAAAAGATACTCACAAAACCCAGAAAACTTTTGATGAAATTATTTTTTGGTTAAGATAATTATGCAAAAGAACAATCTTTATTTTTTTTTAATTTACAATGTAGCAGTTACTAAAATTGAGATAACATTTTCAATACTAAATGAAATTATCAAATTCAAATTATTTTAAAAATTTGGAAATGAGACATATAAAACTAAAAAAAATTATTTAGCATAATTCATTAACATTTGAGATCAATTTTTAATAGTAGTTTATTCATTTCATTTTATTAATAAAATAAATTACTAAAAAATAAAATGATACATGGTTTTGAAAGAGGAATAGCTATGATGGAAATTTGCATCATTGATCTAGCGAGGTGGGATCTCCTTTTTAGATAGGAAGGACTACCTGCACAATAAATAAAACTTGGATAATATTGATTAATAATAGAGATGGGTAGAATGCCTAATGCAAGATTAGTTCTAGAAAGTGGTACACTTCCTAAGAGGGATGTCAGTCCACTATTTATCCAATCAAGTAGATTATATAATAAGATAAATTACAATAAAGCATGTGATAAGATTATGAAACTAAAATGAAATAAATCAATCTACTACGTAGATGTTATCAAAACATTCATTCCAATATGATATGGCTAAGTCCTCTTATGATGGCTTCTAGAGTTAGGGAAAAAATAATCATGTAAAGTCCTAACTCAAAAGAGATGTCACTTTGGTCAGTGAAAAAGGGTTGAGAAATGATGGGTAGATCAGTGATATTAACTACTTCATGTGGAATTATAAGCAGTGTCATCTACAGATAAATTCCATGCTTAGAAAGTCAGAACATCAAATATGACTACATTTAAAATAGAGTTATATGACAAAAATGTAAGGATCAATGTCGATCCCATAGAATTGGTGTCCATTTAGATAAATGAGCATTGATTTTGTCAAAACTGCACAATGTTATAAACATAAATCTAAAGGATGGTTGAGGATACTTAAAAGGAAACTAGGGATATCTTAGATGTTATGACATTAGAATGAGTAGGAAAATATAGAACACAAATAAGAAATGAAATATTTAAGATAGAGAACTTACCTTGAAATAGATACACACACAGTGTATTCTTTCTATACGTGCAATCAATTTCTTATGTTTATGATGATTGTTATGGACTAGGTTTAGCCTAACTTTCTTAGTATGGAGCTAGAATTCACCTGTAATTCTCTGAGGAAATCTAATTATAATTTTGAGTATATAAATCGATCTTGATTAGGATAATCAACACCAATCTCTGGAGAATCATCACCGATTTACCCTTTTTAGCAAAAGTTTACTTTGATCCACTTTGGTTTATTTCAAATTTGGGTTAATTTGGGATTTAAAGGTAGAGGTTAGTTAGTAATATATTTATATGAGGGTAGGTTTTTGGACGGTTAGGATTTATAGGTTGTAAATTAGATTTAGGTGGTTAAAAAGGTAAAAAAATAATTTGTAAAAAACAAATTACTAAGTATATAGTGGTAGATAGTTTAAAATTTAGGATAATGGTATTTAGGATGAAATAATAAATTAAAATAATATGACACCAAATAATTCATATATGACATGAAATTATAGTGTCTACATTTTCCCCTTTTTATGGAGCAGTATGTAATAATGTGTCATGAGACAAAAACTAAGAGAGGTCTAATACACCATATTTATGTGAGGAGGTATCCCCCATCAAACTAGGAGTAAACATAGTATGGCTAGTGAGTGATGGGTTTAAAATATGCAGTACTGGATGGGATGAATAAATAGAAAATGGTAACCAAGAGTGTGAATGCATAACATGGAATATACTTGTTATAATTAACAGGGTGTGAGATAGTACAGGCAGAGATGCCCCAAGATAAAGAATGTAGTAAATTGACATAGATATGAAGAAGTGGGCTTAAAAAATGTAAATCAAGAGAATAAATTATAGGGTTTGGCTGATCGAAGCATCTAGGGTGTTATACGATATGCACACTCCCTATATAGAGTTACTATCAAGAAGAGATGCACTCACAGGACCCATAGAGGGGTAATGCCAAAAAAAATGTACACCTTATGTAGGATATGAGACCACCAAGGGATATATGTCCATAATATTGAATAGTAATAGGATAAATAATGGGATAAGTGTGGCAAGGTAATAAGAGTAGGACTGGATGCATGAAAAATTAAAAATAATGCAAAAAGAGCAAAATTCTAGAAGATCGATGTTGATTAAGGAAATCGATGATGATCCGCATAAATAAGTACAAATATAAATAAAATTGATTCTAATCTAAATTTGATTATATAAGCAAAATCTAATATGGAAAATATCTCATTTGCTATCGATGCATGATGAGTGAAGAGATAAAATTTGACAACTATTTTGACGTGTAATACGATGGAGGTGAACGATAGTGATCAAAGGCAATGATGATGATCTCAAGATGAGGTAGGCCTTATTTTATGTAAGTTTTTTGTTTTTTTATTTTTTTAGTTAAGGGAAAGTGTAGAGTTTTTTGGATAGTAAGACAACCCAATATCGACATTGATCCTAGTGAATCAAAATTGATTAAGTCGAAACATAACCAATTTAGTGGAAATGATTAAAAATAAAATGGCATAAATTTGTTTAAAAAGGTGAAAAACTAAGTTAAAGAGTCTAGGGTTAACTAAGTGAAATTGGTAGAAACTTTAAGGCTTATATAAGATTATGATAATAGGCATGAACGTTACTGAGGATGAAAGGCTAAGTACATCCTCTAATACATTGTTTATGTTATCAACTTAGCAATGATGATTGGGCCCATATGGAGGTTATGGGATTAAGAGGAGTATGCTTCTACTACCATATTAACATAGACATGAGCATGCTATTAGAATGGTGAGATGTGACCACTAGGACATTTTGGTTACCCATAGGAAAACTGACCATTATTGTGGAGGATATATATAGGATACTATCTATCCTAGTGCAAGGAGATATGATTGTACCGGATGATTAGGATCACATATTAGCATTGACATGGTTGTATAGTAGAGATGTCAAAAATATTACTTTCACAATAGGAGGATTTATTTTTGAGCCATTATGACACAAATATAGATGGGAAATGAATGTTAATGATGATGATACTATACATTTCATGCTACGCTCTCCTTGACTAAAGTGGAGGTAGTTTTTATGGATCCTCATAAGTGTCATTGTAGATATGTGGGAGTAGTGGATAGTATTTGCCTAGGCCCTGACTTTACTAGCATAAGTATATAGAGAGTTATGGGGGTGGAAGACTAAGAGGATATATGGTTTGGATGTGATCTTCATTTTGAAGTGTTAGGAATATGATCATATCAGATTAGTATGACCCATTGGTACCCCATGGATACAATGGTATGAGTCTCCTTACAGTGTGGTTTTCCTTTGATGGAAGGAAGATTTAGTACATGCTTTCATAGATGGGGTGACATGAGATCTAGATTACTATCAATGATTCCTCAAGGAGCTTTAGGATGGGGATATCATTTAGAGGCCTTATGTTGAATTTTTTGGATGGCTTGGGATAGAGGTAGAGTTGGTAGACATCTATAGGGAGATATGGCTAACAAGGAGGAGGTAGAGCATGAATAGTTTTTTCATTTTGGGAGGGTGAAGAGATAGTTTGGGATTATACATGATATATCATGGCCCCCATGAGTGTATAGATGATATGACATAGATATTAGAATACTAGAGGTGGATGTCATAGATATTCCAATAGGGTTTGAGGAGGAGGCAATAGATGTAGAGATAGATGGTGTGGGGTATACCCAACATATTTAGTATGGTGATTAGGGTAGCTAGATACCATACATGAGAGGGTGGTGTGACCTTGATAGGAGGGAGTATATGAAGATATGTAGAAGGTAGAGGAGGAGGGAGAAGGAAATGAGGAGGAGAGGGGAGAGGAGGTAGGAGAGGAAGAGAGGAGGGAGGAAAGAAGAGGGGAAGAGGACATAGATATCATATGTATCATTATTGAGAGGAATGCACTAAGATCCTAGTGCATCACCTATATGTCTAGGTGACTACAATACAAGGGGATCTTACTACCATGAAGATGGAGTGAGATGGTTTATAGATCAGTTAGATTATTTTTAGGTAGAGTATAAGACCCTTTAGTTGAGTCATGATCTGGTAGTGTAGGCTCAAAATAAATACTATGTAGAGAGGGATAGCTTGCATCAAGGGGATGGAGGAGCTATGGGGTAGATGGTTGTAGGGGAGGTGGGATGAGTATAAGATAGGAAGGTACTATGAGTGTCGGTAGGTACTAATAACTGGTGGTTAAAATGTGCTACTCTAAGTAGATTATACTAGATTTATAACTAGATATCCTCGATATGCCACACATTTAGCCACATAGGTCAGATCTTATTGACAGATGCATATAGGCTCATCCAACATAGGTAGTTTATCATGAGGAAGAGATAGAAGGGGAGATAGAGGGGGTGATGCAAGTGGGGATGGAGGTGGGAGTGGAGGCTAGGGTGATAGTGTTGGGAGCATATATATGAGCTATCTCTAGTTTATAAAGTAGACTTATTTTTATATTTGTTGGTACTAGCCAAAGAGCCATATATTTTATGTATTAAGACTCAGATGATGTACATTTGAGAATTTATATATAGATTAATGATTTTGTTTATGAGTTATGGTGTTATGTTTTGTAATTTATGGATTTTATTAGATATGGTTTGAAATGTTTTAGATCATGGAGTTAGTTTAGGATGATTTGTATTTAGACTATGTGATTATGGATTTAGATATTTAGATGACATGATGATGTGATACATTTTATTATGGATTTTAATGTTATGGATGTAAAATAAAATGTTTATGGATCTAGACTATGTGATTATGGATTTAGGATTTTATGGATTTATGCGATGTGATGAATTAGATTAAATTATGGATTATGGATTTTTTTATTATGAATTTAAATGAGAATATCTTGGATTTATGTGATGTGATCATGGACTAGATTAGATTATGGATTATGGATTTATGTTTTGTGATTATGATTTTAGATTAGTATGCTTATGGATGATTAAATTATTGTATTAAATTATGATATTCTTATACTATGGTCAATATATATGTGGTGATCTCACTTCAAATAATTAATTAGCTCAATTTTGATTTATTTACAATAAAAAGACACAAAGATTTTATTACTCATCATTGGATTGTACCAAAACCAAAGAACAATATCTTGTAATAATTATATGTGCATCCTTAACTAACTATTAATAAATATCCTAGCAGACTTAGGTCAACTAAGTTTAAGATCTATTGGTTTGAGATATAATTTTATAGGGATTTGCTTTTCTTCTATATTTTGATAAAAAGTGGATTTTTTTAAGAAGAATATATTTTCATCTTGCGTTCTATAGCTAAGGTTAACCCTAGGATCTTTTTGTGCTAATCCATGTAGACTGATCAATACAAGACATCTACTAATTTAGAGAAATCTAATCAATGTGGGAAGCTTTCTTTGGATATTTCATACATGATAGCCATCCTTTGAGGGAGTGGTCTATAGTTTTAGAGATGATTTTCAAAGTAGCTATCCTTTGAGGGACTAGACTTGACTTTTACCATTTTATATGTTTTACAGATGTCCTTCAAGGGATCAGTCTATTATTTTTTCCTTTTTTAGATATGTTATTTTTTTTGCTTGTTTTTTTTATCCCAATGTTATTTTTTATTATGGATTGGCTTAAGCTAACTTAGAATAGTTTCCAAAGCTTTATTTTACTAGATTATATTCTTATTCCCAAAATAAACCACTGGTGATAGGTAAGGGTTTTTAGAAATAATGATTTGGGGTTCCTTCCCATTATAGGTAAAGCTTTTCCATTTAGAGCATGCTATGAATAAAGTTAGGGTATTCATATTCAAGTTTAGAATAGATAATGTTGTCGAATAAACACATGATTTTATATATCATTATTTTATATTAATAAGAATGAAATGGAAATGGTTTTAGTTGATCAACCAACAGAAAATAAAAAAGGTTGACTAAGGTGATTAAGACTTATTAACACTAGAAAGGACATAATGTAATACATTAAGAGGTTATCATTCTATTTTTCCATTAAGAGAGGCTAAATGATATGCCCTAGATCTGTATTTATGGGTGATAATATATGGTCCAAGCTAATTTCAAGAAAATTTTCCTCATTTTCTCTTTTCCATATTAGTGACATGTTGATTTTAATTCAAGACAAAGTCACTAATATTAAATCCACATTATTTTAAATGTTTATTATAGGTACATTTTATTCATCCCTGATATACATGGATTTGGTCAAGGGCACCGATCGACACTCATTCAAGAGTTCAAGTTGGGCTAATCATTCTTAATAGAATTCATACTTAGAAATGATATATTTAAGAGAGATGCAAAGTTAAGGAATTTTAACCTCAAGAGGAAGTACAACTTCAGCACCATAAACTAGAGAGAAAGGGGTATCACCCATAGGGATTTAAAAACTAGTTTGATAAGCCCATAAAGTAAAATGAACATGAAGATGAAAATTTCTTCCCATTTCATTATTGACTTTAGTTAGGATTTTGACAACAATTTTTATTTGATGCCTCAGCCTATCCATTAGATTAAGGATAGTAAGGTGAGGAAAACCTCAGATTAATGTTGAAAGATTCATAGAGTGCCTGAACCTTTTTATTTTTAAAATATTTTCTATTATTTGTAATAATATTATGAGGAATTCCAAAGCAAAAAATAATATGATGAATAATAAACTCCATTATTTTGTCTACTTTTGTTGACATAAAAATAATAAACTCCACCCATTTAGTGAAATATTTAGTGGTGGTGATGATAAATCCATGGCATTGGAGAGTTTTAGGATTGGTTTGACATATAAGATCAAGCCCCCACTAGGAAAATGGGCAAAAGTCTTATGTTGCTTATAATGCATGACTAAGGACATGTGATATAATGGCATGTTGTTGAAATTTTATGCATTTCTTAATGCACTCATAAAAATCTTAACTTATAGTGGTTAAATAATAGCCTAATTATAATATTCTCTTAGCAATTGTGAGGCCACTAAAATATCCACCACATGACCCGTCATGAGCTTATTTGATAGTGAGGGTATCTTCATGATTTTTAAGACAATGAAGAAGGATACCATCAAAACCATGTTTATAAAGAACACCCCCTAGTGTTAAAAAATCAGAGATGTGTTGTTGTAAATCTCACTTTGCAGTTTTGGATAAACTTGGAGGAATAATCCCCCTTGATAGATAATAAAAAATCTATTCATACCAAATGTCTAATAGGTTTTCCTCTATATTTTGGATGGAAGGAAGATTAGTTTTGGTAAAATAAGGTTTATTTATTTTATGTATGAGAATAAATAACTTATATTCTTGAGACAAAGATGGGATAAATGAGGCCATGGAGGCTATTGTATCTAAAAACTTGTTAGTTGATTGAGGAATGGCTTGGATAGCATAATGCTTGAAAGAAGATAGTAATTAATCATTTAGGGTCTTATCTTTATAGAGGGTATCACTTTTACATTGATATATGCCCTTTATTGTATTAAACACAAGTTGGGAATCACCATATATATTAAGTGATTTAATACCTAAGGCTAAAGAGGTTTGGAGACCTATGATCAAAGCCTCATACTCTAAAATATTATTGGTGTAGTCAAAATCAAGTTTAAAAGATAAAGGTATAGGTGTCCCCTACAGGGATTAGGATAATTATTGATCTCCCACCATGGTCACACTTGGATACATCAAAGAATATATTCATTTTATATTGAGGATCTCATTGAGATGTGGAGGCTATGGACTCATCTAAAAATTCATAATTACTTAGTTGATTATCAATAAGAGGCACCTCAACAAGTTGATCATCAATGATCTGACATTTAAATAATTTTTGGTAGATAAATTCAAGATCAAATTCCACCAAACTCATAAACCATTAAGCCATTGACTGATTCTGATAAGGCTTTGAATACATAAAATTTAGGGGATTCACATTCATGATTACATAGGTTATGGTGAAGCTTAGAAGCTATAAAGATACGATCCAAGAATAATTTTTATGTGTGTGTATATCACACCTCATATGCAATGAGATTATGACTTATATAATAAATTTCTTGCTCTTTATGTTTCTCATCATGATGGGCAAGCTTGGCTCCTAAGGCATGGTCTATGGCCTAAATATATAAGAAGAAAGGTTACCCCTCATTAAGAGGAATGAGAATTGGTCGTGAGAAAAGATAGTTTTTAAGGGCATCGAAGGCATCTTAATAGCTAGAGTCCCAAATTAAGTGGGTATATTTCCTTAAGAGGTGATGAAATGGTTGACATATATCAAATAACTAGGAGATAAAATGATGAATGGACTAAAATTTTTCTTTTAATATACAAAGTTACTTAAGATTGGATGGGGGTGGAATTTCTATAATGGCATTGATATTAGTGGGGTTGAACTCTATCCCCTGAATAGAGATGATAAAACCCAAAATCTTATTTTTAAAAACCCCAAAAAAGTATTTCTTAGAATTGAGACAGATGCAAAATTGGATTAGGTGAATGAAGATTATTTTAAGCAACACAAGGTGGTAATTTTTTTTTTTGATGTATTGAGGAGATCATCCACATAATATTCAATGATTTTATGTATTATGTCATGGAAACTATATTTCATGGCCCTTTGATATGTTGCCCTATCATTATTTAAACTAAAAGGCATGACCTAATAGCAAAAGGTCCCTTAGGGAGTAATAAATGAAGTCTTACTTTGATCTTCTTATGTGATAAGAATATGATTGTACTCAAAAAACCTTCCATAAGTGACAAAATTTCATGACCGTATGTTAAGTCCACTAATTGGTCAATATTAGGGAGAGGTAAATCATCTTTAAGACAAGTGAGGTTAAGGTCACAAAAGTCAGTACAAAGTCCTATTCCTCCTTTGGGTTTTGTGACAAGGATGATATTAGACAACCATTGAGGGTAGTCAATAAGATGAGTAAAATTAATGGATAAGAGACATTATAATTATTTTTTGACAAAGAGTGTAATGAAAGGATGTATTTTTTGAAATTTTTATTTTATAGGTTTTACATCAAAAAAGTGACAATGTTATGGATGAAAATAGTAAGATCAATATTAGGCATGTCACTATAAGACCAAGCAAATGCTTCACTATGATCTTCTAGAAACATAGTGAAATCTCGGTTGTCTTGAGGATCTAAATATTTGTTGACTTTAACTATTCATGGATTCTTATGAGATCTTATGTTAATGTAGACAATAGCTTCATTTAATAGACTAGAGGTTTTAGATGGAAGAGAATTGCATAGATGAGAGTTCTTTATGCCTAAATGAATTAATATTGACTCATCATCATGGCAATAAAGAATAGGGATGGTGGGAAAATCTTTACCCATCATGTTTGGGTAGGAGATAGGAATGGTTTTGGTTACCCCATTGATGTGATAAATGATAGGTTCTATAGTGATGGCATTAATAATTTTTTTTTTTTAGAGGAATGGATACAACCTCGTCTATCTTAGAAGGGGTGTTGGATGGTGAGGATGACATATCCTCTTCAATAATAGGTATAAAAGTGGTTTCAAGGATAAGTTTGGGAATTTTATTAAAACTTAGGTCATGTTTTTCATGGGGTTTCCTAAAACATTCTAACATAACATCATGTGGCCCTTGTTCATAGCATCCTATGCTAAAATACTTCCAATCACATTGTTATAGGTATGTTTGTGTAAAGTAAGGTTATCTAGGAATGAGAAGTTTGAGGTGAATGGTTTGGCTTGGGCTCAGCTACCAGCACCTAAAGAAGGCTAATCAATCCCTCCATAGATTAAATGAATGTGGAGGAAAGTTAGACCGAAGGGAATAGGTTCCCCAAGATTAGGGAAATATGCATGTTGTTTATCAAGACATCCATATTTTTGGGGAGTGGGGAAACTATTAACTGTTAGTAACTAATATTTTCCCATTGACAGTTATTGAAATATAGAATCAAGGGAATATTTGCTAGAAATTCTTGAGGCATGGATTATTATTCTAAATTATGCTTCATTAGATGATGATAGGATCATAATTTATAGTGTAATTAAGACATAATTTAGTCAAAATTAAGGTTATAAGGTTTAAATGGATGGGGATCAGTAGAAACATTATAGACCTTACCCTCATGCTCTAATTTAAGACATTGATGCAAGGTGGAGAAGATGCAATGCATAGTAATTATCCAAGGATTCACTAATAAGATATTGTATTGAAACTCCCCTTATATTACATATAATAACTCAAGGAGGGTACATACACCTATTTGGATAAGAAGGACAACCATTCCCAATGTAGGGGCCACAATAACATTTTATGCTTGTAAGATGGATGGAGATTGAGATACAATAGTTTTAGGTAACTGTAGTTTATTAAAAGCATGAGAGTGTATAATATTTATGATTGCTACATTATCAATAATTACTCATTTGATTTGGGTCTGATCAATTTAGGAAGTGATAAATAGTGGTAGATCTTAGTCATTAGGTTGCAATGGTAATATTTTAGAATCATGGAATGTTATGGATGATGAATTTTCAAGTGATGTGATAAAAGCCAATAGAGGCTAGGGTTAATCTAATGTATCTCGGTAGATTTTAAGTCTTTTATCATATCATCATGATTCTAAGGAGAGTTTCGACAAGTTCATATAAAGACATCTTGATTAAAACTTGATAAAGCTAGTTTAGAATGGACATCTATATCAATTCTAAAGCATTATTATTTTTCACTTTTTATAAAATAAAAATTTTAGGATTTGGGATGGGTGTTATATTAATATTTATGGTAGAAAGAGGAGATTTTGTAATAGACACTTTGGCTTTATTTGGATTTTGGGTTTTATGATCCAGAGTTTGGGATCACATAGCTATGTGTATCATGTCTATCTAAAACAATGGTGGATTTGTCATATATTTATACTCATAAAAATCTATAGGGTTTAGGAGGGGTTTATATTGATTTCTATCAAATATTCTAACTTCCTGTGAAACTCATTTCAATCCTTTTGATGATATACTAGTTCCTGCAGTTGACATAACCCTAGTAGTTTAATTGTAGGGATAATCATGACCAAATTATTCCATTAAAATATAATCCTCTTCTAATAAGTTTCATACCATGGATGTTATCACATTAAAACTTTTAGTATCATGTTCTGATATTTGATGATATGCACATTTCTTCTTTTCTTAATACCATACTGGTTTTTGAATATGGGGGTTAATAAGTATTATGGGTGGTAGTGTGATGAGGGAAGTTTTAAAAATTTGATCAAGAATCTTAGAGTAAGATGCCCTTAATAGATCTTGGTTGGGTTTTTTGACCTTTTGAGGCATGTTCATGGAGGTTTCATTTTATTTTGAGTCTTGATCCTTCAAAATGGTTGTTTAGATATTCCCTAGAATAGGTAATTTGTGTTTGGGATAAGAATTTACACCTAGGACTCATGGGTAGTAAGAATTTAAAGGATTATGAATTAACATTATTATAGTGTGGGGATCCTTTTTTAATGGTAAATTATCTTTAGAGGAGGATTCTATAATGGTGGTTTTTAGTTTTGTAAAAGGATAATATCCCAATAGGGATGCTCTAGTTTGAATAGGTGGCATAAGTGTTTTCCCTTTTCGAATATGATCAGGGGTAGCAAGGATGTCTTATATAGGGGTTTCAATCACTATGGGAAGATGTTACAAGGATTTTACTTGTACCACCTTGAGTTTTTTTTTCTAATTCCTAAATCCTTCCCCTAATTTATATACTTAAAATATCTTGCTTTTCATAAGCTATGAGGGAAGTTGGTTTATGTTTAGTTGAGGTAGCATAACAGTCTTCTCAGGTGGGAGTAAACTAGATGGAATGGGTATATTACAAAAAGGTTTTGTATGTAATAAATGACTAGTATGCATATCTTATAGGAGGTCTAAACAATCATCCTTTTTGATAGATTTCTCATCTTTTGTTTCTAGTTGATTATCTTGACCGAGTTTAGGTAACATTTCCTCAAGATGATCCCAAATAATGAGATTTGGAAAACCTAAGTGAGTCCCAAGGATATCTCTACTTGATTCATATTGATGATGTCATTTATGTGTTTTGGTGAGAGGATGAAGTGCCTTAATAGTCTATGTTTCAATGACAAAGTGTGCAATGTACTTGTCCTAGTATACTTGAAGGAAGCTTAGTTGATATTCAGTTTTGGCATGGTTAGAGATGTTTAGGGATTAGTATGAAGTATAAATAATGTTAAAGAAGTCCCCAATATGTTTTATATGATTTAAGTGATTATGTTCATGAGTACATTTCATCTAGTTGACCATTGTTGTCATCTAGACTTTTTGGGTCCAATGACAAAAAAAATTGAGTAGGCAGTTTACTAATGTTACCATTGCCATGTGTGGATGAGTTAGGTGAGTTGGTCATATGGTTGTGATCAGTTTATTCCCTATTTGATATGATTTAAATCTTAGATCATTCACCTAATCCTAGTCAAATATATCTAGGTTTAAAGTTGGGCTCTCAGGTATAGTGTTTTCCTATACTTAGCCAAATTAGCATGAATCAAGAAAGAGGTAAGTAATCAGTTTGGTGATGAAATATCTCACACATGTGGATGTTTTAGGAGAATTTGATCATATGGGTTTGTTAAATGTTGTGCCCAATTTATTTTCACTAAATTTTAGGTCAAGCACTAAAGTGCATCAAAAGATATGCATGTGCAAAGTTGGCCTTCTAAGAAATTCTTGACATTGTTGGCTTTATGGAAAAAACATCTAAGGCATTTTAATGTCATTATATCTCACACGTGTAATTATTTTGGGAATAAATCAACACATGGTTGGATTCTCCTATGTGAGGAGATTATATGATCCAAGTTTGAGAACATGTATTTGAGCGAAGCAAAATATATGGATGTGCAAATTTGACCTTACAGACAGATTATAAAGGTTCCCATACTTATTCATTTTTTTAGAAGTTAAATTTTTAGTAACATCGATGGAGTGCATTACTCCAAGAAGTTAGGAAGTAGTGAGATGGTGCCAAGTGTTTAATGTTTAACATTAAGTAGAGATAAATATCAAGTTTCTTCTAAAGATCAATGGTGATCAAGTGATCATACAGATAGAGATCAATGGTGCACATTAAATTCAATATGTCAAAGTGATAATTTTCTAACATTTTTAAAACTAGGACAATATTGAAGAGATTGATAGAGTGAATGAGCTCAAAATTTCTAGAGTGCATGAGATAAGGTCAACATGTTCAAGGGTTAACATTTGGCATAGGCACACTATGTGTTAAAGGTCGATCTTCATATAATGAGATCGATAGTGCATGCTTAATTTGAGTAGTGAAGAAATGATATTTGAGAATAGTTTTTAAAGTTTAACTATGATCATTTGTTTTTGAATATTTGAATTTGTAAAGGAAAAACTAGTGCTCTATATTTTGGCTATATCTTTTAATCTATGCAAAATTTGCTCAAGGTGTAAAACTAAATGTGGTAGAGGATTTCAAGTCACGTCTAAAAATATATATTTTAAGATCTAAAAGTGTGTATAGTCATAGTTATTAATGTTTAAATTTGATTGTGTGTTTGTGTGTATTCTTCAAGTGACCCAAGAAGGATATTTGATCTTATTTTGATGTTATTTCAGTATTTAATGATGAATTAGCTATTATAACATGTTTTAGACTCAAAGACGATCATTTATGTGTATTATGAAGTTTTGATCAATCATATGGATTATGAAGAAAGGTTTAAAATTCAAATGTGTATTCATTCATGGTGATTGTGTGGATAAAATGTTGTTTGAATAAATTATGCTTAAGTAAAAGTGTATTATGTTGGTTTTTGGCACTTAAAGGGGACTTATAGATCATATGTAATGGGTCCATACATATATAAATGTTTATTTGTTCTTTTTTTATTCGATGAAGTGTTAAATGGGTGAATAGGTCTCCATGAGACCTATAAGAGCTACAAGGGCCTAATTGAAAGGTGTAGCTATTTAAGGGTGACCCGTAGATGCTATGGATGACCTATGAATATTTTTTTGAGTTATGTCTTCATATGATATATGTATTAAGGGTTAGAAGCTGACCAAGATGTTGATAATCATGAATGTTCTATATATAGTGAAACCAAATGTGATGGTTTTTAGACTTGTGAGAGACTTTGAAAAGGAGTGTGTTTGTGAGAATTATGGAGAGAAAAAAAGGGTGGGTACCCAATGGATGAGTTGAAGATAAAAATAGATTGAGGATTATTTTTATGACATCTAGGTCATAATTATATTATAAAAATAGTGCTCAAATAGATTGAGTGTGAGCAAAGGTGAAGAGTGTTAAGCAGAGGTCCATCATTAGGTGTTGTTGACATCAGTCTAAAGGTGGATGTGTTCATAGGTTTTGTTGTGGTAGCTCAGCATCTAAGGGGATTATAGCTTCCTTACAACATAAAACTTGACAAAGGTCTAGTTTTTGTTTTAGCTCAGCTAGATAGGTGTGGTAGCACCTTATGGGATTGTAATCTCAATAAATAAGGATTATAGTTCCTTGATTAGTTGCAACTAGTCTAAATTGGTTATTATTATTGTAGGATAGTAGTCCAATTGGAGGTTCTAGTGGGTTTTCTCCTTTGAGAGGGTTTCCCACATATGTCATGTGTTATGTGATTGATCTTGCATTATCTCTCTTACTCATTGCTATGAATGATGTGTATGCTTCATGAATGTTTATGGTAATTTATTAAGAATTTGAAAGTGATTAAAATTGTAGTTAGATTATTTGGGCTCACCAATTCACCCCCCCTTAGTGATTATACCTATAAAAATTAGTGTCAGAGTAGGTCCTTTGGTAAAGGCTTGATATCTTGAAGGTGATCCAAGGTATAATATGGGTAGTCATCAAGGATGTTTCTCTACTAAGAAAGCACCAATGTTCAATGGATCCAATTATGCTTTTTGGAGTTTAAGGATGAGGACATATATTATGTCCCTAGGGTTTGATGTATGGTAATCTATTGTGGATGGTTCTATTAATCCTACTACTCATCCATCTAGTGCTAAAAACAAAAATTTATCTAAGAATAATTTCAAGGAAATGAATGCTATCATGTGTGGTCTTTCAGAGACTAAATACAATATGGTAATCTATTGTAAATCTGCTAAAGATATATGGAACAAAATACATATCATTTATATAGTAGATTAAAAGGCCAAGGTTGCTAAGTTGTAGACTCACATAAGGTAATTTGAAAGTCTCAAGATGAAGGAAGAATATTATGTGGCATCTTTTTTGCAGAGAGTTAACAAGACTATGAACATCATCATAGGTCTTGGAGAGAACCTTGAATAGGCTATTGCAGTTCAAAAATTATTAAGGTCTCTATCTCTAAATTTTGATCCAAAAGTTTCTACTATAGAATAAAGTCATGATATTACTCAATTAAAGATATATCAATTGTATGGCACCCTTCATGTCTATGAGATGATAGTAAATGATGATATACCACCAAAGAAAGAAGCAAAATTCAAGATAGAGATAAATCATAAAAATAAGTTCCAAGGTAAGAAACCTAAGGAGGATGACATTTATTATATTGATGAGGATGAACTAATTGTTTAATTACTAGTAAATTGAACACAGGCTCAAGAAAGTATAAGGGCGAACTACCCTTCAAATATTTCAACTGTGGAGAGATAAGACATTTTACTCATAAGTGCCCTCATAAGCATGAGAATAATGATGATGAAGAGCATGAAAAGGCCAAGATGAAGACAAGAAGACATATATAAATAAAGGATTTAGAAATTTTAACAATAATAACAAGTCCTTCAAAAACAAGAAGAGTCTCTACACCAAATAAGATTGTAACTCATCAGATGAGAGTGAAGATAGTGACTCAAAATATGATCATGAATATATGGTTATATTAAAGATGAAGCTCTATTCATGGCTGAGGAAGGAAGTTGATCAAATAAAAATGAGTCTACCTAGAGTGATTCAGATGATGATGACGATGAGTATGGATTATGAGACTGCTTTGACAAATGCTCTTGAAGAACTGAAAATTGAGAAGAAGATCAATAATAAGATATGGTGGAGAAAGATATAAAAGTTGAAGAGTGCCAAGAGGTCTCATTATCTGCTCATGTTGAGAATGAAGAGATCATACTCAAAGAGAAGACCAAGATACTGGTTGAGGATAGTTCTATTGTATGTATGGATTCAAGTAAACATCTTTCTATTGTTGATCATTTTTTATGCAAAGAACATCAATTATCTATGCCTTGTGATGAGGTTCCAAATTACAAGGAAGATTTTATAGATGAAAATCTATGTCACGAATCTATGTTATATCCATGTATTATCAGTCCAATTATAGAAGAAAAGGAGAATGTTGTAGTGGTTGAGAATGTTGATTCTCTCAAGTCTAAAAAGAAGAATAAGAACTACAAGTATCAGATGACCAAGGAAGAGAAGGAATATGAGGATTTTTGGGTAACTCTTGGTTTCACATTGTTTTAGGCATTATGAAGTAGGGTGTCTCTACATATGCCTATTAGGAGACATATTTCTTGTGAAGAAAGAATTTTTAGTTCTCAAAGACCATAATACCAATCTAAGTGAAGACTTATGTTAATCTAGGAAGGTCTTTGGTTAAGGGGGAGCAATAAGTTTATGAACTTATTCCAAAGATTTGTGAAGGAGATTTTATGCAGGGTCAAAATGGGTGTTTTAATATGGCATAATGAGATTGATGAAATGTCAAGAAGATTTTAGTGTTCATAAAGGTCTATGAACTTCTTTGTGATTTTCTCCAGGTGTTTTTATGGTCTGAAGGTATGTTGAATTCAAATTGGAAATTTTTGTTTGCTCTCAAGTTTCCCAATTTGTATTTAAGAGTATGTAGGTCTTGAAATGGTTTATAGGAAGTCAAGGTTCCCAATGGTGTGGAAACTCAAAATTTGATTCAGAATTATATGATGGATGTCTCTAGCTATGCAAGAAGTTTTAGAGGTGGATGTTGACTAAAGGAGGTTTGTTGACTTTATTTGTTTTAAGTTTATAGGATTTTAGGCTTTGCAAGAAAATTAGTTTACCTTATGATTTGAGGTTTAAGGCTTATTAATATGTTGAATGGGCCAAATGGGTTTTCAAATAAATTTTTATATAGATTTAAAGGTTTTTGGTTTTCAATTTATTCATGTTTTCGTCAAGATGGAGGCTTAATTAACAAGTAGGTTTGTGAAGGAAGTATGTTCTAAAAGATGAGATAGGTGGTGAATATTAGTTTGATTAAGGGGGCATATGAGAGTGATCCAGATATGAAGTTCTATGTTCTAAAGATATGTCTACTAAAAATTGTGGGCTCTGCAAGTTCTAGGTAGGGCTACAAGGAGGCTAGATAGGCCTAGTGTGAATAACAGTACCTTTTTATCAAATTCTCAAAAATAGAAAGTCATGAGTATTTTAAGGTGTGTTCTTAGGTTGGTTGAGAGATTTTGTCCTATTTGGTGAGTGGCATGAATTTTTTTCAATGGTCCTTGAGGTGGTTTGAGAGAAGAGACTAGCAAGCATGTGTGGTGGTTCTTCATGGTGTATGGATATATGAAGATGCTCATGTGATGAAATAACTCAAAAATCTTAGGGAGAGTCCCTCTTAGGTGTTTCATGGTGAATTCCATTATATTTTAGTATTTTTGTGTGTTCTTTCTTCATTGGTTACAGTGCTTAGTTAAAGAGAGTGTTGGCTTGGAGCAAGAGGAAGTTGTCAAGGTAAAGAAAAGGTAGGCTCAAGGTAAGGGGGAGTTTGTATCATATTTATAAGATAATCCTCTCTTTTTTTTCTTTTTAGGTACTTAATATTAGATTTCTCCCACTTTGTCATTGTGTCAAAGTGGGAGAAAGTTCCTATTGTGAGAGTTCTTAAAGAGAGAGAAGGAAGGTGAGTTAAATATTTCTATTTATGGTGGTTGTTGACATCAATGAAAAAAGGGGAGATTGTTTGATATTTTTAAATGATGTCATGATGATGTTATGGAGGTGTCTTGGTGAGTGGATGAAGTGTTTTGATATTCTATGTGTCAATGACAAAGTGTGCAATGTGCTTGTTTTAATATTCCTTGAAGGAAACTTGGTTGATCTTCAGTTTTGGCATGGTTAGAGATTTTCATGGATGAGTATGGAGTATTAAGCATGTGTAATAGGTCCCCAAAATGTTTTTTATTCTTTTAGTGTTTGTGTGTATGAGCAGATTTCATCTGGTTAATCATTGTTGTTATTTAGACTTTTTGGGTCCAATGGTAGAAAATCTAAGTAGGCAGTTTACTGACATCACCATTGTCACATGTGGATGAGTTAGGTAGAGTTTTTCATATGGTTGTGATCAAATTAATCCCTAGTTTATATTCATTAACTCTTAAATCATGTAACTAAGAATAGTCAAAGATATGTTGGTGTAAATTTGGGCTTTCAGGGAGTTTGTCAATGTTTTCCCATACCCAAATTTTCATGAAGTAATAAAGAGTTGAGTAAGAAGTTTGGATATGGCATATCTTACATGTGTGGATGTTTTAGGAGAAGTTAATCATATGGATTTATTTGGTTTTGTGCCTAGTTTATTTATGCTAACTTTTAAGTCAAGCACTGAAGTGCATCAAAAGATGTGCATGTACAAAGTTGGCCTTCTAGGCAATTCTTTACATTGTTGGCTCTATGGTAGAAAAATATGAGGTAGAATTTTAATGTCATTATATCTCACATGTGTGATGGTTTTATGAACATATTGACACATGTTTGGATTCTCCTATGTGAGGATATCATATGTTCCATATTTGAGAACATGTGCTTGAGCAAAGCAAAAGATATAGAGGTGCAAAGTTGACCTTAAAGATATATTTCAAAGGTTCCCATACTTAGTAAATTTTTCACAAGATAAATTTTGAGTAATATCAATGGAGTTCATTACTCCAAAAAGTCAAGAAACAAAAATATTGTGCCAAGAGTTTAATGTTTAACACTAAGTAGAGATAAAGATTGAGCTTCTTCCAAAAATCAACGGTGAGTGGGTGATCATACAAATAGATATAAATGGTGTGCATTAAATTCAAAAGGTCAAAGTGATAGTTGTCTAGCATTGTTAAGGCCATTGCAATCTCAAAGAGATTGATAGAATGCATGAGGTCAAAGTTGCCAGAGTGTTCGAGATGAGGTCAACATGTTCAAGGCTTAATGATTAGCATTGGCACAATATGTGTTAAAGTTCAAGCTTCATACAATGAGATATAAAGTGTATGTTTAATCTGAGTAGTGATGACATGATATGAAAGCATAGTTTTTGAGGTTTAACTGTGACCATTTGTTTTTTTATATTTGAATTGCAAAGGAAAAACTAGTGCTCTATATTTTGGCTGTATCTTTTGATCTATGAAAAATTTGATCATGGTGTAAAATCCAAAGTTTTATAGGATTCCAAGAAACATATATATTTGAAGATATAAAAGTGTGTATATTCATAGTTATGGAGCTTCAAAGTTGACTATGTGTTTATGTGTATTTTAAAAATGATCCAAGAAGGATATTTGAGATAATTTTGATGTTGTTTCATTGTTTAATGATGAATTAGATATTGGATCATGTTTTACACTCTACGAGGATCATTTGTGTGCATTATGAAGGTTTGATCAATCATATGCAGTATGAACAAAGGTTTACAAGTCGACTGTGTATTTGTCCATGGTGACTGTGTGCACAGAATGTTGTTTGAGAAAATTTTGCTTAAGTAGAAGTGTACTATGTTGGTTATTGGTACTTAAGGGGGACTTATAGATCATATGGAATGGGTCCATGAATTTGGAAGTTGTTATGTATTCCTTTTTTGTTTTATGAAGTGATAAATGGGTGAATAGGTCTCCATGATACCTATAAGAGCTACAAAGGCCTAATTTAAAGGTATAGGTACTTAAAGGCGACCCATAAATGCTATGGTCAACCTATAAAGATTGTATTGAGTTGTGTTTTCATATGATATATGTATTAAGGGTTAATTCATGCCTAATTGCCAACCAAGATGTTGATAATCATGAATTCTCTCTATATAGTGAAATTAAATGTGATGGTTTCTAGACTTTTGAGAGACTTTGAAGAGGAGTGTGTTTTGTGAGAGTTGTGGAGTGAAGAAGAGGGTGTGTGCCTAGTGGATGAGTTAAAGAGCAAAATATATTAGGGATTGTTTGTATGACCTATAGGTCATAATTATGTTGGCAAAATAGTTCTCATACAAATTGAGTGTGAGTAAAGGTGAAGAGTGATAATTAAAGGTCCATCATCAAGTGTTGTTGACCTCAGTCCAAAGGTGGATGCATTCATAGGTGTTGTTATGACATCTCAGCATCTAAGGGAGTTGCAACCTCATTACAAGTTGAAACTTTCTGAAGGTCTAGTTGTTATTGTAGCTCAGCTAGAAGGTGTGGTATCACCTTGTGAGATTGTAATCTCACTAAATAGGGATTGTAGTTCGTTGATCAGTTGTATTTAGTCTAGATTTATTCTTATTATTCTAGGATAGTAGTTTAATTATAGGTTTTAGTGGTTTTCTCCCCCAATATGGTTTCCCACATATGTCATGTGTTATGTGATTGATCTTGCATTGTCTCTTTTACTCATTGTTATGAATGATGTGTATGCTTCATGAATGCTTATGGTAATTGATTAAGAACTTAAAATTTATTGAAATTAAATTTGGATTATTTGGGCTCATTAATTCACCCCTCCCCCCATCATTTATTATACCTATAACACTCTTATAAGGAGATATGGGATTTTAGTTATCATGGAAGGTTGTTTAGAAGCACTACCAATCTCTTTAGGAAGAATTTGATCATGGATCATACTTATCACATGGGTTTCATGATTCAAGGTGCATCTTGAAATAGCCTATACAGAATTAGATGTAGAGGCATGGTTTGGGAATGGTTACCTAAAGTTGTCTATGGATTGATTAGGAGGAGTTTTAGGGTTATCTAATTGTAATTCTCCTTGATAAATAAGGTCTTGAAATAGACCTTTGAATTAGAAACACCTATTGATGTCATAACTTGGTATACAATGGTAATCACATAAGTCATTTTATTTAAACCAACTGGGATTAGGGAAAGAGTCATAAATAGGTTTAACCAAAGGAAGTTTGATTATAGATGCTTTTAAAAGCTTATTTAAAATAGAAGCATAAGATTCCCCTAAGGGTGTGTACTACCATGGAGGAAAACATGTTAATGGTGTTTTTTATTGTGTTTGGAATGTAGAGGGTTTGGATTGGCCTTTTGTCTATGGGAGTGCTAATTTTAAGACCACAACATTTATATTGCCTTTGGTTTTGGTATTGTTAGTTCTTTTGGAGGGATCAGGTCGGAAGTTTTTATTATGTAATTTTATCTTCCCTTCTTCTAAATCTTAGATTTTTATTTTATGAGTGATAAAAAAGGATTCATTAAAAGTCTTGAAAATTTGAACCCATGATGTTGACAAGATATTTTTATCACATGATCTCACAAATAATTTGATTAGTTCTGGTTGAGGAAGGGAAAAAGTAAGTTGGTTTATAAGACTCTGCCATCTAGACATGAAAGTTTTAATAGATTTGTCATCATATTATCTAATAGCATAGAGTTTGGATATGCTCACTTTTCTTGCAATGTTAATGGAAAAGTGTTCTAAAAATATTTGGGCTAGTTACCTGAAAGTATATAGGGAATGTTCAGGGATAGAATTTTACAAGTCTAGAGCTAGTCTAGATAGTGACATGAGAAACATTCTTAGGAGAAGAGCATCATCATGGGATATAAGATAACAAGCATGTCTAAATGTTCTAATGTGTTGCTAAGGATCTTTATTATGTCTAAATTTCATAAACTTTAGAAGTTCCCATTGTGAGGGGTATGGTTTAATAGGGATAGTTGGATTACTTGGTTCATTGAAAATTTGCTCATAAGTGAGCATATTTTTATACCCAAAGGTAGAGGCTTCTAGATTTGCCATCCTATTCATAAGGATGTTAATAAGGTTAGGTTTGGTATTATATTTAGGAATACCCCCTAGGACATTTTGATGTAGATGTTGATAGGTATGAAATGGAATGGAAAAGGGTTGTGAGAAAGGGTAACTAACTAAAGTGGTCATAATCAATTGGGCTACTACCATATAATGTAGGGATTTCAAGGGTATATAAGTGGACCCAAGGGATTTTGAGTAAGTTATGTATTGGATAGTGAATAGGATTTACTACTAAGGAGGTTGACTCAAGGGAACTTGTTGTAAAGGTTGAGTTTGGGGATTTGAAGCTATGCTAGTTTGTATGAGTGGGAGAGTTTTAGGGATTGAAATCACTAAGTTTTGAGGTATCATAGAAGGAGGTGGAGCAAACGTAGGTTGAGGTGAGATAATATTTTTGGCTTGGGTACTAGTTGGAGATGGACCACTAGATGTTATTGGAGGTGGATTGTTTAATGGCTATGTAGTGTTAGTATTGAAACCTATTGGGGATGATTATTGAGAGAGGAAACCATGGCTATAGTAAACCCTTAAGATCCCCCTAAGGGCATGCCAAAAACATTCCCAAAACACTATGTATGAGGTAAAAGTGGAATACGTAAGTATCAAGTACTAAGGTAATGGTTAAGAGAAATTAGAATACTATCTAATATGGTGGAAAATTCAAGATTGCCTTGAATATAGAACTAAGGAATACCTTCCCCCATAGACTCAGGGTATTCTCCATAGATGAGGATGAGATTGGAGATTTAGTTTTCTTTAGTGATCATTGTTTCATTAAAACCATGTAGCTTGAAGAGAAATCAATAAATGAAAATAAAAAGCACACAATGATCTTTTTTATTATCTTATTTTAGTGCAAACAAGCACGCACACTACAAAACATACTTAATTTTTTTTACTTTTTTAATAAATTAACTTTAGAGTGTGATAAGGAAATGGGTTAATGAGGGTACTAAGAAATGTTAATCTAAATATGATTTTGGGTTTTTTTAAGGATGAGAACCTCTATATACATGAAGGTACATTAAGGCATGATTCCATGTTGAAATAATGTATGTGGCTTGGTATTGGGGCCTACACCCTCACTTCACACATGGTAATGATAAGAGTGTCAGGTGCTTAACCTTTATACTTCATGACAAAAAATTTATACTTGACTAGTATACCAAGTCAGTTTTCCCCTTGGTGATGAAATCCAAATGGGTCCACCTTAGGTAGGAAAATGTTTTAAATGCTTATTTTTAAAATGTGTAATTTTAGATGTATGTGAGAAGGTGTGATTACTACAATATATTGATCCACCTATATTATTCTATGTGAATTATCTAAGAAGCAAAGGATAACTACAATTATTTTTAAACCTTAAACGGAAAAGTAATAATTTTTGGATTTTCTCTTTTTTGAATGAAAATCAAACAATTAACAAAAGATGAAACTAATGAATAATTTCATAATGAAATATATCCAAAATAATGAGACCTTAGGGGTCCCATTGGGCATGCTAAAATGTAATAGTAGTTTTTCATTTCATTTTATTAATAAAATAACTTATAAAAAATAGAAATGATAAAAGAATTTACAAGAAGAATACTTGTGATGGAAATGCGCAATGTTGATCCCATGAGGTGGGAACTCTATTTTGGATAGGAAGGACTACCTGCATAATAAAGACAACTTAAACAAGATTTTAAAATAATAGAGATGGGTGGATTACCTGATATAATATCAATTCTAGAAAGTGGTACACTTCCTTATAGGGATGTCAGTCTACTATTATCCAATCAAGCAAGTTATAATAGGATAAATTATAGTAGATCATGTGATAAGATTATGAAATTAAAATAAAATAAATAATATATTTCATAGATGTTATCAAAATTTTCATTCTAATATGCAATGACTAAGTCCTCTTATTCTTAGATTGCTTCTAGTTACTCGATGATGGATTTTAGAGGTGGGGTAAAGACATTCTTACAAAGTCCTAACTTGAAAGATATTTCACTTTGGTCGATGAAAAAGGGTTGAGAAATGATGGGTAGATTAATGATAATAACTAATTCATGTACAATTTTAGGCAATGTCATCTATAGATAAATTTCATGCTTAGAAAGTTAGAAGATCAAATTAGACTACATTTAAAATAGAGTTATATGAGAAAAAGGCTCATATTTTAAAATAGAATGTAGGGATTGATGTCAATCTTATAGAATCAATGTCAATTTAGATGAATCAATTGATTCTATTAAAACTACATAATTTTATAAACAAAAATCTAAAGGATTGTTGAGGATACTAAAAAGGAAAATGGGGATCTCAAAGATTTTCTAATAGTGAAATGAGTAGGAAAATACATAATGAATATAAGAAATTAAATATTTAAGATAGAGAACTTACTTTTAAATGGATGTAGGCATAGTGTATTATTTCCATAGGTGCTAATGATTTCTTCTATTTGTGATGACTATGGTGGACTGGGTATAGCCTAACTTCATCAGCATGGATCTATCATTCACCTTTGATTTTCTAATGAAATATAAGCATATTTTTGAGATTGAAAATTCATGGGGCCAAAATAAATAATTACCTCCATATATATAGATTGATATTGCTTGGGAGAATCGATATCTATTACAAGAGAATCATCATCAATTCACCCTTTTTAGAAAAAGTTTACTTTGATCCACTTTGGTTTATTTTAACTATAGGTTAATTTTGGATTTAAAGGTTTAGTTTGGTTAACAATAGATTTATACAAGGTTAGGTTATTAAAGGGTTAGGATTTATAGGTTGTAGAATAGATTTAGGTGATAAAAAAGGCAAAACAATAATTTGTAAAAATAAATTACCGAGTATCTAGTGGTAAGTTTTTTAAAATTTAAGATAGAGCTATTTAGGATGAAATAATAAATTAAAGGCATATAACACCAAATAGTTTGTTTATGAAATATGAAATTTTACTATTGTAATGAGATTACTTCAACAATAAAGTAGAATAGCAAAAATAGATCCAAATATGACTAAAATATATCAAAATATATGATAATAGACAAGCCACTTCAAGGGGGTAACCTCCACAAGTTTCAATAAGAGCAGAATTCACAATATGATGCTAAAAAATTACCCACTGCCTCCTATATATAGTCTATTTAGGCCATGGTTACTCCATAAGCCAACCTACTAACTAAATGAATGCATAGAGAAATGTGATATAACATCAAAGAGGGATAAGTAAGCCACAATTCAGCTATTCCTATCCTAATACATGTGATAGGTTAGGGGTGTATCATGCCCTTCCCCTTCAAACTAGCATTGTCCTCAATGTTGAACAAATTTGGATGTTGTTGCAGAAAATCATCACCTTCCCAAGTTCCATCTTCACTGCTCAGGTTCTTCCACTTGATCAAATATTCCCTAATCTCTTAGTACATGTTTGGAGGATCTTCTCTGGTTCCAAAATGACGCATCCTTCTTCATCTAGTTCTGGGAGCTCTGTCTGGGATGAAACGTTCTATCCAATGACCTTATTCAAACATGAAACATGAAATACTAGGTATATGCAAGATGAATGAGGTAACTTGAGCTTGTAAGCCACACTTCTAATTTTCTATAAAACCTAATAAGGGCCATAATACTTAGGAACAAGTTTGGTGTCATTTTTCTATTTCTTCAAGGACATATACTTATAAGGTTATAAACATACAAATACCTATTCACCCACCTCAAAATTTTACTCATTACGGTGTTGATCTACTTATTGCTTCATCTTGTTTTGTGCCAAGGCCAAATTCTCTCTCAAACTAGCCAAAACCTCTTGTTGATGTTGAATGTACTCATCCACATCTCGAACCTTGGTTTGCACCTTTAATGAAGTGATGGAAGGTGGATGGTAACCATATAGTACTAGAAATGGAAACATTTTAGAAGAGGTATGGAAAGATGTGTTATACCACCATTTTGTAAGTGGTAGCCATTTAACCCAACATTCCTATTTATCTGATACAAAACAATGGAGATACCCCTCTAAACATTTATTAACCACTTCTATTTGTCCATTAGATTGTGGGTGGTAAGATGAGCTATGAGCTAGATAAGTACATAAATAGGAAAATAGTTTAGTCCAAAAATTACTAGTGAAAATAGGATCATGATCACTTACAATTATTTTTAGGGTTCCATGTAATTTGAGAACTACCCCCAAAAAAATAGTTGCTACTGTACTTGTTAAAAATGGGTGTGAAAGAGCAAAAAAATGGGCATATTTTATAAGCCTATCCACAATAACTAAGATAAAATTCTTACCTTTATAACAAGGCAACCCTATGATGAAATCTATGGAAACCTCCTCCCACCTTTTACTAGAAATTGCTAATGGCTATAACAGACTTCGGATCTTAGCTGTCTCACTTTTATTCTATTGGCATATCAAGCATTCTACCACAAAAATTTTTACATATCCCAAAATACTTCTTTCTTAATTTTGTGATAAGTTTTCAAGAACCCTAAGCATCCCCCAATTGGAGATGCATGCAACTCCATAATAATATTATGTTTAAGCTCTAAATATTTACACAAGTATAACCTACCCTTATACCATAGGACATTACCTTTTCACTCAAATTTGTGAGAGGCTAAAGTACCATACTAGAGATTCTAAATCAGAACCTGTGTATCCTTGTCTTACTCCCATTCTAACCTAGTTTTATCCACCCAATCTACTTACAACATAGACATTGCACAAAGTAATGATTCTATGGATGTATCCCATCTAAATAGTGCATCTGCTACTACATTATATTTACCCTTCTTGTAGATGATTTAAAAATCCTAACCCAACATTTTGGTTACCCACTTTTATTATTCCTTGGATGATAATCTTTGCTCCAAAAAGTATTTGAGACTATCATGATCCATTTTCACCTTAAAGTGTCTACCCATCAGATAGGGCCTCCATTGTTTAACTGCATGAAGAATAGCCATCATTTATTTATCATAGATATGTCTTTTTATATTCTTACCTTTTAATTAATGACTCTCAAATGCAATGGGTCTTCCTTCCTACATTAGTACTACTCCCAACCCAGATCTAGAAGCATCACATTCAATAGTGAATGTCTTTGAGAAGTTTGGAGTAGCCAAAACTAGAGTGGTGCACATAGCTACTTTTAGTTTATGAAATGCTTTGGTGGTGGCATCATTCTAATGGAAGGCATCCTCCTTTAGCAATTTAGTGAGTGGAGCTACTATTCTACCATAACCTTTCATAAATCTTTGGTAGTAACATGTTAGTCTTAGGAACCCTCAAAGGTTTTTGAGATTTTTTGGCATGAGCCATTCCATCATATCTTTGATCTTCTAGGGATAAAATTTGACATCTTCATGGGAAACAATGTGACCTAGGTACTCTACCTTATGTACTCCAAAATCACATTTGGATGGCTTTACATAAAGTTGATGCTTCTCTAAAACTATCAACACTTGTTTCACATGTTGCAGATGAGTTCCCCATGTCTGACTAGAAATCAATATGTCATCAAAGAAAACCATAACAAACTTCCTTAAAAAAGGCCTAAAAATAGTGTTCATCAAGCTCTAAAAAGTAGATGGTGCATTTTTAAGACCAAAGGGCATTACCAAAAACTCATAATGGCCCTCATGCATTCTAAAAATAGTTTTATGAACATCTTCATCCTTGATTCTAATTTGATGGTACTCCAAGTGAAGATCTAATTTTGTGAAATAATTAGCACCAGATAACTCATCATGTAAATCATCAATTACTAGAATATGAAACTTATCTTTTATGGTGTACTTGTTGAGTTCCCTATAATCTGCGCACATCCTCCATGTGTCATCCTTCTTCCACACCATGACCACTGGTGATGAATATGCACTTTGGTTGTGCTTGATGATCCCTACCTATAGCATCTCATGGAACATATTTTCAATTTCACTCTTCTATGCATATGGATATCTATATGGTTTGATATTTGATGGTTGACTCCCTAGAAGTAGTTAAATGACATGATCATGTTCCCTTTTTAGTGGTAGTCCTTTTGGCATGGCCCCAAAAATAGATGGGTGGTCATCAAGAATCATCTGTATATCAAAATGAGTAGATGCCTATGTGGTTTAAACTTTTATGGAACATAATAATGTAATAATTCCCTCTACCCATTTTTTTATCATCTTGGTCATCTGATGTGAACTAATCAATTATGGAGATTTTGCCTGTAATCCATGTAGTTCAATTTTCCTACCTTCAAAATGAAAGCACATGAGTAGTTCCTAGAAGTTCATCTCAATGGTACCCAAGGTTGTGAGCCATTGGACTCCCAAAACAATATATGTGCTACCCATGGGAATATAAAACATTGGAGAATCAATATTGTACTCACCCATTGCAAGCTTAATACTATGGCATTTTCCTAAACAATTAATTATACCACCATCTACAATTATGACCTAAAATTTTGGTACTGGGTTGATAAAATAGCTCAATCAAGTGGCCAACTTATAGTTGATGAAGTTATGTGTGCTCCCCAAATCAATCAACACTATCACCTTTTGTTTCTTGAGGAAACCCACCACCTTAAGAGTTTGTGGAGTGCTAATGCATGTAAGTGCATGATATGAGATTGTAGGTTGGGAATCTTCAAGTACCTCCTCTATCTCTTCCTCATCATCATTAGAGGCATCATCTTCTTCTTTATCTTCATTGGATCCCTCAATGTATAATAACTTCTTCTCAGCACATCTATGTCCTTTGCTCCACTTGTCACAACTGAAACATAATCCTTTTGCATGCTTCTCTTTAATTTGTTGAGGGGTTAATCTAATAGGTGGAGGAAATGTTGGTGTTGATATGCTACGATATTTGAAGTGAGTGAATGGCTACTTCTTATTGGATATGAATTTTTCCTCAACTTTGCATGCCATGATAATAGAATTAGAAATCTTAAGTGGATTAAACATGTGTACCTCATGTTGAATGTGGTCCTTGAGTCCACCCAAAAATAGGTCATTTAAGTTCTCAGAAATTGTCTCCACATGTAAGGATAGGTTATGAAAATTATGAATATAATCCTTGAAAAAGCCATTCTATCATAATTTTGCTAGTTGGCTGAACTAATTCTTTATCACACTATTGCCATAGTGTAATTGTAGTTCCTTTGTAAAAACTAACTAGGTGACACTGAGAATCATCTTTTTCTTTTAAGCACACAACCATAAATACCAAATGAATTGATTAGGTTCAAGATACAAGGATTCCATGATAACCTTCTATCCACCTAAGATCTGATGTAGATCAAAAAAATTCTCCATTTAGTTGATCCAATTGAGTGGATATTTTCCATCAAATTTGCACATATCCACCTTTGGTAACAGGTTCCTCTGTGGCAATGTAGTTGGATTTGAATTAGACTGGTTAGGAAAACCACCCTAGTGGGGTTGTGAAATAGTGATAGCTAGATGATTTTAATAATTATTTTTCAAATCCATCATGATATCTACCAAACTATCTTGTATGGATTTCATATTAGATTGTTTGCCTTGCACACTATAGTCAAGCTAGCTCACTTTGTGATCTATGCCAGAGAACCCTAGTACAAAGGATCTAGTACATCCCCCTTATAACTCCATCTCTTCCTTGTTAGGATTTTTACCTAGAGTTTTAACACCCTTTCCTCAACCCTAAGTTTTTGGACCTGCCATAAAAGGGCTTTACGATGTCAACCTTAATTGGCACTTTTGACCCAACTTTGACCAAGTGATTTTGGACTTATTTGTACCTCAAATCAAAACATACAAAGAACATACCCTATCCAAATTTTTCTAATCTTTCCAAAAATGTAAATAACTCAAAAAAATTCTTTAAATTTCTCACTATAGAGCAATTTTATGAAAAACCCTAAAATGGTGATAACATTTGTAAAATAGATCCAAATGAGCTAAAATTTTAATGAAAGCTTAATTTAATTATTTATAACCTTAATTAAAAAAATTAGATAAATTCACAACCTTTTTTTAGATATAGCCAAATTTAAAAAATTAGGGTTTCACCCATAAGATTGCCCAAATCACATCTCTAATACCACTTGTAATGAAATCATTTCAACAATAAAGTAGAATAGTAGAAATAGATCCAAATATGACTGAAATATATTATAATATATGATCATAGACAAGCCACTTTGAGGGGGCAACCTCCACAAGTTTCAATAAGAGGATAATTCACAATATAATGCTAAACAATTACCCACTACCTCCTATATATAGTCTATCTAGGCTATGGTTACTCCATAGGCCAACCTAGTAACTAAATAAATGCATAGGTAAATGTGATATAACATCAAAGATGGATAAGTAAGCCACAAGTCGGCTATTCCTATCGTAATACATGCGATAGGTTAGTGGTGTAGCAAGTGTCTACACATTTTTAAAAAGAGTAGTCATATTATTTAGGGCAAAAAATGAAAATATGCACTTGTACTATGTAGATATAAATTTTTAAAACATTTAAGATTCAATAAAGTTATAAAATATGGATGTAACAAAAATCACATAAATAGCACTAAAATGTTTTTCCCTAAAAACATGATAAGAAATAGTAGGACTAAATGAAGGTCTGACCATACATATTAAAATAGGTTGAAGACTAGATAGAATCCCGTCCATATATCCTTTTTTACTTCCACTTCTTCCTTTTATGTTAAGATATGAACATATACATCATTAGGGTAAACTTGATCATTATAACTGAGGGTTTAAGTGTAATTTGAAACATGACAATCATATCCTCAAAGTAAGATTAAGGGTGATCAAAATAGTTAGCCTGATAAATGAATTGAGGATACATGTCATCCCCCTTAACATTAACCTATAAGGGATTTGAATTCATATGTCCTTGCATGGGCTTTATGGTGGTTGTCTTGGGCATGTCGATTACCTGATTATGCTTATTGGTGACCTATTGGGGCATTATTGTTAATTACATGGGCTCTACAAGTTGTTACTTGGGCTCTTTTGATGCTTGTTTGATGGTGATGGGTGTCGACTTGGGTGATACTGGGGGCATCTTAGGCTATGTTGTAGGTGTTTTAGGTGACTCCAAATATGATTCTACATCCTCCTGATGTGTTTCTATAGCAAGTGGCTAGGGTACTTTTAGTGCTTGTTTGGGCACCTTTGTTACTTGTACAAGCTCTACAGATGTTTGTTTAGGTTCAATCAAATGGGACTAATGATGAGTCCTAATGATGAATTATTATGAAAATAGAGATAAGCCTCATTATTCCATCATAAATTAAGGTTCAAACATTATAACCTCTGCTTGAATCTCATCTTAAAGTCTATTGATGAAGCATCATCACTAGAAATCATCAAACTAGTCATTAAGTGGATTAATAAGGTTATTAAACTCTATTTGATATTATCTAACTATTGTATTTTTACAAAGTTTAAATAATATTTTAGATAAAATGGGAAGCCTCCTGAGTATAATGGATTGGATGTTGACTTCAACCAAAAATGCATCCTTACATTTTTTGTTTTTACAATAGTTGTTACTAAAAATGTGATAAATTTTAAACTAATAAATGAAAATAAAAAATTCAAAATGTTATGGAAAGTAATAAATAAGGTGCACAAAACCTAAAAATTGTTTTATGTGATTCACTAGAGTCTGAGAGCATAATGTAGAAAAATAATTATTTTTTTTTGTTTTTACAATGTATCAATTACTAAAACTATGATAACTTTTGAAAAACTAAATTAAATTAAATTTTTCAAATTTTTTTAGAAATATGGAAATGAGACTCACAAAACCCAGAAATTTTTTGTTACAATTCATTACCATTCAAGAGAAAATTTAAGAATAATAATCATGATTTTGAGAGAAAAAATAAAAAACTGCACTTGTACTATATAAATCTAACTTTTGAAAAACTTTAAGATGAAATGAAGCTCTAAAATATACTTGTTGAAAATCTCAAAAATGAAACAAATATCAAAAATGTGTTTTTAACTAAGATCATAAAAATGGTCCTAAAAAGCGCTCTCATACCAGATATTAAGAACCTCTAGACTCATAAACACAATAAAGTGCATATATTATAATAGAAATTACATTATTCCTTTTTGGCATGAAAAAATAACTCCACAATAACTTACCACTTTGAGGGAGCTACCTCCTTATCATAGCAATGCTTTAATTTATTTATATTTTTCTTGGATATATTACAATCGCTTAAACCCCTCTATTTATACTATTATAATATATCTCATTCTTCCATTCTATGCATGTGATATTATTCCTCTATAACATTATACTTTATTATTCTAATATTTTTATTATTATTCTACCCCTCCCTAGGTATATTACATTCATGATTTTGAAGGAAAGAAATGAAAAACTATACTTGTCTTATGCAAATCTGACTTTTAAAAACCTTTAAGATGCACTAAAGCTCTAAAATATACCTACAACAAAGATCACAGAAATAACCCTGGAAAGTGACCTGATACTAGATGTTAATAACATGTATGCCAAAATATATAAAGTCATACAAATACTAAATATATTAATATTTTTATTCATTTTATGAAAGGAATCACTTCAAATCACTTACCACTTAGAGGGGGCTGTCTCCTTATTAGACTAATACTCTAATTGAATTGATATTTATTTGGATATATTACAATTGCCTATACCCCTCTATTTATACTATTCTAATCTACCCAACTCCTTATTCTTATGCATGAGGTATTAAATTATTATTCCTTACTATTCACTATTCTATTATTTATACTATTGATTTACCCCTCCCTAGGCATATTTCACTTCAACCCTTAATTATCTATTGAAAAAACTCAACTTAGTTCATAGTGATATTTTAGGTGTTATGAAAACTCCCTATATTAATGGTGAAAAATATGTTTTAACATTTTTTGATGATTGCACTAGGCAAGTTTGGATTTATTTATTGAAAAATAAAGATCAAGTTTTAGATACTTTTATGGAATTTTGTGATTTTGTTGAGAAATAATCTATTTATTATTTTTATATATTATGAATAGATAATGGTACTAAATATGTTAATAATGATTTTATTGCATATTATAAGTACCATTGTATTAAACATGAAAATAATGTTTCTTACATGTTGAGAAGAATGGTGTTGTTGAATGTAAATTCATAAGACTCTCACTGAAATGGCTAGGTGTATGTTGTATGCTAAAAATATTTAATACAAATTTTAGGATGAACTTATGTATTATGTTATTTATCTCATTAATATGACTTCCACTAAAATTTTCTTAAACATTACTTCCAAAGAATCTTGGAGTGACCAAAAACCTAATTTGTAGTATGTACGTGTTTTTAGTTGTGATGTATTTTTTCATATTTCTAAAGACAAATGTAAGGAGTTAGGTTCCAAATCAAACTTTTTTATATTTTTTGTTTATGATTAACAATACAAGGCTTATAGAGTTTATGATCTTCACACTAACATTATTAGATTTAATGAGATGTTATAACTGTTGAAGATGGTGTGCTTGATTGTGCTTCTACTTTAGATTCTCTTGGTATAGTTTCTAATTCTTTTCATTTTGATTCATGAAATGATGAAATTTATGTCATGCATTGTTATTTTGATCTACCTAATGTTCCTACTTCATCTTATAATCTTGATTCACATAATGTTATGTCTAAGTGGGCAAATACAACTAAAGAAGATTCGGAAGTTGATGTAGATCTTAATGATACTCATAGAACTAGGCAACAATTTTTAAACTATGATTTGATGTCTGAACTCATGAAAAATAGTGACCCTCAAACACTTAAACAAGATCAATATTACCCTCATTGGGAAAAATAAATGCATGATGAATATAACTCTTTACTTTCTAATCACACTTAGGAATTAGTCCCTCTCCTTAAAGGTCACAATTTGGTGAGCTGTAAATGGTTATTCAAAACTAAATTTAATTATATGCCCATTGGACAGCCCCTTAAAGCTATGCCCCATCCCAATGGCCAATCTAGATATGCCCCATTATCCAATTGAATACCAGTGGGGATCTATATGGGGTTCATCTGTCACCTTTAATTATTATAATCAAGTATAAAAATACAAAGCTAAATTATTTTGTATAGTTTTTTAAAAAAATTAAATGAATTGATTATAATGAAGTCTTTTTCCCATAGCTAATATGCCCAAAATTAAAGTTGTTTTAGCTCTAGCTTCTCATATGAATTGGCCTATTTTTCAAATGGATATTAGAGCCATTTTTTTAATAGTGATTTACATGAAGAAATTTATATGTTTGAGCCTCCTAGTTTTATTAATAAAGATAATGAATATATTGTTTACAAATTAAATAAATCTATTTATGGTTTGAAACAATTACCTAGAGAATTGTACTCCAAAATCTATCAATTTGTTATTTCTCAAGACTTTACTTGTAGTACCAATGATCCTAATATATTTTTCAAGCATAATCCTATTGACATAGTTATCATATTTATATATGCCGATGATTTTATCATTATATTAGTAATAGTTTATTGTTTTCTTTCACTAAAAAATATTTAAAGAATACCTTTGAAATGACATATTTAGGTCTTTTACATTATTTTTTATGCATTTAAATTTGGAAATAAAAAGATAGAATTTACATTTCCCTATCCAAATATGCAAATGAATTTTTAGCTAGGTTCAGTATGTTGGAATAAAAACCAATTGCTTATGAACTTGGTGTGAAACTTATTACTGACATGGACATTAAAACTATTGATCCCACTTCATATAAGAAATTAGTTGTAAGTTTGAATCATCCTACTCATACTCATCTTGGCATTAGCTTTTCTGTTAGATTCATTTCTCATTTTATGTCAAAAACTTAAACTACTCATTTTAAAGCTACTAGAATAATTATTTACTATATTAAATCTACTCTAACTCTTGGCATCAAGTATACCTTGAATGACACTTTTTATTTGGTATATTTTTATAATTCAAATTCGGATGGTGATCCTAATGATCATATATCCAAAAGTGGATATTATTTCTCATTGGATTCTAGCATAATTTCATGAAATAGTAAGGAGCAAAGTACTATATCATTGTCTTCCACTAAACCTGAGTATAAAGCTTGTAATCATGTTACTAAGGAAGCCATTTGGTTTAGAAGACTTATTTCATATTTGGGCCACCCTCAAACCTCTTCTAATCTGCTTTTTTTATAATAAAAATTCCATTTCCTTATCAAATAATATATTTTTCCATGAAATATCCAAGCACATTGAGATTCAACATCACTTTCAGTATGAACTTCTTGAAGACAATCAAATTCTTCTCTCTTTTTGTTCTTCTCAAGAGAAAGTAGTTGATATTTTCACTAAGTTATTATGTAAAGACAAATTTTTAACCTTTTGTAAAATGTTTTGATTGAAGGAATTTCTCATCAAGGGGGGTGTTAGTGTAATAAACCATTACACTAAAAGATTGAATGATTAGTGAATCTACCCACCAAGATCTGAACACCCCACCACACTTTTGATAATTATGTCTTCAAGATGGGTATGGACCTCCATGTACATGCAATATCCCCGAATAAACATTTCCATGCTAGTGTTACCACTCTAGACCTGAGACTTAAACATAGGTGGCTATTCTGATACCACATGTAATGAGTCATTACACTAAAAGCCCAGACTATTATTAAATCTACCCACCATGATCTTAACATAAAGGGAGCCCTCACCAATAGTACAAATTAAACCAAAAACCTCTTAATGAGGGAATGAGAGGTAAAAAATAACCACAACTAGATTAATCCTAAGAAAAAGAGATCAAGATTACATCAATGGTACATAATTCCACTAAGACCAAACCAAAAAATAACTAAAATAACATATTCAATAATACCATTCAAATTCAAAAAAGACTAACCAATGATAAAGAAGAGGAGACTCAGCACTAAACCACCTCGGAAGAGGGTTCATAATTAATCCCATTAAGTAATAAGGTTTTGAGACACCATCATGCATAATATACATACACCTCCTCTTATAGATCCCCACCCAATACCCTTAAAGTCACAACTAAACCTACCCCAACCACCTAATGCCTTTCCCTTGACCTAACCACCACCCTTGAAGTTGAGCTTAGACTAGACCCAATCACCACCACCATGTTTATTCTATGTTGAGACATCCCATCTGACATGTATTCCAATAACCTATCAAGAATTTGAATTGCCCTACCACTTTTGAAAGACTTAACCAGAAACCTTATTGCAACCTACAACTAATTAGAAAAATGTAGTGCCAAAAATTCTCTAAGTGATGGAAGCAATGGAATGAGAGCCCTCAGAGCATAAAAATACACCATAGGGATCTACTTCTTAGAATGGACTAGATACTATAATACCCCTACACTTAATCAATGAATGTCAAAGCTTCAACTAAATACACCTCCAATTCTTGGAAGACTAAGAGAGGGATAAGACCATATGTCTCCCTACCTAAGAGTGTTAAATCAATTTGTCTTTTATATAGAAAAAATTCAATGGATTCATCTAAACCCAACAAAAAATTCATTCTTATCATCCCCTCTACCACCACATTTACCAAATTTTAATCCTCCATAACCAACACGAAATTGTTAAGTAAAGAGATGTTAAATCTAAGTTTACCTTTACTCTGTGTGGAGTAATCAAATAAACATAACCCACCAAGGTTTTGATCTCCTCTAGAATCTACCCATACTACATCACAAACACATGTTTAATATGTACTTCAATCACACCACCCTCAATAGTGACTCATTAATGGTGAGTTACATCAAACAATCCATAATTTGCTACACCTAACCTTGAACCTAGATTTCCTCACATAGACACAAAATATCCCTAAGGACATGACATTTAAACAAGGAAAATAGAGAAATAAAAGGCTTCAAATATCTCACCTTGACACATGACACCATCATTAATTGTAGTTAAAAATTACATTACTACATATCACATAATGAGTCAATATGTCAACTTCAAAAATCCTCCCACAACACCAATGTAACATACCTTAAATTATGAAATCCTTAAAAATTGGATATATTATGGGATGACATAGAACAAGACCCTTAAGATTTATCACAAATGAAATCCTCAACCTAATTAATTCTTCAGTTAGCTAAGAAGTCTAACACTGAGTTACTTCCTAAAAATAATGAACAACTTCACATGAAGAGAATGAGATCATAAGATCCTAAGCCTAACCTATGATGTTTTAAATATGTCATGCACATACATACCTATTTCATAAAACTTACATTATAACCATCGAGTCTCCTTCGATTATCACATTTTAAATGCCACACTACATAATTAGATTAACTTCTAAAGATAAAACTTGAGCCTCAACTTTGTTATTGGTCCCACCAACCAATTTAAATGAAGCATCTTGAGTCAAAGAGTCAACGTAGTCTTGAATGATGCACCCAATTTCAGAGGATCCAAGATAGCATGAACCACCCCAATAAAGTTTATCTTAAAGATTCATAGAGATGGAGGCATCTAACTAGCACTATCCACCATACATGGATTTTCACTAGATACCCTAGACCCATTAATAGGGGAAAAAGTTGGGTAAAAATATTTATTTAACTTGATCCATAATTGGTTGTGAAGAGTATCCCTATCCATGGACTATGGCTTGCCTCATCTCATTAAACACATGTTTCAAGACACATATTGACCCTCCTCATTTTGAAAATTTATTTGGTTAGTCCACGACATTAGGCACCCTCATGACTAACCATTAGAGCTTAGTGTGGGAATGATGCTATAAAGGTGTTCAGGTTGAGGAATGGACCCCAATACTTCCCGCTTCTAGCACTCATCTCACACACCACTAGGATATCCCCACTAGGTAACTAAATGGCATTTTTTATTTGCATGCTAATATTTATTTTTAAGAAAATATTATTTATATATTTTACTAGCCATACATCCATTATAAATAGAATCAATGAGAAGAATTTTAGGCAAACCATGCACCATATTGAGTTTATTCATAAGTGCAATGCTCTGGTAATTGATATGTCATAATATTTCATGCCATAATCTACCATCAATATAAGGAATAAAAGCATGGGTAGAATAAGAAGAAGATGATTCAATAAACTTAAATAAATTATCATTATCTATAAAGGTTGTAAAAATAGTTTTAAAATATGTTTTAGCTAATTTAACATAGTATTTTTAAATAATTCTACTTTATAGTCATATTTTCATAATTGATGAATGAAAAGTAAATTCAAATTTAAATTAGGAACAAGAAAAACATCATGTAATTCACCATCAGGTATTTCAATAGTTCATATGGCTTAAAATTTTCAAGAAGCATGATATGAAATACTTAAATGATTATTAGCATGATATTGTTGTAAAGAAATAAATAAATCAACATTACATGTCATCTATTGAGTAGTACCAAAATCGAAAATCTATTCAATAAGAAAAGAAGTATGTAAAGCACAAGTAAAAGCAAACATGGTATTATATTTTTGTTGTTTGTGAGTTATATTAGTATTAATACTAGCATCATTTTTTACTTTAAGTTTATCATTTTTAATATCATGTTTTTTACAAAAGTAATGATCTTCATCATGAGTGTTTTCATCATAATAGTTATATTCTAACTTTTTCTTAGATTTTGAGTTAGACTTTTGTTTTGTCATTTATATTTTTAGACTTAACATGATCTATTCCAATATTATTTTAGACATAAAAGCATGTTCATTTGTCTTTAGACTACCAAATTGAAGCAATTTTTATTCTCCTTGACACAACAAAGTACAAAATAAATTAAATATCAACTAAGTAGCTATGTAGGAATAACAAGTTGTGAATAAATATTTTTAATAAATTGTTGAAAAGGTATAGGCATATATTTTTCATGACAATGTGAGTTAAATTCAACTCTAAAAGTTTAACACCTAAACTAGTAAAATTTTATATAAAGAGTAATTTTTTTCGAAAAAGTTATCCATAATTTTAAAGTCATTATACATTAAATATAAAAGTTGATCATGAACTTAAATTTTATTATATTCGATCACAACATCATAAATAGATTTAAGTTTCAACCATATATTGGATGGAAGAGTACAACCATCAATGTGCACATGTGATTCAAGGGTCATATCCATGTTAATAAATCCTATGGCATCTTCATTTTTTGCTTTCTATATTTCTTATAATTTAGTAGCAATGTTTTCATCAGATTTGGTTTCCTTACCATCTTCAATGCACACTAAATGCTTAATGTAAAAATTTATTACATGCATGATTTTCATAAGTGGTAATTGGTTGAGGTGAGTTTAAATTCAGATAAAAATTGAGTCATTATGTCATAAAATCTCACACTATTGCAATAATTAAAAAAAAATCACCAATACATAATAAATAAGAAAGAGAGGGACAAGGATGCCAAAAATTATGGTCGAGTGAGGATTCCAAAGGATAGAAAAAAATTGAAAGGAAAATGATGGATTAGTTTTAGAATTTTATGTTTGGCAAAATGCAAATAATTACACAATAATATGAACAAAAAAGAAATAAAAGTTGGTTTTGGTTTTTTGAGAAAAAATTGAGTTTTAATTTAATTAATTATAAATTTATAAATAAAAACATGAAAATAATTCTTTGAATTTTCTTTGAGGAATGAAAATAAATCTAATTTTTAATGGTGTTGTGATTTGTGGGAAAAAAAGGTAACATACGTAAATTCAATTGAGATTGAGTTACTAGTAATATATCCCTTTTCACAATTTGATATATTTCCTTTGAAAAAGTAAATGGAAAGCTTGAAAAATATTTTTTTGTTTTAACACATAAAAGGGTATTAACTAAAGAATTGAATTTTATTGTAAGATTAAAGCACAATGTAAGCATTCAAATCATAAATGTCAAGGCATGCCAAAAATTCCATGACTCAAAATACTAATTCATATTGATAAATTAGAATGCAAGTTACCAAATAAAAATTATAACATGAATTTAAGTGAAACATTTTAAACCTTATTAGTTGTCACTACAAAAGAGTGAAACTTCTGGATAAAAACTACCACTTAAAGACTATAAATCAAAAAAGATTTTTACAGTAGTTATGATGGCTATAAAATGCAAGATACCTAAGATAAATGTTAAGCTAAAAAATTGAAATGCATTGTTCAGATAATTAAAATAATAAAACTGATGTTACCAAATATTATTTGAAAAAAGGAAATCTAAGACTAAAAACACAACTAAGATCATACAATTAGACCTATAACACCACTTGGTACGAGGTCTACAAACTACGCAAGAAAAAATAAAGTGAAATATTAAATAGCATTAAGAAGACATACAAATAAAGGTGATTAGAATGACCTAGAATAAAACTAAAGATCCGTCAACTAAACTAAAATACCATGCAATAGAGAGTGTTAAGGCACTAATATATTAAAAAATAAAAGTGAGAATGAGACACCATTTTGATAGGGGAAAGATACTAAAAATAGTGTGAAAACCAACTAATATATGATAACCAACTAAAACACCAATTAAATGTTTAATTGTTCATATGTAAAATTGAGATGCCACTATTGGTAGGATTAAATTCCTCATAAGTTAAAATTAAATAAAGTGGAAAATGCTACCAAGGCAAGAATAAAAAATGACAATAAAAAATAACACAATGAAATATTAATTTTTAGTTAATATAAAACTAATTTAATATAAAGAAATAAAGATCAATAAATTTTTTTTATTAATAAAGTAGAATAAATGGATTACTTTACTTATGTTACCCATTGAAAAAACATAGTTGAAGAATATTGTTGTGAGAGTAACTTAGAGGAGAAACTTTGTTGAAGAAAACCAAAACCAACTTGGAAACCTTTTTATAAGTAACTTATAAAATAAGGTTAGAAGGTAAAAATCCAAAAAAAATGATGAAATTTATTCTAGAAAAAGAGCACACTGAAATTGGTTTCAAGGGTGTAAGCCCTTATAAATTAAATCCAAATTTCTCCTCCAAAATACCTGCACAAACTCAAGTTTCAACCTTAAACAAGAACCATGATTTGATACCATGAAGGATTTATGCCAAGATATATCAAAATTAAATTTTAAAGCATGAAATAATGAATGCAAAATTGAAACTAAGTTACCTCAAAATAATAAAACCACAAGATTGGGCCACAAGTTTTGAAATGTAAAATTGAATTAATGAAAAAAAACCCACATGTATATTAATAAGGCTTTCAAAAAACTATTCTTAAAATGCAATATTACAATAATAGAGAATAAGAGAGAACTTCAAGTGTATAGGAGAGGAGGAGAGAGACATTTAAATAGAACTAGAGAAAGGAAGAGGGAGTTATAAAGAATCTCATCATGACCTTATACCACCATATTAGTGTGTTTCAAATGTTTTTATTCCCCATAATGTGAGGGAAAAGTATGTGATAAGTGTGGAGGGAGTTACTTATGAAATTAAATCTAAAATTCCCTAAAAATTACAAAATATGTGTGACACCTCATTAAATCTATATTTATGTGAATTAAATGCAAAATGTACAACATCTAAAACTTAGGATAAAAAGATTAACCCAAATAAAGGGTAATCATAATAGGGGGTTGTTAGATATTATATAGTTTAGTACTACATAGGTATAAAATAAATAAATAATATTAGTGTGAGTAAATTTACATGATTTTTTACTCACTCAAAATTAGGCTTGAGTTAGTGTTTGTAGTGATAAGGTTTGACTACTCTTTTTTAAGAGTTTACAAACCTATAAATATACTTATTCCCAGTTGAATAAGATTAATCAAATTATGTATACCAAAATTTTAGAAATCTCAAGAAATTATATCCCTCTCTCAAATGATAAAATTTAAATAAACTTTAACAAGAGAAAATACAAAAGAGAGGAAAAATAATTTATTTCTTAGCTACCCATGGTCCAAGTGGAGGAGAATTAAATGAAGATTTCAGATGTTGTTCCTTGCTATAGCTTCTTTTGATTTTGAATCGATTAGGAAATATATTTTTAATTTATCCATGATTCCCACACCCCATGTTGTACTTATACTTCTCTCTTTGAGTTTTTAAATCCACTTGCATATAGTTCAAAAATAAGAGAAACATTATTTTAAATATTTAAGTGCATGGTGAGCTCCCTGAATTTTTATGTCTACCTTTAAAAACATAGGCTCTTTTAAATGAAAGAAAACTTATTTTATTTTATAAAATCAAATGAATTATTTATTTTATCATTTTAAATTTCATATCCTTTCAAATTCTCTATATATTTTATTTTTAATTTAACTATTCATGGGGATTCTTAGTTATGACATTAGCAAGATTTCTTAGAAAATATCACATCATTAGATCTCAATAAGATAAATGATTGGAGGTCATTTAGGGATTTTAAGTCATGAATTCCTTTTCAAATACATGGGCTATATTATTTAAATAATGGGATAAATATATTATTTATTGATTTTACTTTTTAATGAATCCCATTAAAATTAAATAGGCCTAAGCTATAAGTTTCCCTACAAGAAGAACATAAACTAGTTAAAATATGGGCTTGTGTGTGATAATTTTAACACAACATATGGTGGTGAATTAAATAAATAAAATTTCACATTATATCCCTATGAATTACATCAACAAATATCTAAAATATCAGTTGGAACACCTTGGAAGCATATCACACTGAATTCTTTGGATAATTGTGTGAGTTGTTTAATGCATCTCAACCCAATTCCTTCAAACTCTCACTCACAACATGTTCAATAGTAGTTTCAATTTTTGACCTCTTTTAAAGTAAAATTTAATCTTGAAATTCTTGTATTCAAAATAAAAATCATTTCCACATCATTTTATGCTTGGGTTCAATTGAAGAGCTTATACGTAAATTTAAATCATGCAAAGGAACTAAACATAGAATACAAATAAATATTTTTAATCACACAATAATAATATATTTCTCACACTATATTATTTCATATGGGATAATATTTAGGAAAAATATTTCCTCTAATTGTGGAGATCATATCTCCACCATAATCTCCTCATATCCTTATAATAACTTACAAATAATATCAATCTATATGCAACACGATTGTTGTTACACAATAATATTACTCGTATAAATTCTAACTAACCAAATATACATTATTGTTAGATAAAAATAATGTTACTAAAAACCATACCATAATTAATATTTAATCAATGATAATTAAATAATAACTGATTTACCTATTATAAATTCTAAATCTTCAACATCCCCCCCCCCTTATTTTTAACATGATAAAACATATCTCGTTGTCTGATTATAAAGTGTCACCTCTGTTTGCTTATAATCTTCTCCCTAATGGTTTTTCTTAGCTATAAACAACAACCTTACCCAATTGGTTTTACTTGTGTTCCAATAACTTTTCATAATTAGTTTTCTAGGTTCATCAAAAACCTTACACAATTCATTTTCTAGGTTCACCAAAAACCTTAGACAATTAGTTTTTTAGGTTTACCAAAAACCTTACATAATTAGTTTTTTTTCTTTACCAAAAACCTTCACAATTGGTTTTCCAGGTTTAACAAAAACCTTACACAATTGATTTTCATAGTTTACCAAAAACCTTCACATCTTGATTGATGTTGGAACATTTAATGTCTAAGTGGGCTAATTTAGACCCTTAGCATACTTTGATTTATTTTTAAATAATAATAATTTATTATTTATTAATCATAAGGTGAAAACCTTGTGTAAATAAATAATAAAATATTATGATTTAGTATTAACCAATTAATTTAAATGATTCTCAGGAAGGATGGACCCATTGGTTACAACGGTCACCTCCTCTCACATTTATTATAAATAGGGTCTTACCCCTATTGTATTACTCACTAAAAATACACTCGGTGAATTTAATATTTATGTGTGACAAATATTTACAAAGGTTATATAAAGGCTTATATGAAGAAGTGAGAAGGGAAGGCTTTGTATTGGGGTGTGAGTTTTTCAATTATTGAATATCATCTTCATAGATTTTTACCTCTTGTAATTTTTTCCACTTTAAATTCTTGTGTAACGTGTTAATTCTATGCACTCTTTGTCATCATTCATTCATATATATCTAATCTATATTACATATATATTTTATATTCTATTGATTTTATCATGGAATCCGAGTCATAAGATGATTGGGTGATTTGGTAAAGTTTTTTATTAGAAGATTAAAAGCTTTTTCAAACAAAAAAATTATTTATCTAAGCCTAAAAAAACTCAAAAAAAATGATTTTTTAATCAAAATTCAATTTTATAAATTATTTTTTCAGTTAAAAACACTTTAGAAGATTGAAATAAATTTTATAATTTTTGGGTACCTGTACAAGTTTATTGGCTCTCCCAAACATTTACAGGGGTGTCATACTTCAACTTGAGCAATTTAAAATATTGAATTCTTCATCAAAAATTCTATTTTGAGGATCTAGTTGTGTTTATCAAATAAAAATAAGAGGGTTTCTAAATTTTCAAGAAAATTTGAGACTTGTACAAGGATATCTAAGCTCTTAAAATTCTACAAGGGAGCCATGAAGCTATATGTATGTTTTTAAATTAATATAGTTTTGAAAAAGAATTTAAAAAATAAATTATCTATTAATTTTTTTTTAAACCACAAATCCCACCTTGGAAAAATGGATAATTGCTAAAAAAAAAATTTGACTTACATTATTTACATGCACATAATACATTGTGTGTTTGTGTGTGTGTGTGTGTGTGTGTGTGTGTGTGTGTGTGTGTGTGTGTACAAACACACACACATATATTTTGAATGTCTAAATATAAATTAGTACATGTATCATTTTGAAATGTTTCTTAGAAGATTTGGTGGCCTATCTTTTTGGTAGATTTTACAACTAAGGAGGTCATAAGTTCAAAACCTAATAAATAATTTTTTTTTTACTTGATCAAAATATTTTTTCAAATTTAGTTTAATTTTAAATTTATTTTTCAGTTCATGTGCCAAATTTTCTCACGTGCTAAACCCCTAACCTGTCATCTTATTCTTCAACTTTAGACCTAATGAATAATATTTTGACAAACATAGTTATATAACCATTTGATATCTAAGTTTTGGCATGTTTTTAAACACATTAGAGTGGTCAATTTTTTTATTTTGATGCCTTTTATTGAAGTTTTTATACATTTTTTAATAATCGTGTTTAAGTGGTCATTTTGACTGTGACTCTTTTGACACATGTATTAGTGTAACTTTAAATCAACTTTACATTATTTGGTATCTAAATTGTGTAATTAAGAATAATTATGTGTGAAATTCAAAAAACTAGTTCATAAATTCTTTTAAAATGGCTTCTTTTTCAACATTTGTTTATTGTCTTATTTAAAGGGAAGCTATGGCTTCGCCCCATTTTTTCTTAGATAAATCTCAAATACTTAATAGAAATAACTATAATATATGTAAAATTATTATTAAATACAAATTTATGGCCCTAAAATTATGGAATGTTGTCATTGGAATTGATTTTTTGGATGACATGTAACCCTTGAGCTTACCAATGCTCTTCAACAAAAATCGTAGGAAACTATGTCTAGTATCTTATAGAGTGTTAAGGATGAATTTCTTCTCTAGATTGGTAATCAAGAATCTCTTAGTGATTCTCGAAAACTCCTTAAATCCATCTATGAGGGAACTCATCTCTCTAAGATCATTAAATTAATCCATGAATTGCTAACTACACCTATGAAGGGTGATGAAAAAGTTAATTTTTTTGATAAAATTAAAAACATTAAAGCTCAGTTAAATAGATGTAATTTAATTTAATTCAAGATAAATTAATTAATTTTATCATTCAATTAAATATTCATGAAAATTTTAGAAATTTCATTTCAATTTTGAATTATAAATATCAAACTGAGTAAGATATATTTGACCTTGCCACCTTGTCTACTCTTCTGATTCAAGAAGAGAAAGTGATAACCAATTTTGATTCAAAAGATAATGCCATTTAGGCACTTCTCACTATTAATAATATTTTTAATAAAACTAAAAATAAAAAATTTAACTTTAATTCTACTAAAGGCAAATACAAAAAAATAAAAAATATGGTAATAAGAATTATACACTGAAGTTTAATGAAAATTGTAATCTGTGTGATAAATTTGGTCATCAAATGGAAACCTGTTATAAAAATAAGGATAGAAATAATAATCAAACTTTTAAAAATAACAAATGGAATATATCTAATCAAAATAAGTAGAAGAATCAAAACCTTAATTAGAATAACAATCAAGATTCAAATGTTATTTCTTTATGTGTTGTTTATGTGCTTCAAATGAAAATGAATGAATTTTAGATAGAGATGCATCAAAATATATGGCATGATTATCTTATATTTTGTGTGATTATATAGATATCTATGAAATAATTTACTTAAGAGATAATTCTTTTTTAAAAGCAACTAAACAAGGAAAAGAAATGGTTTCAAATGTTACTATAAATAATGTTTTGTATGCACCTAAGCTTAAAAAGAATTTGTTATCTTGTTATCACCTTATAAATTATAATTTTATTGTAACATTAATTAAAGATAACTGGTCCATGATAAATCAATCTAGTTTCTTGAATGTTGAAGGTGTTCAAAACAATGGTTTATATATCATTTCTCCTTCTTCTGCATGTTTTCTTTCATTGCATAGTAAGAATGAATCTCAATTATGACATGAAATATTAGGACATATTAATTTTAAATGTTTATATGATATGTCTAAAAATAATATTTTTATTTGACTTCCTTCTATCCTCTCTCATCATAAAACTTTTTAGGGTTTCGTACATGGTAAGTAACATACTGTAGACACTAGAAAATTACACACTTACATTTTTATGACTGAATATTTTGATACCCCCTAAAGGCTCCCTATAACCTTCTTAACCCTTAACCAACCCCTCTTAACCTAACCAAATAACTATTCTCCTATTCACATAGTATTATTCAAAATTACTATTTGAAAGTAGTATTCACTGTAGGACCCACTATCACTATTTATGATGACATGGCAAGTGATATGAGAAGTGACATGGAAGGTGATATGGTAAGTTACATGGCTTAGAAGAGATGTGGCTTGAAGTGGGACATCATACCCCACCTGGGACCTACCTCTAAGCTACATGATAACATCATTAAGCACTAAAGGGCCCCTCCTTTGAAGTATGGTGCATTTTTCCTTATGGAACCATCATTAAACATGTGATTTTGTACTCATGCATGGTGAATGATACCAAAAGTCATGAGAAACTTATCCAAATAATGAAAGTGAGAGATGAGAAGTATTTTGGACCCATATGAGCCCATGTGCATGATTTCCACTCCATTTTGGACTAATTATCAAGTTGGGAGACAAACCAAACAAGTGGGAATCTCACCTATTTGTATTTCATGATCACTATGCACCCATATGGAAAATGATTTTAAAATTCATGGAGCACTTAGCCAACATACAAATTAGCTTAATAAAAAGTCCTTTGGCCTCATTTATGGCCATGTGTATGATTTCTACTCCAAATTGGACTCATGTGCAAGGTCGGAATCCCACCACCCTTTTCCCCTTTGTCATTTATGAGCCCACTTTAAAAATGGCATCATACTTCACTATTCCACTTCTTTGGCATGTTTCTTGACAACAAATGCTATAAATATGACCCTCCCCCTTCACTCATGGTTAAGTTATTTTTCGTTAAAGAATTTTTGTTTCAATTTTTCTAGTTTTGAAGGAGTTCATCCACTTGAGAAGGAGGTCATCATCATCTTGGATAAAAAATATTAAAATCAATGAAACTCTATCGAAATTGCTATAGGATTCTATCTTCAACAACATCATCAACTACACCCTCAACAACCATCTTCAAGAAGGTAAGGTAAATTTGTTTTTATTTTATTTCTTGTATTTATTACTTTATTTTCCCTTGGCCTTCTTCCTTGACCTCCTTTCCTTCCTACTCCCTTTTTCCCATTTATCATTTTTATCCATTTGCCCTTTTGCCCCTTTGCTATCATCAACCTTTCAGCCAACTCATACCTTTGCCATCTTTACCTTCCTTATCTCTGTGGCTTCCTACCATCTTGAACTTGATGCCTTTGATTTCTTACCATAATTTACCCTTTCACCCATTATCCAACTTTTCCATTTATCAACCCCAAACCAAAACCACAACCTTGTCCTTTGATTAATATTCAGCATTAGTTGATTTTATCTAGTCATTATTTTATCAAAGCATTTGACTTATTTGTTTTAATTTTAGTTACTTGTTGTCATTTGTTATTTATATTTTTAGTCTTCTATCATTTTATAAAAAATATATCATTTTTATTTATCAAACTTAAGTGTTGAAAGTAGGTGGATTGACAGCGTCTTATAAATATTTCACTTCTAGGATCTAGCTCACTCTAGGCAATCCACCCATCTACTTGTCTAAAAAATAAGTGTGTTTAAGTATTTTTTTAATTTTCAGCAAATCCTTCCAATCTAAATAGGATCTCTCCAAAATCATTTGAATTCAATGCATGCACATTGTAATAGGTTTTTCTACATACCCTTATTCACTAGTTTTTTCTTCTAAAATTAAGAAAAGCAAAAATATTAAATAGAAACATTTTGGCATGCCCAATGGGACCCTTTAGTTTTCTTGGGTTCATACATGTTTTAGGAAATTTAAAATTGAATTATTTAAATTCATTTAATTAAATTCTTATAAAATTAATCTTCCTTTCTTTCTTTATAAAACATAAGTTTTAGTTGCATTTTTTTAGAAAAGTTTAAGTTTTATTTTCCTTGCATTTCTTAAAAAAAATCAAAAACTAAAAATAAATAAAAGAGCATTCATCCTAGGATTAGGATTGCATTTTCATGTTGTATTTAGGTGTGTTTTTTTTTCATTGAAAAGAAATATTAAAAAAATTGACTAAAATTAATTACATACATAGTTTACTTGCTTGTTTAATTAGCTCATTTAGTTTAATTTAGGCAAAGCAAATTAACTGTAGTGCACAAATATTACACAAACTAAACCACTTTCACTAAAACAAACATCAAAAACAATTGAGAAAGGGTTCAACTAATATTTCATCACCTATTGGATTACCTTACCCTTTCTCAATTATCATACTTGGATTTAATCATTGAGGGATAACAACTCAGCTCTCTAGTTGAGTATAAACTTTATATAAATGGTATAAAGGCTAAGCACCTGCACTAGATGTGGTATTGTGATGTGAGGCTTAAGTATCAATTCATGTAATCAATCTAATATAGACTTCTTTGTTAGCACTTAAACACAACTTGAAACCAAACATAGATTATTTTCTAAGACCTATTCAATCAAATTTCTTCTTCACACTTTTCTAAGACAAGCTAAAAGAGAGATTAAAAAGAATCATAGGAATTAATGCACTCTTATTGAATTCATTTTTTACCTTGAATATTTTTTTATTGCTCTTTGTTTTGAGGTGTGAGAACGTATCATTTATTTCCTATTTTCTCGTATGGTTCTTACTTGCCAATAATGAAGGGACCTTGAGGAACAAAACTCACTACCAAGTCAACCAACCTCTTCCACCTCATCACCCATGGAACACATTTTTGAACCCGTGAACTCCCCTCACTCTTTGAGAAGTCTTATTCAGGTAGTCTTAGGAGATGTAGATTTTGCCACTTTTTTAAACAATAATCATGTAGCCTTACAATATTACCTTATAACTATGTCTCACCAAACCTTAGTTTTAACCCTACCTATAGATCCACCTTATGGGGGGTAACTCCACTACCATGATTAATACTCAACCTTTAGTTACCTAAGCCCTATCATCAACCAAGAATCCCCTTGAGGCTACCACTCAAAATCAACCAACCCAAACTACCACTACCCTTATACCACCTACCAATCATAATAGCAGTGCCTACCTCTAGAGCTACTCATTTCCCTCTAATTTCCTCCAAACCATCAAACACTACCCCACTTTAAATCCTTATGGTGTCCATACCCTCCATGTTACCACTGATTAGTATAAAGGTCATTACCCTTCCATCAGCCACTAACACAACTACCACTCCTACCCAACAAGTGACCTTTAGTTTTTTCCATAATCTATAAGGACACATGCCTTCTACCCAACCACCCAACCCTACCAAATGCTTGATGTCCACATACCAATATGTCTCTCTACCCAACCATTGGCATCCACATACCAATATGTGGAAACCTTTCAACCTTCCACCCACTAACAACATATTTCTCAACCACCACTGCAATATGCATCTTACAACCTCCTAAGTACTCAACCCCAAACATACTTCATGAAGATGATGATGGAAAAGATGACTACCCTTGAGTCATCAATCTCTAGAGCCCACAATCTCTTTTTCTATGATCAAATTTGTAATGATCCTATTCACCCTTCAATCCCTACCAGACCTTATCTGATCCAGTGGGAACTTCCAAAATTTACCAAATTTAAAAATAAGGAAGACCCTCAAAAATATTTAAGAGCATTTAGGCATTCATGCTAATTTATTTCCCATGATGATTCTCTTTTCCTCCATACCTTTCTTGTGTCATAATCTAGACCAGCATTCGATTGGTATAGTGTCATACCCAAACATTCCATCTTCTCCTTCAACCAACTAGCCCAAAATTTCTTGGATCACTTTTTGATCAATATATCCAAGAAATTTTCCATCACCAACCTTTACTCCATCTATAAATTCAAAGATGAATCTATTACCAATTTTGGGGCTCATTAGAGGAGCCTAATTAACCAACTATCCTTTTCCTTGACTCAACTCAAATGTATTGATCTCTTTGATCATGTATGTGCCAATCATATCTCATCCAAATTACGTGTCTAAAGCTTCTAGTACTTTGATGAATATTTACCATGGCTCATAAACTAGAGAACTAAGCCATTGATGAATGACATCTTAAACTCAAAAATAAGAACTCAACCTATAAAACTAATGAGGCTTTTTCCTCCAAGTCAAGCAATCAGCCCAATACCAACACCAAGAATAAAAGAACTAAAAATTCTATTATCCTCAAAGCCACACCCTAACCATCTACCAACCAATAAAACCTAAATAACCAAACCTTCAATGCCTCTAATTTTTCAAACCAAAAACCAACAAACCAAACTTGGAGCAACCATAAATAATTATCTCCACTTGGGGAACCCTATGCTTCTATTTTTGAAAAGTTATTAAAAGCTAATATCATCCAAATTCCACCAATTAAACCACTCCAATATTTATATTCTTATCACCCTGTACCAGGTTGGTATAACAAAAATGACCATTTTACCTTTCACCAAGTCATAAGACATGATATCAATAGGTGCAATACCTTTAAATACCTTGTCTAATCCATCATTGACATGGGGGAGCTTAAATTGGGTAGACACAATGCACCACCAAACCAAGCCCTTGACATATTTAGGCAACCTTTTCAAAACCATGCTCTCACCAAATGAGATTAACAACATTGAATGCTTTCCTGATACCCATACCATTAACATGGTTCTTGACACACTCATTGATAAAGAGCCCATTCACTAATCTACCAATCCCCTTTCACTTATTGAAATAGTAGAGTTACCTTATACCATTTTGGACATCAAAATAGAGGAAGTAACCATATCCACACCTTTGATATAGGTTACCACACCTATCTCCCTTATTATAGAACCATCTATTTAATCTTTGGAAGCTATCTCATAAGAAAAGATAACTTCACCCACCAAACCTATAATTTTAGAACCTTCCATCAAAAACCAAGACAAAAGTAAGGGAACCAAACCATAGCCTCTAACCCCTTCTTTAATAGACCAACCTAGCCCTTCTAATATAATCAAAACGTCCACCCAACCAACCAAAACCTTCTCCAAATTCACTAGTCCTCAAACACCTAAATCCACCAAAACAACTAAAGTAACCAAACCCTTTCCAAAACCAACAACTAGAGTAACCAAAGAAGTAAAAACACCCAAAGTCCCAAAATCCTTGAATTTTACCTCCCTTAACCTTTCCCTCCATTTTGGGTCCTCATACCTCTACCTTAAGCACAAAGCCCATTATTTTTACCAAAATGCCACCACCACTATTGGTTACACCTTCACACTTACTTCCTAATTCACCTCTCTTTACTACACCAACAATACCTATTTACTTACCTTGCCATCCTTCACCTCTAGATCATCAACCATATTACCTAAACCATAACATCTAACCAAATGTACCACCTTACCTAAGACACCTATCACCAAACCTACTTCCAAACAACCTTCTACCTCAACACCCAAAACAAAAACTACTAAACCTTTACCACCCTTAACTGAGTATTACCTAAAAATTATCTAACGGTTATTGTAAACCTCTTCCATAAGCTTACCACCCATCAAAACCTTTGACCCTTCACATCCTAAACCATCATGGTTCACTAACAATTTGATTTATTTATACCATAGGACACTCGGTCATGATATGGAGAATTACAAAGCTCTACAAACTCTCATCCATCATCTTTACAATGAGGGTGTTCTATTAATAGATGAACCTCTTATGCCACATATACCAACCCAAATAATATCCATACCTATCCAAAACTTACCCACTCCTCCATTCTCACCCAAGAATGAAGATGAGTTTAACCACTCTACTACCTCACCCTCTCATATCCATACTATCAATGTGGCCACTAAATCACAGGTAAAGGATAAAGGAAAGGCTAAGGTGTCCATTCTATGGACTTACCCCCTTCACATTCCCAATCAAACCACACCCAACCATCTCGATCTTCAATAAAATCCAAGGTATTTATCTTAGGTGCCCCCCAATCTAAACCTTCACACCTCAACCCATATGTAATATCTATCTAGAAATTTATCCTTAAGCAGCTTCACTAGACCCTAAAAAAATGAGTTTGTATGAGTTGATTTATACTTCTCCCCATCACCACTAAGAACTCATAGAGGCCTTATAATCCATCAAGGTCCAACCCAATAACCCCAACCTCTAGTTGCATTTATTGGTGCCCTCCAAACTCTCAATCTTGTCACCTTTAAGAATTTAGAAATACCTTCCATATACCTCGAGGACCCAGATCCCCCATTCTTTATTACCACTTACATCAACTAAACCCATGTAAAAATGGTAATTATTGATGGAGGAGACAACATTAACATCATATCCTCTTATGATTATTACTAACTCAATGTACTTGGCAATATCATGTCAAAATCCATAGTAGTCCTCTTATCCTTTAACGATAATATGGAAACTACCTTGGGAACCATAGTCCTTCATATCCATGTAAGATCTTACAAACTCCCTAAACTCTTCTATGTGGTTAAAGGAGAATTCCAATACAACATCTTATTGGGATGACCTTGGATTCACTCCATGAAATTTGTTCCCTCTACCCTCCATCAATGCATTAAGTTTGAGCATGAGGTCTAGGTCATCAATATCCAAGTAGACCCAAATCCTTTCTCAACATGCAACATGACCAATCACCCCAATGATGTCCTCATACACCCATCCAATACACCTTCAACATTTACACCCCAACCACCAACCATTGATGAAACATCAACTAGCTCATCCATCCTTTCTTCATAGATCCCCATAGAGGTGCCCTTGGGATTTATGTTACAATGATTCTCTTTAGGGGAGTATCACCTTCTAATATTGGATGGTTTCCATACTCCTCAAGAATATGGGAACCTCAAACATGACCCTTCATATGACCCTAACATTGAAACCATCATCCCTTTTGATTCCCCTAACCATTAAATAAACATAATCTATGGGAGACTTGACTAGCCACTTCTTACTCCCACCACTAACTTCTTCATCTGACCATTCACCTCTAACTTTTCCTACCTTGACAAACTAGCATTTGCTAAATTATACCTTCACAGGTGTGCCTGGAAGGGATTTGGTCTAGACTAATATAAACAAGGACCTCATGAGTTACCTTTGATAAAACCCAAAAATGTCATGAGTCATTTGGCCTTGGGTTTGTATCACTTGAATAGCCCACCAATTCAACCAAACCTATTAACACCATTAAGGAAGGCATCCCTTCCTCACCAACCTAGACTCCTTCAAATTCTGAAGATTTTGATATCATTCCTCTTAAATTTTTTTATCAACACTATTAGTTTAAGCCCCCTGACCTATCAAAAAGATGGCTAAATTGAAACCCTTCCTCTCATCCACCCTGAAATGGTAGAGAAAGATTCTCCAACCAACCATCAATACCATTCAACATCAAGATGATGATTTTATTATCACCTGCCTTGGTGCTCTAGATTCTTAAATCCATAAATCCCTTCCTCTTGAATCCTAGACCATGTTGAAATAATCCACCACAAATATCAACTTGGGTACCATGGACAACCCCTATATTGTCAAATTAAACCAATCACTGAATGGCTAACAAATTTGAGACTTCTCCTCTTTCCTCCAAGATCATAGAAAAGCATTTGCTTTGTCTTAAAATGATATGCCCAAGATTGACCCCACTATTGAAACCTATAACATATTCACTCATCATGATACCAAGCTTATTAAATAGAAATTTTGATGCATGCATCTTCATATAGCCCTTCTCATTAAATAAGATCTTCAGTTTCTCTTATCTGTAAACTTCATTCAATCCATTGATTACCTCTAGTGGGTCTTGAATATCATACCTATCACCAAATCCACTAGGGGTTTATGCATTTGTGTGGACTTTCATGACCTTAACCTCACTTACCCTAAGGATGACTTTTATCTACCTAGTATTGACTAGATTGTTGATCTTATAGCTAGTCATGAGATGTTATCTCTCATAGATGGGTTTTTGAGTTATAATAAAATCTTGATTTCTCTTGAATGTCACTATAAAACCACCTTTACCACTCTTTAGAGAAATTTTTGCTATGGAATCATGCCTTTTGGGTTAAATAACATTGGTGCAAACTACCAATGAGCCATGACCTATATCTTCTATGACCTCATCCACACCATTGTAGAAGACTATGTCGATGATATTTTGAGAAAATCCAAATCTCACTAAGATTATTTAAAAGTTATTAGCATTATATTATAATGCCTAATCCATTTCGATGTCAAATTCAATCCCAAAAAATGTGTTTTTGGGGTCTTATTAGGAAAGTTTCTTGGTTTTATTATCTCTCTTCAAGGAATCAAAGTAGATCCTACCAAGGTCAAATCAATCTTAGAGATTCCTCTGCTTACCAAACTTAATCAATTCCATATCTTATAGAGAAATATTTAATCCATTCGTTGTTTCATTTCCTAGCTCTCACACCAGTGCCAACCTTTCCATCACCTTATAACGAAGGATGTCTTTTTCAAATAGAATATAAATTGTCAAAAGGTTTTTGAAACACTCAAATAGTACCTTTTGTCACCACTTATCCTCATCTTTCCTAAGGCTGACCACCCCTTTCACCTATATATCTCTACCACCGGCCATTCCCTAGGGGAAATGTTGGCTCACCAAAATGAACAACATAGAGAGCAAGTCGTATACTACATTAGTCACATGCTTGTAGAATACAAGACCTGGTATACCCATATTGATAAAATCTACTTAGCCTTGACTTTCATGGCCACCAAACTCTACCACTACTTTAGTAACCATAAAACCTATGTCATAACCAACATTGACCCACTCAAGTACATGCATTCCAAGCCATACCAAAACTAGTGTATGGCCAAATGGCTTATGCTCTTAGCAAAATTTGATCTTGAGTTACTTTAGTAAAATTTAATTAAAGGGTAGGTCATTATTGACTAATCAACTAAAGCACCTTTGATAGATCACCAACCTCTTTTTGAATTTCTAGATGAATACGTTGTTACCCTTTCTAAAGAGGACATAACCTACAAAATGACTATGTTCATTGATGGGTCAAAGTGTCAACATGGTGGGGGAGATGGTATAATACTTATCTATTTGATGTTTAACACCTTCCTAAATACTTCATAATTGACTTTGAAAGCACCAATAATATGGCTGAGTATGAAGCCTTAGTTATAGGTCTCCAAATCACTCTAGCCTCAAGAATTAAGATAATCAATTTCTTTGGTGATTCTCAGTTCATGGTCAACCAGGTCAATGGATCCTATCAATGTAATAATGATGTCTTACAAAAATACAAACTTTTATTTGACAAACTCTTAGCATCATTAGAATGTTACTTGTTCCAATCTATTTCCTGATCTATCAACAAATTCATTGACATAATGGTTGTCTTTCTTCCTAGATCCCTTCTTAACCTTCTAATTCCAAAATATTTGTCACCATTAACCATTTTACCACACCCTCTTATAACCAATCTAACCACCTACCATTTTTAATGTAGAGGAATCCCCATCTGACATTTGGTATGACCAAAATTTTAACTACCTCAACTTAGGAATCATTCATCCCAGCCTCTCTAGGAATGCCCAAAGAACCTTTATTCAAAGTACATCTCATTACACAATAATAGGGGGAATATTTTACAAATGTGGTTTTGACGGTCTCTTTCATTGCCTATGCATCCATGAAGGTTACCATGCTATTAGGGAAACACATTATGGGATCTATGGGGGACACTTTAGCGGTTTAGTGGTCACTAAACATATCCTTCATCTTGGCTACTATTGGCCCACCCTCAACCAAGAGTATTATTATTATGTAAAAAAGTGTGTTAAATATCAACATCATGCTAATTTACATCACACACTACTCAATGACCTCCAAGTATCTAAGTACTTTTGGCCTTTCTCATAATGGGGTCTCAATCTCATTGGGGAAATCAATCCCTACTCTTCATAATAGCATAGCTCCATCATCACAACAACTAAATATTTCACCAAGTGGGTGGAAGCTATCCCTCTCATCTTAACCAAAGTGGAGAAGATCAATGACTTTATAAACCATCATATCATCTATCACTTTGGTGTTCCTCATAAGATCATCAACGATAATGGAAAATATTTCAAAAAAAATAAAGTCTAAGGTTTGTGTGATGCATTTAGCATCAATTTAATATTTTCCTTGCCTTACCATCCACAAGCAAATCGTAGGCAGAAACCTCTAACAAAATACTAACCAAAGTTGTCAATGCTTTAGGTTAGGATTAGAACTTGCACATCCCATTCATTTTATGGGCCTATTGCACTATCATTCAAACCTCTATGGATGTTACCCCTTTCTCTCTAGTCTCCAAAGTAGAGGTAGTCTTTCCTATTGAAGTCCAAATACCCTCTCTTCACATATCTTTATAAGATCTTATTTATGAAGAAGATTATCGTCAACACCATTTATCTCAGCTTGAGCTACATGATGAGCATAGTTTAGTATCCCTCACCCACCTCCACATCTATCAAGAGTGTATCAAATATGCTTATAACAAACTATTAAAATAATGAGACTTTAATATTAGAGACCTCATCCTAAAATAAAACCAGCATGTGACTAACATGGAGAAGAGAAAACAAGGCAAGTTTGCTTTTAATTAGATTGGACCCTACATCATTACCCATAAGTATGGATCAGGATATTATCATTTATCCTCTCTCAAAGGTAAACCAAAACTTGAACCTCTCAATGATCCACATTTATGTCCATTTTTATATTAAAGAAAGATCAAACTCACTAATTTTGTCTAACGTAAGCTCATCCCTTGATTATGAGATTTTCACCTTCACCCATCTTCCTCCTCTCCTTTTGAGGACAATTGATTACAACATATAACCATTTAATTAACCATCACAATCATACCCTAATCCTAAATATGGGTACCACAGCTCTACCCATGGTATGGTTCTCATGGATACTTTTCATCTCTAACAAGATGGAATCCCATAGTCGTTATCTCTCAAAACCACACCTCTTCACATATCATTAACCTTCTTATGTTAAATTTTTTTCGTCATAATGGTAAACCTAAGATCCTAATTGAACTTTTTCGTGTCTAAAAAAAAATCACATCCAAAAACAATTTGAATATCAAAATATTACTTGGTTTAATATCTTAAGCACTACATATTGCTCCCTTAAAGGACAAATACCCACAAAAAATATATAAGTTACCAAATATAAGGTAGACTATTCCCTTGAAGGATATCTATCAAGAGAATTAAAAAAATATAATAAACTTAGACCACTCCCTTGAAGGATGGCTAAGTTAACAAAGCAATTTATTAGAAGCTTTTAGAATTGATTAGCTTCCCATAGACAATAATAAAATAAAAGACCCACCACCACAAAAAAATCTAAAGCCACAATCAGCTCTCAAGAAACAAAATAAGTTGAGATACATAATCGACTTTCACATGTAGACTTCTCACATTAATCAATCTACATCTAGCATATGGCATGGTCTTATTTATTATCATTATTAGGTCACCTATAGAAGGGGGAAAATTACCCATATAAGGTTACCATACATATTACCCTTTATCCTTCACACCACCTATCACCCATCTTCCCTTTATACTATCTATAAATCAAGGGATTTTGAGCTACCTTGTCACACTATGATCAAGAAACTTGTTTTACCAACCAACACACACTAAAACAAAGCATTCAAAAAAGTTATGTTCCTTAAATCAATCCAACTTTGGGTTTTGTTTTACTTTGTCCTTATCAAGAAATAGGCATTATATCTCATTTCTTATTCTCTCCTCATTTATTCATGTCTTTTTCCACATCTAGTATGGTCATCTAACCTACTTATGTGCCACCACTATCATCCATCTAAACCATAAACAAAAATAGAATAGCATTAGCATCAATCAACCCACATTCTAGGGATACCTTTTTTGGCAACCTCAACTTGCCTTTGATGCACACTATAGACACCAAAATTAATTTACACACACATGCGTAACTCCCTTTGTCAAAACCCCTTTTAACTCATTTTTCAATAATAACAATTAGCTTCCCTAACCCATGTTTTTACCCCTCACATATTTAATTAATTTAAAATATGTAATTAAATTAATTAAAACCCCTTATTACCACCTTACTCGACCACCTCATCCTATGACTAATTCTCACTTGATGAGTCACCTCAAGACTTGGTCTCCTCGTCCTAACTACGCAAGACTTATTCCCACTTCTAAACTAAATTCCTAATCAACTACCTCATTAATCTCTTACTTTTACTATTTTGTAATAGATGTCACACTTGGCATAAAGAATAACAAAAATAGGCAAAACATTGTAAGTTATACCTATTTTAGGGCCATCAATGTCGATCAACCCATGGTTGACATCGATGGGATCACCAATGTTAATAATATAAGCCAAACTCTAACCTAAAGTTTAGGTCAGTAGAAATCAAGAAAATTCATTCTTACTTGCATTCAAAATCTTGACATTCTATTTTTGACATCTTAGCTTATTGTCATCTTACATAAGTCAATCACAATCAGGGACTAATCTCTTGAGGACCAACAACACCCACTTATTTTCTCTACTCAGGCATTCAGATTTAGACTCCCTAATAGAGATCATCAATCTAGCACTTATCATTCAATAACCATAGCTAAGTACATCACTTATTCTATAGGTCTTTTAAACATATATTCTAATATCACTTTATATCTATTGTATATTACTTTACAAACTCCTAACTAAATCCTCATGAGGGACTTAGTTTCCCCTTAACTTAACACACCAAACCTCTAACCAAGCCATACTCTCTCTCTCTCATAACTCTCCCTAACCTCCCAGACCTAATCAAAACCATTTCCTAGACCTAGAAAAGCCTTATGTAAGCTCTTAGACAATTATTTCCCCTACCAACCTCGGTAGCCTAATCAACATCGGTCACCTCCACTACTAACCTTGGTAGTATAACTAATATCAATCATTCCCCTATCGATGTCAGTGACTGTGGATTCCCTAACATTTTCAAAATTTACCCAAAAACCTTCTAAGACACAAACAAAATACATCACCTGCACCCTGTCACTCTTTGCTACATACAAGTTATTAATAATGGTAATATTATCTCTCTTTACCTCTATTTTAGTTATTTATTATTCTTTTATCTCTTAAAAGTGGACTATCTTCTCTAAGGAAGTGTCACACTTCTTAGAATAAGTGCATAGCTTGGCAGCCCACTCATTTAAATACTAAAAAACATCTTATGATAGTGATTTATTACTTATAGTTAGTCCTCCCTAGCCAAAGAGAAGTGCTCACAACATCTAGATACGATGCAGAAACCAATTTGGGTTCATTCTAATCACTTATCCCCATCAATCTTTTCTATTTTCCTTTAAACTTGAAATAGATAAAATTTAGAGAAACATTTTTGGCATGCCTAGTGGGACCTTGGACTTTTCCTTGGGTTCATTTCTTGTTTTAAGCATTCATATAGGCACATTAAAGTGAAAAATTCATTTCTTGCACTTTCTCCTTCCTTCTTCTCTTTTAAAACTAAAAATTCAATATTTTATTTTCTGTTTAAAAGCATTAAACTAAAATTTCTTTCTTTTCTATTTGCCTCTAAAAGCAATTTATCATCTTCTTTTACAATTTTTTTTAAAAAAGAATCTCTTCTTTATTTATTCTTGTATGCACATTAGGATGGTGAATTTCATACTCTATTCCTATTTCATCTTTTTTTTTCATTTGAATCTAAATATTTTATATTTGGGCTTAAAACTTACTGTATTTCATTGTTTGCTTGTTGCATATTAACTCACCTAGTTAATTGCAAGAATTTTAAATAGATTGTAGTGCACCTATGTTACACAACCAAATCACATTCACACAAATAAACATCTAAACTCACCTAAGAAAAGGCCCATTAGGATTTCATCATCTAGTGGATCACCTTACCCGACTCAACTATCCTACTTGGATTTCACCACCAAGGGGAGAACCCACTTCATTCTCTGATGGAGTATAAACTCTAGACAGAAGGTATATTTTGGCTAAGCAGCTTGGTTCAGCTCTAGGTTCATGAAGTGTGGAGAAAAAGCTCCTATAACAAGCCACATACCTATTCTAACATAAATTTCCTCTTGAGCACTAAAATTAACTTAAAACTAGCTCTAAATTGATTTCTAGTACTTTTGATAACCAAATTCTCTTCTCACTATCTGATTAAGGCATAAGCCAACATGAGACTAAAAATTAATCTTTAGGACTTAATAGTTCATGGTTGTATGTTCATTTTTTGATTTTATGTTGCCTTTTATATTTTAAAGTTGATAAGGATGTTTTCCTATTGATTCACAAAATCAATACTATTCTAATACTAAGTTTTTATAACCTATTATCTCAATTTTTTTAGTGTTCTTCCTTCTTACATAGACCTCTTACATCCACTATTTTACCTAGTTTCAACTTCTAGTTTCTTAAAACATCAAATTTTCTATCTCCCAGGATATCACAGTGACTAGAATTAGTTAACCCTATTGGCATTAGTAGGTTTTTACTATCAACAATGGTTAATCCACCAACATTAAAAACTTTTTCTATCAACATTGGTCAAGAGAATGATGTTAGTGACTATATAAGCTAAGATAACCCACTTACCTACACTCAAACTTGGTTTTTCCTTTTTTTTTTTAATATAGGATAGTAAGACTATTTATACTTCCTCTTGCATGGTATTGACATGAGTTCAAGCCAAAATTATTGCCAATTATGCAAGCTAGCAATCACTTCCACCTTCCCCTCTCACTTCTGATTATATCATGGAGCATACTTTAGATACAAAGCATACACCCAGTCCCAACCAAATTCCCATTATAATTAAAGGAGATCAATATTTTGCTAAATTTATTAATCGTAATTTGGTATCCCTTCAACATTACCTTGTTATGAGCCAAACCCATAATTCTTCAAGTGACATAATCTATGGTATGCCAGCCTCTCTAATGGAGAAAACCTTAGTTTTAGTTACCTCCACTATTTTCGCCATGGTTACCCAAACCACCATCTCAATGAGTAACCCAACTATAAACAATATCCAAAGTGTAGCATCTCCAACTGCCTAATCCCACCTAAACCCTGGTGTGACTTCCCTACTTTCACAACCACAACCAATTCATTCAAGTCACACCCCATTCCAAAATTCAGTGGTACCTATTCCATCTACCCTCACACCTATAATTACCTGAGTTATGACTCACCCTTCATCTAGTCTAACCATGCCAATAATCCAACTTGCAATAACAATAACCAACTAAAGCATAGTCTCTAACCTAATGGAACAAGCCCCTTTTTTTCTGCACCTTAGCCTATGACCCATTATCTTTATGTTGCTCCAACACAACCTTAATAAGCTATGTCATACACTCCCTCTACATGCTATCAAGTTCCCTATAACTTAGGAAGTATTCCCCAAATTAATCCCCCTCTAGACCTTATTAAGATGCTGATGGACAAGATGTCTAATCTAGAGACATTTGTTTCTAGTTTAAAGAATGTGTTATTTTGTGATCAGATATGCAACAAAGCAATCCATCCTTTTATGCCTATTCCATCTTATCCAAGCCAATGGGAACTCCCTAAATTTACTCATTTATAGAGTAAAGGGGACTCACAACAACACTTGCAAGAATTTAGATATGCTTGTTATTTGATAGGGCATGATGATGCATTACTACTTCACACTTTCCCTGTGTCTCTTTCAAGTGATGCCTTGGATTGGTATAGTTTTATACCTCAGCACTCCCTTTTCTCATTTACCTAACTTGTAAAAATATTCCTAGACCATTTCTCTATTAACATTTATAAAAAGGTTTCTATCACAAAATTTTATTCTATTAGACAATTTGATGACGAGTCTATTGCATATTTTGTCACTTTATGGAAAAGCTTAATCAATCAACTCTCCTCCTTGCCCCAACCTGAGCTTATCGATCTCTTCTCAAGGGCATGTGCTAAACACATCTCATCCACACTCCAAGTATAAACTTTTGACTCCTGTAATATAACATTTGACTAAACCCTAAGAAATGTGTCTTTGGTACTCTTAGGTTTTATTTTTTCTCTGTGGTATCGAGGTCGATCCTACTAAGGTTAGAGAAATCCTAGAGATGCCTCCACCAACTAATATCAAACAACTTTATAACCTACAAGGTAAACTTCAATAGATTAGCTACTTCATTTCCCAATTGCCAAATCACTGCCAACCCTTTCACCATCTCCTCCAAAATGATGTCTCCTTCCATTGGAATACAGATTTCTAAAAAGCTTTTGATGAACTTAAATAATATCTCCTTTCCCCGCTGGTTCTTATTCCACCTAAGGAAAATTAACCTTTCTACCTATACATCTCCACAATAGACCATTCTCTATGTGTTGTAATTACACATCGAGATGACCAACATTGAGAGCAAGCAGTTTACTACATAAGCCACACACATATTGATTATGAGACTTGATATACCCATACTAAAAAACTTTGCCTTGTGTTGGTCTTTTTTGCTTCCAAGCTTCACCATTATCTCCTAAATCACAAAACCTAAGTGGTCACCCATACTGATCCCCTTAAATACATGCATTCAAAGCCATTTCAAAACCAATGTGTAGCTGGATGGTTCATGCTTACTTCTAAATTTGACTTAGAGTTCATTCAACAAAAGTATATTAAGGGGCAAACAATCGTTGACTAGTTAGCTACTACCCCTTTACTAGATAATCGACCTTCAAACCTCATATTCCCTGATGAATCCATTACAATGCTCTCCATTGATGACATCTCCTACCAAATGATGACATATTTTTATGGATCTAAATGTTAACATGGTGGGGGTACAAGGGTAGTTCTTATTCCTCTAGATGGAAAGCCTATGCCTTTATCATTTAAACTAGATTTTGAATGCACTAACAATATGGCTGAATATGAGGCTATGATTCTAGGACTTCAAAGAGCTCTCTTCTTGGGTATCAAATCCATAACTATTTTTGGTGATTCTCAGCTAGTGGTTAACTAGATTAATGGTTCCTACCTGTGCAAAAACAAAATTCTACAATGGTATAAACATCATGTAGATATGCTATTAGGATCATTTGACTCTTATCTCTTACAAACTATTCCTTAATCTACAAATAAGTTTGCTGACATGATGGCTTCACTTGCTTTAGACATACCCTCTTCATCCTCTTCCTCAAGAATCTATGTCATCATGCATCACTTAACTTTAACCTCTTATGTCTCAGCTAACATCCTCTTTGTCAAAAATATAATAGCCAATCCATATGGCATATGGTACAAGTAACTCACGGATTATCTTTCCTTCTCTATTACCCTTTCTGATCTCTCTAATAATGGGAAATAGGCCTTCATAAAAGGTGTCACTTGTTACACTATACTATGGGGACTTCTCTATAAGTGAGGTTTTGATGGCCTTCTCCTTAGATGCCTCACTAGTATTGAGACTCCCTTTGCTATTAAGGAAGTCCATGATGGGATTTTTGGTGGGCATTTCAATGGTCACGTAGTTGCCAAGCATATCCTTCAACTTGGTTATTATTGGCCTATGCTCCATCAAGACTATGCTAATTATGTTTGGTGTTGTTTCAAGTGTCAACAACACACTAACCTCCTTCACTTTCCTATTAATTCATTACAAGTCACCAAAGACTTTTGGCCCTTTTCTTAATGGGGCTTAGATCTAATCAAAGAGATTAACCCTCATTCATCCCTCCATCATCATTCTATCATTATTGTCATTGAATAATTCACTAAGTGGGTTGAGGCCATCCCTCTCATCTCTATTAAAGCTAACAAAATTATTAACTTCATCAACCATCACATCATCTATCATTTTGGTGTCCCTCATAAAATTATAATAGATAATGGAAAATCTTTCAAAAATAAGATAGTTTAAAGTCTTTGTGATACATTTGGAGTCAAATTAAGATAATCATCACCATACTATCCAAAAGCTAATGGATAGGTAGAATCTTCTAACAAAACATTAACCAAAATTCTCATGAAAGTAGTCAAAGATATAGGTAAGGATTGGCACACACATATTCCTTTTTCTTTATGGGTTTACTGCACTAGCATTCTAACCCCTACAAGTGGTACACCTTTTTCCTTGGTATATGGGATGGAGGATATTTTTGCTTTTAAAGTCTATATTCCTTCTCTTCATATTTTTTTATAAGACATACTTACTAATGATAAATTTTACCAAGAACATCTGGCTTAACTTGAACTTCTTGGTGAGCATCATCTCATAACCCTCAACAACCTCCAAATCTATCAAGAGCATATCAAACATTCTTATAACAAAAACCTTAAAGAGATAGATTTCAATATAGGAGATCTTGTCTTAAAATAAAATAAACACATGACAAACATGGAGAAAAACAAATAGGGTAAGTTTGCTCCTAATTGGCTTGGACCTTATATCATAACTCACAAATATGGCTCAGGAACTTATCACTTGTCTTATCTTGAAGGAAGGCTAGAACCTAAGCCTTTAAATTCCTTACACCTATGACCATTCTTTTTTTAAACAAGAATCACTTTATCTCATGTTTGACTTGAGTTCGTCCCTTAAGCATCCCTATTACATTCATTTCCCTTCCTCTTCACCCTTACTCCTATACACTTAGTTAACTTATGCAATGGTATGGTTTACCCTGAAAGTGGAAAAGTCCTAAGCCTCTATAGTCTTATCCATGACAAAAAGAAAAAAAATGGGATATGTGACAAAGTTATAAAGTCTCAGGTTATACTTCTCAATGTAGACTGCTCCCTTGAAAGATAGCTACGTAACTTCCCTTTTCTACTCTCAATAGATTGCTCCCTTGAAGGATAGCTATTTAAAATTAAAAATAAATGCTTAGACCACTCCCTTGAAGGATGGCTAAGCCAAGCTATGTTCTCAAAGGGGAAAATAAATTAAAAAGTCTTCTCACATTGCTCATCTTTATACAACTTTAACCCATATAAAATCTAATTGTAGGCTTCCTGCATTAATCAACTTACACACAAAAAAGCTTTAAGTCATGGGCTTGCCTATATTAGTTCTCGGGTCACCCAAAAAAGGGGCATATCATCCCTACTTTATAGGTTATGCTACCTAAACATTTTCCCTCATTTTACCCTTTTTCCCCTCACACTCTTTCAAGGGACTATAAATCTCACTTAACATAAGGTAAAAATGATGCTTTTCTCACAAAAATAATGATTTAAAAATATAAGGCATGAAAGAGGCTCATTTTCCTGAGCTTATTTATGTTCTGATTAAAGCCTATTTTCCACTACACGAGCATTCTACCTCTTTATTTTCCCATCCACATCACATGTCCATCTCTCTATTTGAGATGAATAATAAATGTCATACCAACACTATCAAATCCTACTCAATTTATTTTATGCATACACCATCACAAATATGGAATTTTTTTGAAATAAACTAAAATAACCAATTTATTCATTTTAAGCATACACCATCACAAAATATGGAAAAATGTTAAGATGAAACTAATCAACCAACTATGCATATACCATCACATATATCGGAAAAGGTTAGTCTAACTTAACTAACATGATCAGGACCAACATCAAAATTAACATAACATAACATAATGATCATCATCTAACATAGTAAATAAATCTTAACATAATAATAAATGAACATCTCATGTATATATATGTGATCAAAATACATGTCCATAATTACATCATCATAATAACATCTCTCTCTATCAAAATATACATCTCACATCTTCATCTAATAGGTTGGTATACATATAACATATATAATTAAAATTGGTAAACTCTAACACTCAAGGTCCTCGAGGCTCTCCATATGGTTGTGAGGAAGAAGTGTCATTAGTACTCTCTACCCGTCTACATTTGCATGAGCTAGAAGCCATGGCACGTGACATAGACCTATCCTACTCTTTGAATATCTTTGAATCTATGGAAAATATCTAATCACCCTCTCATAGTAGGCAATTTCATCTAGGGTAGTCAAATGTCTCACTAGAGATATAGTCTATGGAGGTGTCATACCACCTAATGATGTCCTAGCCTATATTGGTCTTTATGGTAGTGGAGGAAGAGGAGTAGCCTAACCTATTGCTCTCATATTGTCTCTCTCTATTGTCACTATAGTCACCTAACCCTATAAAACTATAACTAGGCCCTGTAGTGCCCCAATTTGACCCTATAATGTCACCACCTATCCTCGTAAGCCTAATACATGTGCATGGGTTATATCTTAAGCTTGCATTATTGAATCTAAAGCCTATACTACTACATCCATCTCTCTCACCAACCCTTATAAATCTATTGGTGTCATCTTGACCTCAACTATAGGATGTAAACCTACCCACCAAGTTGTATGTCATTGTGCATCCTGGATCTCTAACACCTAGCCATACTGATAGTTCCTCAAAAACTAGCCCTGCTATCTCCTAGGGAAATGGTAAGGGTACCTCTATGTCATCCCTCCTATATCAATGGAAGGTAGGTAGAATATCCTAAACTAGACCAAACTACCTCCTAACCCATGTCATGGGTACCATCTCCAACTCACTAGCTCATCTCCCTCTGACCCATAGTGAGCTCTACAAACTAACAAGCTCAGCTAAATACCCACCTAACTAACAACCCTACTCTTTTCTATCTACCCTAGGCTTCACTACTACTCCCTCTCTTCCTTAGACTTCACTACCTCTTCTCTCTATCCACCCTAGGCCTACCTGCCTATCATAACTCTAGGCCTCATGGCCTATATCCCTAATCCTTAACACTATGCACTATCTTTTAAGCCCTAGACCTCTTAACCCATCTCAAACTAAATTTTTACCCATTTCCCCTAACACACATTTTAAATCTTTTTCCTAGGCTCTGGGAGAATTACATTGTCTTGAGGCCCTAAATTGGGCTATGTAGGCAACACTCAATCAACATGGGATCTTCTAAGGCTAACTCAGCCATTAGGCTATTTGAGTACTACTAAGGATCCAAATTGACCCTTTCTCCTATTTTTCTAATCATTTATAGTCACTGACATTGGCATTACTACTAATGTTAGTGCTTTGTATGCTTAAGTGTTGGTCGACATCGGCAGACACCTACTGACCTTGGTGCCATGTTAGCCAACATCGATGGACCTCATTGAAGTCAGTGACCAGTTCATCCCTAGGGTTGAATGACCCAAACCCAACATTACAAATTTCACTTTAAAACCTACCCAAATAACCCCCCAACTTATCCTAAAACTAACCTACCCTATTTTCTCCCACTTTACTAACATTTTCTACACCCCTACCTCTAAATTAATCTAAAAATTATAAATACCCAAATCAAATTTCAAACCAAATAGTAGAGTCTCTTACCTCATCTCTTTGTCTCCTCTTGGTTGGCACAGTTAGCTGTTGTGGTGGTGCACCTCTTTTTGGGTTCCCTCCTTGATCTACCATCTCAATCTCTCTACAAGTTCTTTTTTTCTCTCCAATCACAAAGTTACAAATGAGTTTGGTTAGCCACCAAACCTCCTTTTATCAAGTTTGGTCAGCCACTGATGTTAGCATTCTTGACCTAATCTATCGACATCATTACTTACACATACTGACATTAGCAACATTTCCCTAGTTTACTGATGTTGGCACTTTATATTACTGATATCAAAAAATATCATTGATGTCGACACCAATCCAACAATTTAACCCTAAAATTTTAGACTTAACCCATATACTAGGGCAACTAGAGATCACATATATCTCCCCAACCATGAAAAATACCATTGGAGATCACTTAAATCTTCACCCACAATAACTTTGCTTAGAGATCATGAATATCTCCTCACTCTTTGACCCTTTTACACTAGCCTTGAATTGCTTCTCTTGAATGCTTATGTTATTATTCTATAGTTCGTTATTATGCACATACATGTATATTAGGTGTTTTAAATGGAAACTAAGCCCGTCCTATCACCTTCAACCATTTTGTGTTTCCTAGGGGCACTTCTTACCTTGGATACCTGAGACACATCGACCATTAGAGCTACAACATTGATTATTTTGACCTATCAATTATCACCTACAAGTTATGCTTTGGTTATTTCTATCCTAGTCCTCCTTAACCTTGTTTGTTCTTAACTTTGTTAGCTATAGCTCATCATAGTATATGCATACAGAGTAATACTTAATTCCCCACCACTCACCCAATTACCTTTTTATCAAATTGGTACCTAATTATAATTTTTCCTCCATCGATTCCCATTTTGACGGGGGGATACCTTATCCAATACTTGAAGCATCTAAATCCTATTTTTATCTTGTAAACTTGTTAGTACAAATTATAAGACAAAAAAGGGTAAATGTAGACACCAAAATTACATCACACACATGTACCTAACTCCCTATGTCAAAACCCCTTTTAACCCATTTTTTAATAATAACAATTAGCTTCCCTAACCCATGATTTTACCCCTCACACATTTAATTAATTTAAAATATGTAATTAAGTTAATTACAAACCCATGTTTCCACCTTACCTAGCCACCTCACCCTGTGACTAATTCTCACCTGATGAGTTACCTCAAGACCTGGTCCCCTCATCCTAACTACCTAAGACTTATTCCCACTTCCAAACTAAATTCCTAATCAACTACCTCTTTCTTAACCTCTTATTTTTACCATTTTGAAATGGGTTCCATAGTTGGCATGAAGAACAATAGAAAACAAGCCAAAATATAAGGTTTACCTATTCTAGGGCTGCTGACATTAGTCAACCCATGACCGACATTGATGAGATAGACAATGTCAACAATATAAGCCAAACTCCAATCTAAAGTTTAGGTCAATAGAAATCAATAAAATTCATTCTTACTTGCATTCAAACTCTTGGTATTCTATTTTTGACATCTTGGCTTACTATCATCTTCCATAAGTCAATCATGATTAGGAATTAAGCTCTTGAGGACCAATATCACCCACTTATTCTCTCTATTTAGGCATTCAAGTTTGGACTCCCTGATAAGGATCATCAATCTGGCACTTGTCATTTAGTAACCATAGCTAGGTACATCACTTTTTCTATAGGTCTTTTAAACATTTATTTTGTTATCACTTTATATCTACTATGCATTGCTTTACACACTCCTAATCAAACCCCTATGAGGGAGTTACAAAGCTTCCTCACTTATTTCCCCTTAACCTGACACAATAAACCTATAACCAGATCTACCCAAGCCATACTCTCTCTCTCTCTCTCTCTCTCTCTCTCTCTCTCTCTCTCTCTCTCTCTCTCTCTCTCTCTCTCTCTCTCTCTCTCTCTCTCATAACTCTCCCCAACCTCCAAAACCTAATCAAAACCATTTCTTAAAACCAAAAAAGCCTTATGCAAGCTCTCAGATAATTATTTCCCCTACCAACCTCGATAGCCTAATTGACATTGATCACCTCCACTACTAACCTCAATAGTATAATCAATATCAATCACTCCCCTACTAATGTTGATGACTGTAGATTCCCCAACCTTTTCAAAATATACCCAAACAACTTTTAAAACACAAACAAAATACATCACTTATATGTTGTCACTCTCTACTACATAAAGGTTGTTAATAATGATAATATTATCTCTCTTTACCTCTCTTTTAGTTATTTATTATTATTTTGTCTCTCAAAATTGGATTATCATCTCTAAGGAAGTTTCACACTCTCAAAACAAGTGCATAGCTTGACAGCCCACTCATTTAACTACTAACAAACATCTTGTGGTTGTTCTTTCTTACTTGCAAGTAGCCCTCCCTAGCCAAAGAAGACTACTCAAATTGTCTGGTTATAGTGTGCAAACCATCTAAGTTCATTCTAATCACTTATCCCCATCATTCTTTTCTAATTTCCTTTAGACTTGAAATAGACAAAATTTAGAGAAACACACAAACCTTCTTTAAAAAATTTAAACAAAACTAAACCATGTGGTCCATCAAATTGGTGCACCCCATTTGAGCACCATTCTCCAGCCCTTATTGAAATACATTGGCCTGATTTCCATGGACTTTATAGGCATTGCTTGACTTATAAGGGAAGTTCAGCCACTAACAACTAATTACCCTCCCTCTTTTCTTATCATTAATTTTCATTACTAATAGTGCCCTCTTGCTTAGGGCATCCTATGTCAGGGAAGCTTTTGATTCTTCCTAGCATATTTGTATTTTAACATCATCTAATAATTCCTCTTTGGTTTTCCCCCATTACTGGGAGAACTACATTAGCCTGAGGTCTTTCTGACTATGTAGGTAGTGCTCAATTATTGAGGTCAGCTTGGCCACATCCTTTATTGGCCCTTCTTACCTAATATCTTTCCTCACCACCTCCCTCCCTTCATCTTGTAAATATATTTTAACATAATGATTGACAACCTTCCTCATTAGCCCCTCTTATCTGCCATAAATCCACCACCTACTTTGCTTTTTTGGCCTCCTCTTCACCTTTCCTTATGCATGCTTTGTGGCTCACTCCCCCACCCACTTTTCATGTTTTTTGTCCTTCTCTCCACTTCTTACCAACCATGCCCTTTATCCCATTTTTCTTATTCCACTATTCTCATCCTTTTCCCTTGCCCTTGACAACCTATCATACCCTCTTGGTCACTCTCATTTCCTCACCAATTCCACATCATCATTTTCCCTTGCACACTGATGGACACTTTTACCTCCTTCTCTTCTTTGATACCACCTTCTTACTTCCCTTCTATTTCTTATAAACAACCTTCATTTCAATTCTCATTTCTTATTTTCTTCTTTCCTATCTTTTCAATCTAGCATTCTTTCTATTTATTATGTTTCTTCTAGCATCCCTTTTTTTCTTATGTGTTTCACCACTCTCTATTGATTTGCCACTCTCCCCACAATTTCCATTTTTTTCCTCCACAACTAGTTTCTAATTAGGGCTTTATCCTTTGAGAAGCCTTCCATTATTGCCATTTCCTTCTTATTAGTCCTAGCCTTTTATACTTTGCATTCCCCTTTTCCTCTTTCCATCACAGTACTCACTTGTCTTTTGTATTTGTGTGAGTGTTTGTGTTTTATATCCCTACCTCAATTCTTCCTTTTCCTTCTTATCATCCTTGATATTCATCCCATATTTTCATCTCATTCCTTTTCATTATGTACCCCTATTTCTTCACAACCTCACCACTTTTTGGCCTATCAATCTCTTCTAATCACCCACTCAGCTTATCAATCTCTTCTAACAAGATAATTAGTACATACCTTATCTCTTCAGCTTCTTATCCACCCATCCTTTGCTTCCCATCATTTTTCTTACCCCCTTTCTCATTTTCCATCCCATTCTCTTCTCCAACACCACCCTCTGATTTGATTCATTACTACTTTCCCTGCCTATCATCATCCATGATTACTAAGTCACATCTTCACTTGCTTCCTCACTCTCCTATCATCCTTTTTGTTTCCTCATTTCACTCCTTTTTCCTCCTATTTCCTTTTCTTACATTTATTTTCTTGTTTTTCATTTTCATCACCAAACAAGTTTCTCCTTGGTCTTTTTTAGACTTATTTTCAAACCTTTCATGGCCTCCCATATTTCTCATCCTCCCCTTACCCTTCACAATTTCTACACTTCTTTCCCAATCCTTTTTAATTCTCCAATCTATCACTCTTTAGTTCATTCCTCAAACCCCCATCTTCTACCTTTTATTTTTCTTCTCTTTTCTCCATTTCATTTCAATTTTTTTGTCTCCCTCGATGACACTCCTTATTCTTCCTAACCTTATTTTTTCCTCCTCCATATCCATGCTCAGTTCCTTCCATTCTTATCCACCTTCATCTTTATCTGTGACCTCATTTTTTCTACCTCTCTTCATCCATTTCCTAGTTTGCCTTCACCTCATCCCTTGTTGGATATCCTTTATTTTCTCCCATTATCACCCTAGCTTCTCACTCATAACAGTGTGATCACTAGTCACATTTCTTATACGTACGTATACATGTTTGATTCTTTGTGTCCTCAACTCTCTTACTTTAATGCATGAAATATTTTCAAGTTTGATACTTTAGAGAATCCATTTCTCCCTTCAATATCTTTGTTTTTTAAGCATGGGTCCTCCTTTTGTCCCTCTCCATCTACTCCCTTCACCCTATCCATCACCTCTTTAACCTTTATACCCTCTACATATTTTGAGTGTACTTGATAGAGTGTGATCAACACATCTTTTTTTAATCCTTCAAATCATTATCATACACCACATTCATAGGGCTTATGTTTATTAATCCAATTCCACTTTGGGTCTATTTTTAGTCCTCACCATAGAAGGAACATCATTCCCTCTTCTCATCCTAATGTGATTAATTGATATTTTCATTATGACATTTGTCTCTTGATTATATTCTTCACTTTATCATTAGTGTTGTTTATTGCCTTACCCCATCTACTTTACCTTAAGAAAGATTAAAATAACCATAACAATCATAGCCATAACCATAGAATTAATGAGTATCCACATAACCCTAAGCATAATAACATTCAAATAGTGACATCCAAAATATTTTCTACATATTTACAAAAAACTATGCAATATTTTATTTAGGGTATGAGGAGTCGCTTGGTGCATACAAAGTTATTAGACTATCCACAACTCACCTAAGGCCCTTACGTACATTATTTTCCTACCTAAACATTAAGTCGATTATCTGGTGACTCTAGATTTGTGTTCAACCATCTTTCTATTTTATTACTCCCTAAACTAACATTTGTAGCATTCCCTATAACATCAATCACTAAAGGGCATACTCTATTTTAATCTTCTAAATTCATCCCCACAAAAAAAGAATCATACTCTATTCTGGGTCTTTCACCCTGATCAACCATCATAGCTAGTACACCCCTCTACTTTGGTTTTTATACTCACATAGGTACCACCTATTATTTCCTTAGTTTGCATCCCCTTAGACAGTGAGGGTGCCCTCCATAGATAGGTTGAAGGTCATGTTATCTAGGCCTACACCTTGCACAATAAAAGTCTCAACGTCTTCACTACTAAGGATGTAAGAGTTTAGGCTTGAGCTTAGGTTGTGGGTACCTTTCCTCTTACTACTGGTTTAATAGTGCTTCCATCATCACCATTACATGTTAGAATATTCGATCGATATACACATTCACCATGTAAATTATTTTTTGCCATGGGGGTTGTTGATTACATCTGCCATTTCTCCTGTAGACACCAAAATTACATCACACACATGTGTGACTCCCTGTGTTGAAACCCCCTTGGTCCCCTTTTCAATAACAATAATTAGCCTCCTTAACCCACACTTTTACACCTCACACATTTAATTAATTTAAAATATTTAATTAAGTTAATTAAAAACCACTTATGCCACCTTACTTGACCACCTCATCCTAAGACTAATTCTCACCTTTTGGGTCACCTCAATACTTACTCCCCTTATCCTAACTACCCATGACATGTTCTCACCCCAAAAATAAATTCATAACCAACTACATCCTTCTTAACCTCCCATTTCTTCTGTTTCCTAATGGATACCACACTTGGCATAATAAAAAATAGAAAATGGGCTAAAAATATCCCTTTTACTTATTCTCATGGCACTGACATCGGTCAACCCATGGCTGACATCAGTGGGTTCATCAATATCAGTTATTTAAGCCAAACTCTAAACTAATGTTCAGGTCAGTAAAAATCAAGAAAACTCATTTTTATTTGTATACAAAATTTTGGCATCAAACTTTCCACATCTTGTCTCACTATTACCTTGCATAAGACAATCTAGATCAGGAACCAAGCTCTTGAGAACCAACAACACATGTTTGTTTTTTCCATTCAAGACATTGGTTCGGCAAGCCTTATAGGAGCCATCCATCTGGCATTTATCATTCAATCATCTCTATAGCTAAGTATATCATTTATTCTATAAGTCTTTAAGTAGTTACTTTATAATCACTTTATATCTACTATTTATTATTTTACACATCCCTGACTGAACCCCTGTGAAGGAGTTATAAAGCTTCCCTGATTGCTTCCCCACTTGTTTCCCCTTATTCCAACATACCAAACCTCTAACCAAATATATCTAAATAATACTCTCTCTCTCTCACATAATTCTCTCCAACCTTTTAGACCTGACCAAAACCATTTCCTAGACCCAAAAAAGCCTTTTATAGCTCTTAGGAAATTATTGCCCCTACCAACATCAATAGCCTAACTGATATCAATCACACTTGCTTATTGACCTTGACAGCCTAACCAATGTTAGTAGATATGGATTTTTAGTAACCCTTCTAAATCCTACCCAAAAAACTTCTTGAATACAACCTAAATATACCACCTGCACTCTATTACTCTCTGCTACACTTAGATTACAAATAATGATAAAATAATCTCTCTTTTACTCTCCCTTTTCCTCTCTCTTTGTTATTTATTACTCTTTGTTTCTCAAAAGTAGACTGTCATCTCTAAGGAAGTTTGACACTCTTAGAACAAGCACGTAGCTTGACAACCCACTCATGTATCTGCTAATAGACATTTTTATGATAGTGCTTTCTTACTTATAGGTAGTCCTCCTCAGCCAAAGAGGAGTGCTCACAATGTCTAGATATGATGCGCAAACCAATTTGGGTTTATTCTAATCACTTACCCCTATCCTTCTTCTCTATTTTTATTTAGACTTGAAATAGACATAATTTTAGCAAAACATTTCTGGCATGCCTGGTGGGACCCTGGAGTTTTTATTAGGTTCATTGCTTATTGCAAGCATTCATATAGGTGCATTATAGTGAAAATTTCATTTATTGCACTTTTTCCTTCTTTTCTCCCTCAAATCAAAAAATTCAACATTTTATTTTCTTTTTAAGGGCAATAAACTAAAATTTCTTCTTTCTTGCCACTCTTCTTTTCTCTTTGCCTCTAAAAGCAATTTATCATTTTTCTTACAAGTTAAAAGAATCTCTTCTTTATTTCTTTCTTACATGCACATTAGGATAGTGAATTTCATTCTCTACTCCTATTTCATCATTTTTTTCATTTAAATCTAAACATTTTAGATTTGGGTTTAAAACTTATTGCAGTTCATTATTTGATTGTTGCATATTAGCTCACCTAGTTAATTACAAGCATTATCAATCAATTGTAGTGCACCTATGTTACACAACCAAATCACACTCATGAAAATAAACATCTAAACTCACTTAAGATAAGTCCCATCAATATTTCATCACCTAGTGGATCACCTTACCCTACCCATCTATCCTACTTGGATTTCACCACTAAGGGGAAAACCCACTCCATTCTCTAGTGAAGTATAAACTCTAGGCAGAAGGTATATTTTGGCTAAGTGACTTGGCTTAGCTTTAGGTCTATAATGTGTGGGGATCAAGCTCCTATAACTAGCCTTGTAATTGGTCTAACATAGATTTCCTCTTGAGCACTAAAACTAAACTAAAAATATCTTATTACCTTCATTAACCAAATTCTCTTTTCACTATCTGATTAAGGCATAAGCTAACATGAGACTAAAATTTATCTCTAAGAGTTAATAATTAATGGTTGTATGTTATTTTTCTCCTTTTCTATTGCCTTCTATATTTTTCAGTTGGTAAGGACGTTTTTCCATTGATTCACAAAATCAACACTATTTTTAATACTCAGTTTGTATAACCTATTATATCAAGTTTTTTTAGTGTTCTTTCTTCTTACATAGACCTCTTGTATCCTCTATTTTACCTAGATTCTACCTCTAAGTTTCTAAAATATTGTATTTTCCATCTCCTAAGATGTCATAGTGACTGACATTGGTTAATTACATTGACATTGATAGAATTTAGCCTACTAACATCAATTAATCCCATTGACATTGATAAACTTTTACTATCGATATCAATCAAATGATTGACATTGATGACTATGTAATTTAAATTTAATCAAAACAACAAGATAAAATAACCTATTTACCTATACTTAAACCTTGTTTTTCCTTATTTTGTCACTAATATAGAGTATTAAGACTATTTATACTTATTCTTGCATGGTATTAACATGAGTTGAAGCCAAAATTCTTGTTGATTATGTAAGTTGGTAACCACTTCCACCTTCCCCTCTTGTTTTTGATTCTATCATGAAGTATAATTTAGATACAGAGCATACTCCCAACCCCAAACAAATTCCCATTATGCCTAAAGGGGATCAAGATTTTACTAAATTTTTTGATTATAATGTGGTATCCCTTTAGCATTACCTTGCCATGAGCTAAACTCATAACTCTTTGGGTGACCCACTATATGGTATGCCAACCTCTCTAATGGAGACAACTTTAGTTTCAGTTGTCTCCAATATTTTTCCCATGGTTACACAAACCACCACCTCGACAAGTAACCCAACCATAAACAATGTCCAAAATTTAGCATCACCAACTACCCAATCCCACCTAAACCCTAGCATAACTTCCTTACTTTCATAACCACAAGCACTTTAGTTAACTCTCACCCCATTTTAGAATTTGGTGGTACCTATTTCATATACTCTCACACCTATAATTACTCAAGTTATGACTCACCCTTCATCTAGTCCAACCATGCCAATAACCCAACCTATAATAACAACATCCAACCCAAGTATAGTCTCTAACCCAATGGGACAATCCCCTTTTCTTTCCACCCCCTAGCCCATGACTCATTATCTTTATGTTGCACCAACACAACCTTAGTAAGCTATGTCATATGCTCCCTCTACTTTTTATCAGGTTCCCTATAATTTAGGCAGTATTTCCCAAACTAATTGCCCTCTTGAACTTATTACGATGCTGATGGACAAGATGTCTAATCTAGATACATCCATCTTGGGTTAAAAGAATGTATTATCTTATGATCTGATATGAAATAAACCCATCCATCCTTCTATGCCTATTTTTCCTTATCCAAGCCAATGGGAACTCCCCAAATTTACTTATTTTTAGAGTAAAGAGGACCCACAAAAACATTTATGAGCATTTAGACATGCTTGTTATTTAATAGTGCACAATGATGCGTCATTACTTCACACTTTCCCTATGTCTCTTTTGGGTGATACCCTAGATTGGTATAGATTTAGAACTCATCACTCCCTTTTCTCATTTACCCAACTCACACAAATATTCCTAGACCATTTATCTATTAACATCTTTAAAAAGGTTTATATTATAGACCTTTATTCTATTAGACAGTTTGATGACGATTCTATTGTAGATTTTATCACTTGTTGGAGGGGATTAATAAATTAACACTCCTCCTTACCCTAACCTGAGCTTATTGAGCTCTTCTCAAGGGCATGTGCTAATCACATTTCATCCACACTCTGAGTACAAACTTTCTACGCATTTAATGAGGCCTTTACAATGGCATAGAAACTCAAGATTCAGGCTATATATGAAGGTAGAGTAAAGTTGCATAGTAAGAATGCCAATTCCAAATCAAATGACTCCTCTTCTAAAACTTCTCTTTCTAACCAAAAATCTAAAGGCACCACCAATGTGGTGGTTGTTAAATTAGCTTCTTCCACAACCACAAACCAACCTAATTCCTTGACTTCCTAAAATCTAACCAAGTAATTCCAACAATGTATGAACAAAGATAATACACTCCTATTAGGGAGTCATATACTTCCATTTTTAAAAAATTATTGCAACAAGGTGTCATAACCCTTCCTTAAATCAAACCTCCTATATAGTTTGACCCCTCCCATATTATTCCAACTTAGTACAAGGAGGATGAGTTTTGTGGCTCCCATTAAGTTAAAGGCCACAATTCTAATAACTATAACACATTCAAGAATATTATTCAAGACATGTTGATAGGGGTGATCTCATCTTAGATAATATTAGTGCACCTACTAATCAAAATATGGATGTGTTAAACAACCTTTTCCTAACCATTCACCCAATCAAAATATTGTTGAGACCACAACTAACTCATGTGATCATAATATCCATATTGTTAATATGGTCTTTCCTTTACCTCTAGTTCATCCTCTCCCTCAACGAGAGGCACCCATTTTATCAACTCCTCCCCCACTATTGGTGGCATTTTTTTTTCCCATTCTCCCTCCCTATATAAAAGACCCTATTTTACCTTTTCCACTCCCACATGAGGAAGAGCCTCCTTTACCACTCCTTTTGCCATTAGAGGATCCTATATTGCCAATTCCTTTTGCACCAATGTTACCTATCCTCTTACCACTTGAAGACCATGCCCTACCTATTCTACAACCACTTGAAGACCATACCCTCTTAAGGAACCCTCTTCACCTACCTCTCCTCCATTAATAGATAGTAATACCCCATCCACTCCACCTTTGCACCTAGAAAAGTCAGTGTTATCTACTCCTTCATTAGATGAGAGACCTATTGTGCCTACTCCAATTCTACCACTCTTACCACTTTTTTTACCTATAGAGGATCATAATTTACCTATTCCTTTCCCACATGTTGAGGGAGAAATTATACCTATGCTCTACCCCCTTGAGGGACTCTCTTCACCTACCTCTCCTCCACCCATGGAAGACAATGCTTCTTCTCCTATCTCTATCGAAGAAGACCCTATTGTGGCTCTTTCTCATATTTAGCCCAAATTAGTAGAGACCAATAATTCCCCACTTCCCCAATCAACTCAACCTTATAAAGAAGAAACTATAAGGCCTATGTCAACTTCATCTAAACCCTTCTCATGGTTAGTGAAAAGTCTAGAATTTCTTCTCTCTATGAAGCTAGAATATGTGGCATTTTGGGACCAACTTAAAACTCCTTATTCAACACAATGAGTGTCAACCTTTACCACTAACCCTCTCACTACCCTTTACCCCAAAGTCTTTGACAAAGCCAGAGCCTCTTCACCAAAATAACCAGACACTCATCCATCTATGTGGAAACACTCACCCTCATAGGCATCTGCCACATTAAAGTAGATCAGGTCTCTAGGTGTACACCCCATCTCTAATCTAATTCATCCATAGGTGTTGGAGTTTTGTGTCTTAAACTATAGAAAAATGTTAATATTCCTAGGTCTCATTGATGTTTCCCTCTTTAACCCTCAACTTTACTATCAATTTCAGGATCACACCCCACTACTTTAGTTGGAGTATCACTGATCCAAGTAAAATAAAATGCTAAGTTACCTCCATTACTACCTCTACCACTTGGTAAGCCTTTCACATCTGACATCATGATACATAATAAAGTGTTAGCAAAACATGTAACTCTACCACCACCAAACAAGGCACCATGCAAAATCACCCTTATGACTCCTAAACAAAATAAGGTATCCATTCCTATTACCACAAGTGCAAGCCTACTCATAGGCTCTTAGAGCTTTTTTCTACATTAGTTATTGTAATATTCTATAATAACTCTTCCTCCCATTAGCCCTTATAGTCAATTTAGACCAAATTCATCTTGGTTTAATGATACACAAGTGTGTCTATATCATCATTCACCTAAACATAATACTGAGAGTTGTGTTGGGGATCAACCAACAATAGATTACACTTTTGAAAGCAATAAACATGGAATTAAATTAGATAGACAAGTAACTGAATGAGATAATAGCAAGAACAAGAGATACAAGAAACCACCCTGAAAACTTGTATTAACAAACTCTTTACAAAAGGAATACAATTGAAGAAACTTCTTTCTTCCATAGCTCTCCTAGATGTATAGATCTCTCACTAGATCTCTATTCCTCAAGAGCTCTCTCTCTCAAGAATAATCAACTCCAACAAGCCTGGATTGATTCAATTCTATACTATTCTTCACATATAATGAATTACTACAATAATCCACTATTAAGCTAAGAAGATCTAATTCTACATATAGAATTAGGAGACTTGAGCATGCACTTACAATAAATAGTTAAGCCACCTGAACAAGAGCTCTAAAAATAGTATTGCTAATAATAGAGATGTGAGCTTAAGACTACAACTCAAACTCATCATGCAAACACTCGCTTCTATCCTTGGAAATAGCTTTCTGGACGCACAGGTAACTGACGTCAGTTCCTGCTACTTGCCTGTGACCGCCGTCAGTCGATCCTCTGCCGATGTCAGTGTCTCTGCAACTGCATCTGACCGACGTTGGTCACTCCTGACCGATGCTGGTGTCTGTGTAGACTTGAACCTGTTAAAGTATGCTCCTTGGTGAAGCTTTTAGCTCCACACCCTAACAATCTCCCACTTGGAGATAAACAACTGCACCAATACCTGTACAGCAACATCTCCTAGCTCCTCCATCTTCAACTCAATCATGAAGACCAACAGAAGTTGAATGAAGATTCAACTTCTCCTTTATAACCAGCTTGGTTAACATATCAGCAAGATTCCTATCTGTATGGATCTTCTAAAGCTTTAACTCACCATCTTCCAATACCTATCGTATGAAATGGTACCTTAGCTGTATGTGCTTTGTTCTTGAATGAAAGGCTGAATTCTTAGCCAAATGGATTGCACTCTGACTGTCACTATACAATCTGCAACTCTCATGCTCCCTACCAAGCTCATCCATGAACCGTGTCATCCATATCATCTCTTTGCTAGCCTCTGTGGCTACAATATACTCTGCTTCTGTAGTTGACAAGGCAACAACCTTCTACAACTTAGATATCCAGCTAACTGCCATTCCACCTATAGTGAAAACATAACCTATAGTGCTCCTCCTGCCATCCAAATCACCTACCATATCTAAATCTACATAACAATGTAGAGAAGTATATGAACCTCCATAGCACAAGTGCCTACTGCTGGTTCCTCTCAGATATCTAAGGATCCACTGAACTGCTTTCCAATGTTCCTTACCTGGATTGGCCATATACTTACTTACCACTCCCACTGCTTGGGCAATATCTGATCTAGTACACACCATTGCATACATCAAACTCCCTACTATGGAAGAATATGGAACCTTACTCATGTACTCTACCTCATCATATGAATTAGGACATTGTTCTTTACTCAACTTAAAATGTCCAGCCAAAGGTGTGCTTACCGGTTTAGCATCCTGCATATTGAACAATTTCAACACCTTGTCCACATAATCTTCTTGAGACAATATCAACCTGTGATTTTTCCTGTCTCTCTTAATGCTCATGCCAAGGATTTTCTTTGCTGCTCCCAAATCCTTCATAGCAAACATTTGAGCTAATTTCACCTTAAGCTCAGAGATATCCTACATGTGTGATCCTGCAACCAACATATCATCTACATACAACAATAGAATAATATATCTACCATTATCAAATCTCTTGAAATACATGCAATGGTCAGATTGACACCTACCGTAGCCATGCTCAGTCATAAACCTGTCAAATTTTAAGTACCATTGCCTAGGAGCATGCTTGAGGCCATACAAGCTTTTCTTCAATCTACACACAAACTTCTCCTTACCCTTAACCTCGAATCTTTCTGGTTGTTCCATATAAATTTCCTCATCCAAATCTCCATGAAGAAATGTTGTCTTAACATCTAGCTGCTCAAGATGCAAATCCTTAAAAGCAACCAAAGACAATACAACCCTTATAGAAGTCATTTTAACAACAGGAGAAAAAATCTCACCAAAGTCAATACCTGGCTTTTGTGCAAATCCTTTCACTACCAATCTGGCCTAATATCTCATCTGTCCATTCTCACCTTCTTTCAACCTGTAGGTCCATCTGTTCTTGAGTGTTCTCTTACCAGCTGGCAATTCAACCAAATCCCATGTTTGGTTCTCTCTTAAGGACTCCAACTCCTCAACCATGTCACGCTCCCACTGACTCTTGGACTCCACCTGTATTGCTTCTTCAAAACTCTCTGGTTCCCCACCATCAGTTAGCAATAAATAAAATAAGGAGGGAGAATATCTAATTGGAGGCTTACTCACCCTTTCTGACCTCCTGATGGGTGTCTGAGACTCATTTACAACACGTTGTCCACCCAAATTCTCTGACAGTGACCAACCTCGGTCACCTCCAGACCTGTTGTTGGCCGACGTCGGTTCTGCCTGACCGACCTCGTTGTCTATCCTGTCGACATCGGTCTCTGTACAGCCAACGCCTATTTTTGTACTGCTGACACTGGTTCCTACCCTACCGATGTTGGTCTCTGTGTTTTCCTGCAAGTGATTATTTCTTTTTACCATGAGCTCATCTTGGACTTTCACCTCGTCCAATTCACCATTGCTCTGCTCAGATTGATTCAGCTTCCTTAGCTGATCACAATACATCACTCTTTCATTGAAAACAATGTCACGGCTCCTGATTACCTTGTTAGTTTCTAGATTCCATAATCTGTAAATAAAATCATCTGAGCCATAGCCAATAAACGTGCACCTCATAGACTTATCATCTAGCTTCTTTCTATTTTCCTTATCTATGTGCACAAAGGCTTCACAACCAAAAACTTTGAGATATGAGAGATCAACCTTTTTACCTATCCATGCCTCTTCTGGAATACCACCATCCAGAGCTGTAGAGGGTCCTCTGTTAATCAGGTATACTGCAGTGTCAACAGCTTGTGCCCAAAATTGTAAGGGCAAACCGGCATGCAATCTCATACATCTTGCACGCTCCATTATTGTCCTGTTCATCCTTTCAGCAATTCCATTCTGCTGAGGTGTCCTTGGAACCATCCTTTGCCTATAGATTTCATGCATGTAACAATAATCTCTGAACTTATGATTGCATAACTCACCACCATTGTCAGATCTCAGGCACTTTAATCTTTTACCTGTTTCATTCTCAACCATAGCTCTCCAAATCTTAAAAGTCTCAAATATATCAGATTTTCTTCTAATACAATAGATCCATACCTTCCTTTTAGCATCATCTATGAAAGATACATAGTACTATGATCCTCCAATGGAAGCAACCTGAGTCGGTCCCCACACATCTATGTGAACAAGCTCCAACTTATGCCTCTTCTTAGTAGACCCAGTCTTGAGAAAACTAACCCTTTTCTGTTTTCCAAATACACAGTGCTCACAAAACTCTAGATCTATGCCTTTTAAATCTAAAAGCATACCTTTGGACTTAAGAATTGACATCCCCTTCTCACTCATGTGGCCAAGCCTTGAGTGCCACAATTTAGCATCCACATCTGAAGTAGATAATACAGAAGGAGATTTGTTAGTAACACAATTACATAAATAGAGAGTACCTTCTCTCTTACCTCTGGCCATAATGAGTGCACCCTTGGTCACCTTCCAAGATTTTGTTGTGAGAGTTACTGTATAACCCTCATCTCCTAACTTTCCTGCAAAAATCAAATTTCTCTTCAAGCTAGGAACATGCATCACATCTCTCAATACCCATGTGTTGCTATTCTGCATCTTCAGCTGCACTTTACCTTTGCCAATTATTTTACAGGGCTCATCATCCCCTAGATACACTATTCCAAAATCTCCATGGATATAGTCACTAAAATATTCCCTGTTAGGGGTAGCATGAAAAGATGCACCAGAATCTAATACCCAAGATTCCATATTATTATGTAGAGAGAAAATTAAAGCATCTTGTGCAATACCTACAACCTTGGCTTCTTCCTTTCCTTCGTGCTGATTGTCCTCCTTAGGCTTTGACCAAAAATCTCTGCTTATGTGCCCCATCTTTCCACAATTCTAACATTGTGGCCTTCTGCCATTTTTGGATTTAGATCTACATTTCCCCTTAGATTTGGATCTTGATCTGCCTTTCTTGCTCTTCTCTTTCTGCCTTCCCCTGCTCTCAAAACTTAAAGCATTCTCAGATGTCTCTTCTATGCTTTTCCTGTGTATTTCCTCATTCAAGATAACACTAACAACATCCTCTACTTTCAAAATATTTGATGCAGATGCAGTATTACTTACTGCCATTACTAAGCCATGCCAACTTTCAGGCAAAGAACATAATATTAGAAGAGCTTTTATTTCATCATCAAACACTATATTCACTAAACTTAATTGATTCACAATTCCATTGAAATCATTTAGATGAGTAGAAATAGATCCACCTTCATTCATATGCAAATTAAATAACTGCTTCATAAGATATACCTTATTAGAAGCTGAGGGTTTTTCGTACAAATTTTCTAACGTAGTCATCAACTCTACCGTAGACTTTGCCTGTGATAAATTAGATATCACAGTGGATGCTAGACTCAGTCTTATAGACTCCAGAGCCTTTCTGTCAAGAACTTCCCATTCTTCATCCTCCATGTCTTTGGGCTTCTTTGCAACCCCACCTAACGGTAAGTAGAGATCTTTCTGATACAGATAATCCTCTATCTGCATTCTCCAATGTTGGTAATTTTTGCCATTGAACTTTTCCATTCTAAGTTTACTTTCATCTGCCATTGCTTCTCCCACTCAAACATAAATCCCTATAGAAACCCCTGTGAGAACTTGTAATCAATACACACTACACAGATCTGAACCACCTGTTAGTGAACCTGAGCTCTGATACCACTTGTTGGTATCAGCTCTTGAACCTGCAACCAAGGCTCTGATACCACTTGTTGGGGATCAACCAACAATAGATTACACTTGTGAAAGCAATAAACGTGGAATTAAATTAGATAGACAAGTAACTGAATGAGATAATAGTAAGAACAAGAGATACAAGAAACCACCTTGAAAACTTGTATTAACAAACTCTTTACAAAAGGAATATAATTGAAAAAACTTCTTTCTTCCACACCTCTCCTAGATGTATAGATCTCTCACTAGATCTCTATTCCTCAAGAGCTCTCTCTCTCAAGAACAATCAACTCCAACAAGCCTGGATTGATTCAATTATGTATTGTTCTTCACATAAAATGAATTACTACAATAATCCACTATTAAGCTAAGAAGATCTAATTCTACATATAGAATTAGGAGACTTGAGCATGCAGTTACAACAAACAGTTAAGCCACCTGAACAAGGGCTCTAAAAATAGTATTGCTAATAATAGAGACGCGAGCTTAAGACTACAACTCAAACTCATCATGCAAACACTCACTTCTATCCTTGGAAAAAGCTTTCTAGACACACAGGTAATCGACGTCGGTTCCTACTGCTTGCCTGTGACTGTCGTCGGCTGATCCTCTACAGACGTCAGCATCTCTGCAATTGCATCTGACCGACGTCGGTCACTCCTGACCGATGCTAGTGTCTGTGTAGACCTGAACCTGTTAAAGTATGCTCCTTGGTGAAGCTTTTAGCTCCACACCCTAACAAGTTGTAAAGCTCTCATAGTAGTCATTCAACAACACTTTGATGTCGACACTATCTTTGTTGATACTCCCATTAACCTTCCTATTATGACACCTCTAACATCCATAATTCTTCTCACTTCTCCACCTAAATCCAAACCTAAAGATGTTGTCGTACAACCTTTTCCACCTTCTTCACCTATGTTTTAGATCAACATAGTTAATGTGTCCATGTCATCACAAAGCCAAAAGGATAAAGCTAAGGAAAAAATCACTGCTCCTTGGGCTCATTTCTTTTCTAGAGACACTCCTCTTATGAATCCCAAGATTTCCATCTTGGGTGTCCTAAAACCAACATCTTTGGATGGTATTCAAAGCTCGATGGTGAAAGAGCTTCACCAAACTCCTATGAAAATGTCCTTATATGAGTTAATTCAAAACTCACCTCAACACCATCAAGCTTTGATTAGTACCTTACAAGTGGTTGAGGTACAACTTGATGATCCCAAACCTCTTGTAGCTTTGGTTAGCTCTCTTAATTCCATCTCCCTAACTTCCTTCAATAATTTAGAACTTCTACTTCAACACCCTGAAGATCATAATTCTACCCTTTTTATTACCACATATATTGATCAAAATCATGTAAAAAGAGTAATTATCAATGGGGGAGCTAGTATTAATATTATTTCCACCCATACCTATAAATAGATAGCTCTTTCTTACAATTGTATGTCTCAAACTGACATGGTACTCCACTCCTCTAACGATACCATAACTACTATGGTGGGCACTATTTTCTTACATATCCATGTAGGTCGCTACACAATTCTTGAGCTTGTCTATGTTGTATAAGGAGATATCTAATATAATATATTTCTTGGATGACCTTTGATATGTGATATAGCATGTGTACCCTCAACTTTTGTGTCAAGTTTGAGCACAATGGGCAAGTGCATGTTATACCCACTAACCCACCTCTGTTTAAAACATGCAACATGACTTATAGTCCTAATGATGTTATAATTCCATTAAATACATCATCTTCTCCTCATGATACTTATGAAACTTCCACAAGCTCAACTACCCCAATTACATAGATATCGATAACACAAATTCTTGACAAAGATCCCATGGAGGAAACTTTTAAATGTTTGTCATTCAAAGAATATCATTTATTGATGCTTAACATGTTATATACTCAAAAAGAGTATGGAAAGCTTCATATGCACCCAAATTATGATCCTTGTATTAGGATGGTCATCTTTTATGGGACCCCTAACCTTCAAAAAAAATTCACATATGGGGGAATTAATCAGGCTCCCACTATCAACAATCCATCCTCTTCACCACAACCATTTACCTATGACTTCTCTTTCCTGAGTAAGCTTAGTTTCACTCACACCTATCTTTATAGTTGTGCTTAGAAAGGATTTGGTTTGGGTTGTTATGATCAGGTTGTCCATACGCCCATTGAATATCCCACTAGAAAAACTATTGAAAATGCCAAAAAGAGGCATGGAGTGGGTTATGACAAACTAGCTACACTCATGAAAACTTCCCATGTACCAATTATTGAAGAGCTAGTTTCTCCTTCTCCACCTTCTTCTCCAATATCACCTATCAAATCAGAGGTATCTATACCTCCTAATTTTTTTCAATAAACTCCATCCATTTTGGGCCTCTCACCTATCACCAAGGTAATGAAACAAGGTCCCTTCCTCTCATTCATCTTGAAATAATTGATGAAGACTCTCCAACTATTAACACTAGCTAATGTCAAGATGATGATGCTATTCTCACATACATGAGTGTAGATGATTCCTATATCTAATGATCACTCCCATCCAAAACACAAGATATGTTAAATGAATCAACTATTGACATCAATTTTCCCTCTCACGATAACCCCCAGTCCTCAAGATTGGCCACTCTTTGGATTCCTCTAAGCAAGCTAATTATGCCACATTTCTTAATAACCCTAGAAAAGCCTTCACTTGGTCTTATAATGGCATGCCTCGTATTGACCCCTCTATCATCACCCATAACATTTTTACTAATTAAGATGCTAAACCTATTAAGTAGAAGCTTCATAAAATGCATCCTCGTATTTCTCTCCTTGTCAAAGAAGAGCTCCAATGGCTCCTTTTTGTTAACTTTATCCAACCCATTGACTACCCACAATGGATTTCTAATATTTTTCCTATCACAAAAGCAACTGAATGAATCCACATTTACACCAAATACCAAAACTTAAATCTCACTTGCCCAAAAGATGACTTCTCATTACCAAGTATCAACCAACTTATTAATCTAACAACCAACCATGAGATGCTATCATTTATAGATGGGTTCTCTAGATATAATCAAATCCTAGTTGCTCCTGAGGATCAACACAAGATAACCTTCATTACCCCATGGGGAAATTTTTGTTATCAGGTTATGCCTTTTGGTCTGAAGAATGCTAGTGCCACCTACCAACATGCTATGACTTACATCTTCCATGATATCTTACACATAATTATGGAAGATTATGTGGATGACTTACTCAATAAGTCTAAACTTCACCAAGATCACTTAATGATTATCAAAATCATATTTACTCATCTCTTCTAATATAATGTTTGATTAAACCCAAAGAAATGTGTCTTTGGTGTCCTTTTTGATAAGCTCTTAGGATTTATCATTTCTCTCTATGGTATTGAAGTTGACCTTGCTAAGCTTAGAATAATACTAGATATGCCTCCACCTACTAATATTAAATAACTCTATAGCCTACAAGGCAAACTTTAATCAATCTATCACTTCATCTCCCAGTTATCTAATTGTTGCCAACCCTTTCACCATCTCCTCAAAAAATATGTCTCCTTCCATTAGAATATAGATTGCGAGGAAGCTTTTGATGCACTCAAATAGTATCTCCTTTCCCTATTGGTTCTTATTCCACCTAAGGAAAATCAGCCTTTCTACCTTTACATCTCCACAATAGACCATTGTTTGGGTTCTATGATTGCACATCAAGATTATCACCATCGATAACATGTTATTTACTACATAAGCTACACACTTATTGATTATGAGACTCGATATACCCATAACAAAAATCTTTGCCTCATGTTGGTCCTTTCAACCTCTAAGCTCTGTTATTATCTCCTAAATCACAAAACCTATGTGGTCATCAATATAGATTCCCTCAAATACATGCATTATAATCCATATCACAACCAAAATGTAGCTCGATAGCTCATACTCCTTGCTAAATTTGACTTAGAGTTTATTCAATAAAAGTCTATCAATGGGCAAATAATCATTGACTAGTTAGCTAACACTCCTTTACCTAACAACCAGCCTTCAAACCTCAAATTCCTTGACAAATCCATCATAATGCTCTCCATCAATGACATATCCTATCAAATGATGATGTTTATTCATGGGTCTAAATGTCAATATGGTGGGGGTGTAGGGGTCATTCTTATTCCTTTAGATGGTGAGCCTATGCCTTTGTCATTTAAACTCAATTTTTAATGTACTAATAATATGGATGAATATGAAGCTTTAAAATTCAAATGGATATCTTCTTAGGTATCAAATCAATAACCATTTTTGATGATTCTCAGCTAGTGGTTAATCATGTTAATGGTTCCTACCTATGAAAAAATGAAATTTTGTAGCTGTATAAACATCATGTAGATATGCTATTGGGATCATTTGACTCTTATCTCTTATAAACTATTCCTTGATCTACAAATAAGTTTTCTAACACAATGGATTCACTTACTTCACACATACCCTCTTCACCCTCTTCCTCAAAAATCTGTCACCGTGCATCGCTTAAAATTACCCTCTTATGTACTAACTAACATCTTTTTTTATCAAAAATGTAACATCCAACCCACATGAATGATGGTACAAGCAACTCATGCATTATCTTTCCTTTTCTATTACCCCTTCTAATCTCTCTAATAATGGAAGATGTGCCTTCATAAAATGTGCCACTCATTACACTATGCTAGGGGGACTTCTCTACAAGTGAGGTTTTGATGTTCTCCTCCTTAGATGCCTCACTAGTATTAAGACTCCCTTTTATATTAAGGAAGTCCATGATAGGATTTGTGATGGAAATTTCAATGTTCACGTGGTTTCAAGCGTATCCTTTGACTCAACTATTATTGGCCAACACTCCATCAAGACTATGGTGATTAAGTTTAGTATTATATCAAATGTCAACGACATGCTAACCTCCTTCATATTCTAAGTCATACATTACAAGTCACCAAAGAATTTTGGCCCTTCTCCTAATGGGGCTTAGATCTAATGGATGAGATTAACCCTCATTCATCCTTCTGTCACCATTCTTTCATTACTACCATTGAATACTGTTGGAAATATTGTCATTGATGTCAAAGGTTTAGTATTATTGGTAATAAAGGCCCCATTGCATTTAATATTGTTTATCTTGGCTAATATGAGTTAATATTTATTTAATATTAACAAATATATTTTTGGTTGCATATGAGACAAAATAAGGGCCCATGAAGAAGACGAAGAGTCATGGGATAAAGACAAAAGAAGGATGGGACACATTTTCCCATGAAGAGTCATCTTGGGGAATACCAAGAGTCACCAAGTGAAGACAAAAGAGTATGGGTGAATTTCTCATGAAGGAACACTTAAAGGAATATGAAAAGTCACCAAAGATAAGGACAAAAGTGGGAAAGACATTTTTGGTCATGAAGGGTCACCACATGACTTTTCAAATTCTTGGATATGAAGTGTCACCCAAGATTAGTGCCATTTTCCATGAGGAATGAAAGGTCACAAAGGGGGAAGGAAAAAGGTCATTTGGAAAGCTATAAATAAAGGCTTGAGTAGCCATTTGAAAATGTGTGGAGGTGAGAGGTTGATTTGATATTGTAATATCTGGCTTAGAAGAGTAATTTTGAGAGATGACTTATATTTGTTATATCTAGCTTATAAGAGCAAAAGTGAGAGAGAGGAAGGAGATGTTGTATTGACCTATCATTTGTTGAGATAGTAACATTGAGAGATAGGTGTGTGGTATACACAAAGGGGTTGGTGCTCACAAATTGTTGCTGGGTTGGTGCTCAGCAATGGGGTTGGTACTCCTATGGGTTGGTGCTCACGAATAGCAGTTGGGTTGGTACTTGGAAAAGGGGTTTGAAGCTCCTATGGGGTGGTGTTCATGAATTGTAGCTAAGGTTTGTACTTGGAAAAGGGGTATGGTGTTCTTGTGGGGTTGTTCTCATGAATATATTTGAGATTGATTCTCTATGGTTTTTCCCACATTGGGTTTCCACGTTATATCTGGTGTCTCTCTCTGTCTTGTGTGATGTTTATTGTTTGAGTTTTATTACATGTCTTGAATGTTTGATTAAGTGGAATATTGATTAAAGGAAAGATTTATGAGATACATAATATACTGATTCACCTCCCCTCTTAGTATATTCCATGCTTAACAATTGGTATCAGAGCAAGTTCCTTCAAAAAGGGTTTAACAGCTTGAAGGTAGATAAAAGGAAAAGCACAGATGGCCAAGCAAATAAAGAAGGAGAATCAAGAATTGAAATCTATGGTTGAAGCTCTTAAGGAAAATGTGTGTATTTTGGATTCTAAGTTGGCTATAGAAGTAAAAGAAAATAAGATATTTATTTAGGATCTTAAGAATCAGTTAGAGGTTGTAACTTCAATTTTAACATCAAAAGAAGAAGAGTGTAATCATTTGAAAGATGAGTAAGGTTATTTAAAAGATAATCATGAGAATATTATAATCAAGGTTGAGAAATATCATGAAATATTAGTCCAAGGAAAGAAGGATGCAAGTTTTGTAGGTAAATCAAAGAAGCCAATCAGGCAGCCCAATGCTTTCAAGTTTTCAAATTCTTTTCATGGCCGTTGTTTTATTTGTCATCATGTTGGTCATAGGGAAAGATATTGTATGAGAAGAAGCAATCAATCAAAGGGACATCTCAGTCACATTCAAGAAAAAGGTATGAGAAATATTGTTTGCTTTTGTTGTCATGAGGTTGGCCATATTGCTAGATTATGCCAAAATAAAGTAAAGAGATATTCAAAGTATGTCAAAGGTTACAAAGCCCCTAAAAGATATAAGAAGATTCAAATTAAGGTGTGGAGACCTAAAATAGCAAAGGTTGATCAGGTTGAGTTTAAGAATGAAAATGAATTACTTGCTATAGTAGATAAAGAATTAGATAAGGATTGTAAAGAATCTCTTGTTACGTTTGAGCATGAGTTTTGTCAAGATAAAAAAGTTGCAAAAGTTGAGAAGATGAAAAATATCATAAATGATAAGGTTAGTAGGGAAAAAAGGTTAGACATGCTTAAATGGATTCTAAAAGAAAAACACAAGAAGATCAAGGAAGAAACAAAGGAGATGTGGGAATCTCCTGAGATTTATATCTAGAACCCTTCTGTGTGGGGGTGTCTCTTCTAGGCTTCAAGGAGATACTTTTAAGAAAATTTAAGTATGGTAGGTGGTATTGGATCTTGGATATTTTGCATGACAAGAAGGTGAGTTGACAGATTAATTTGTATATCTTTTGAGGGAATATGTTTTTGAATAAAAGTGTGTATCAGTATTATGGTTTGAGGCTATTAGAATGATTCTTGCATATGTAGTGTTTTAAAGTGTGTCAAATGATTATGGTCATAAGAAATTGGAATGTTGAAAAGAGCTAACAATTTTAGAGAGAAAGAAAAGGATACTCATGCAGATTCAATCAAGAAGGATCAAAGTTTCAAAGCTCCATTCATCAGGAAGAAGGTTCAGTCGTGTTCATGGCAGAAGAAACAACTTGAAGATTTTATGTTGGTGCAAATAGCTTTGCATGTAAGAGATAAAGATTAGCCATGGTTTGTTGATAGTGAATGATCAAGGCATATGATAAGAGATAAGAGTAAAGAAGATCAATGGTGGTACAGTGAGATTCAAAGATAAAACCACTGCCAGGATAGCCAGAAAAGGTACTTTATTTTTGGATAATGGTAGAACCAAGACTAAGAATGTTTTATAAGCATAATCTATTGAGTGTAAGGCAAATATGTGATCAAGGATACACCTTAAAGTTTCATACAGAAGGAAATATTCAAATGAGTTGATTGCAAATTCTCAAAGGATAGGTAAAATCAGATATCTTCTCAAAGATCGGTGAGAGGAGTTGGGAGTAATTTCTATTACTTCTTGCCATTGATGCTCAGCATCAAGTGAGGGGGAGCTAAGTGTTAGCTCTAGGTATGCCCTTTTCCATTGATGTCAATGAGGGAGAATAATAGGTACAAGTACATGTGCAAAAAATAGGTACAAGGAATAGGTACAGGTTGCTACAGTAAGGGGGAGTTACTGTATGTTTTTAGATGACAATATGTGTAGGTGATAGGATGTGGTAGTTTCAAGATTGAGGTTGCCAACAATGACAAAGGTGAAAATTGTTGGAAATATTGTCATTGATGTCAAAGGTTTAGTATTATTGGTAATAAAGGCCCCATTGCATTTAATATTGTTTATCTTGGCTAATATGAGTTAATATTTATTTAATATTAACGAATATATTTTTGGTTGCATATGAGAGAAAATAAGGGCCCATGAAGAAGATGAAGAGTCACGGGATAAAGACAAAAGAAGGATGGGATGCATTTTCCCATGAAGAGTCATCTTAGGAAATACCAAGAGTCACCAAGTGAAGACAAAAGAGTATGGGCGAATTTCTCATGGACACTTAAAAGAATACGAAAAGTCACCAAAGATAAGGACAAAAGTGGGAAAGATGTTTTTGGTCATGAAGGGTTACCACATGACTTTTCAAATGCTTGGATATGAAGGGTCATCCAAGATTGGTGCCATTTTCCATGAGGAATGAAAGGTCACAAAGGGGGAAGGCCAAAGGTCATTTGGAAAGCTATAAATAAAGGCTTGAGTAGCCATTTGAAAATGTGTAGAGGTGAGAGGTTGATTTGATATTGTAATATCTAGCTTAGAAGAGTAATTTTGAGAGATGATTTGTATTTGTTATATCTAGCTTAGAAGAGCAAAAGTGAGAGAAAGGAAGGAGATGTTGTATTAATCTATCATTTGTAGAGATAACAACATTGAGCGATAGGTGTGTGGTATACACAAAGGGGTTGGTGCTCCTGTGGGTTGGTGCTCATGAATTATTGTTGGGTTGGTGCTCAGCAAAGGGGTTGGTGCTCCTGTGGGTTGGTGCTCACGAATAGCAGCTAGGTTGGTGCTCGACAAAGGGGTTTAAAGCTCTTATGGGGTGGTGTTCATGAATTTTAGCTGAGGTTTGTACTTGGCAAAGGGGTATGGTACACCTGTGGGGTTGTTCTCACAAATATATTTGAGATTGATTCTCTATGGTTTTTCCCACATTGGGTTTCCACGTTATATCTGGTGTCTCTCTCTGTCTTGTGTGATGTTTATTGTTTGAGTTTTATTGCATATCTTGAATGTTTGATTAAGTAAAATATTGATTAAAGGAAAGATTTATAAGATATATAATATACCGATTCACCCCCCCTCTCAGTATATTCTATGCTTAACAAATACTTCACCAAGTGGGTCAAGTCCATTCCTCTCATCTTCACTAAGGTTGAAAAAAAATTTGACTATATCAACCATCACATCATCTATCATTTTGATTTCCCACATAAAAATATAATAGATAATGATAAATATCTCAAAAACAAGACTATCTAAAGTCTTTGTGATACATTTGGAATCAAATTAAGCTTCTTGTCACCATACTATCCATAAGCAAATAGATAGGTAGAGGATTCTAACAAAACATTGACCAAAATTCTCATAAAGGTAGTCAATCATATGGGGAAATATTAGCACACACATTCCCTTTGCTTTATGGGCTTACTGTACTAGCATTCTAACCCCTACGGGTGATATGCTTTTTTCCTTGGTGTATGGGATAGAGGTTGTTTTGCCTCTTGAGATTCAGATTCCTTCTCTTTAAATTTCTCTAAAAGGCATACTTACTAATGATTAATTTTTCCAAGAACATTTGGCTCAACTCGAGTTGCTTAATGATCATCTCATATCCCTCAACCACCTCCAAATCTATCAAGAGCATATCAAATGAGCTTACAATAAAAACCTTAAAGAGTGAGATTTAAATATTGGAGATCTCATCTTAAAAGAAAATCAACATGTGGCAAACATGGAAAAAAGCAAATAGGGTAAGTTTTTTCCTAATTGGCTTAGACCCTACATCATAACTCACAAGAATGACTCAGGAACTTATCACTTGTCTTCTCTTGAAGGAAGGCTAGAACCTAAGCCTTTAAATTCCTTACACCTATGACCATTCTTTTGTTAACCAAGTAACACTTCACCTCATGTTTCACTTGATCTCATCCCTTGAGCACCCCTATTACATTCATCTCCCTTCCTCTTACACACTTAGTTAATGTACGAAGTGCTATGGTTTTTCCCTCAAAGTGGAAAACTCCTAAGCCTCTATAGTCTTGTCCAAGACTAAAAATTAAAAAAAAGGAAAAAAAAGGGGATATGTAGACAAGTTATAATCTCTCAAGTCATGATTCTCAATGTAGATTGCTCCCTTAAAGGATAGCTACATAGCTTCTCTTTAATACTATCAATAGACTTCTCCCTTAAAGGATACTATTTAAACTCAAATACAAATGCTTAGACCACTCCCTTGAAGGATGGCTAGGCCAAGATTTGTTATCAAAGGGAAATAAAAATAAAAAGCTTCTCATATTGATCAGCTTCATACAAACTCAACATAGACAAAATCCCATTATAGGCTTCCCGCATTGATCACCTTACACAACAAAAAAAAACTTTAAGTCATGAACTTGCCTATAGTAGCTCTTGAGTCACCCACAATAGGGGCATATCATCCCCACTTTGAAGGTTATGTTACCGAAACACTTTCACATATTTTACCGTTTTCCCCTCAAACTCTTTCAAGGGACTTTGAACTCACTTAACACAAGGTGAACATGATGCTTCTCTAACAAATAAAATGGTCTAATGATGTAAAGCATGAAAGTGGATCATATTCCTAAGCCTATTTATATTATGATTATGGTCTTTGTCAGTACACAAGCATTCTACCTCTTTATTTCCCATCCCAATCACATGTTGATCTCTCTACTAAGATGAAAACTTCATACAAACCATAACATAAATAGCTTATCCATTTTAAGCATACACCATCACAAATATGGAAAAATACTGAGATGAAGCTAACAAATCAACTATGCATATACCATCACATATATAGGAAATGCTAGTATAACTCAACTAACATGCTCAATAGTAACCTAAAATTAACATAACATTAAAATAACCATCTACATCAACATCATCATCAAAATCACAATAATTCCTCTCATATATATATATATATATATATATAAACACACACACACATGCACGCACGCATGCACACACACACACACACACACACACACACACACACACACACACACACACACACACACACACACACACACACACACACACACACACACACACACACACACACACACACACACACACACACACACACACACACACACACACACACTTAACATAAATGCACATCATCACATTATCATCTCTCCCTCAAAATATACATCTCTCATCTTTGGCTCATAGTTTAGTGTGCATACAACATATATAACACTAACAAAATATAGTGCTTAGAGTCCTCGAGGCTATACATGTGGTCTTAAAGAAGTAGTGGCATTACCACTCTCTACCTATTTGTGTCTACATGAGCTAGAAGCCATGGCACATGTCACTTAACTCTCCTACTTTTTAAACTTAGAATACCTCTAAATCTATTGAAACTCCTTGATGTCCCTCTCATAATAAGCTATCTCATTAATATCAATGTTATATCTCATTAAAGATAAAATTTATGGTGGTCTTATCATACCTACTGAAGGCCCAACTTGTACTAGTCCCTATGGTGGTCGAGGAGTAGCCTGACCTACTGCTCTTAAACTATCCCTCTCTATTATCAATATGGTAACCTGACCTTGCAAAACCCTAACTTGGCCCTATAATATATTGACCTAGCCTTGCAATGTCACCACCTATCCCTATAAAACCAATACCTATGCCTACACTGCATCTTGACCCTATACTACTATATCTCTAGCCTATACTACTACATCCTATACCTATATCACTACATCCTAGGCCTATAAAGCTACATCTCTCTCTCATCAACTCCTATAAATCTAGTGATGGACTACTAACATAAACTATAGGATGAAAACCTATCCACAAAGCAAGATACATCATTGTGCATTCAAAATCTAATACACTTAGCCCTATTGGTAGCTCCTCAAAATTTGGCCCATTTATCTCTTAAGACAAAGTTAGGGGTGCCTCTATATCATCCCTCCTATATCGAAGGAAGGTAGGAGGTACATCTTGTAGTAAGCCAAATTATCTCCTAACCCATGTCATGGGTACCATCTCTAGCTCACTAACTCATCTCCCTCTAACCCATAATGTCCTTTGTAAGTTAATAATCTACTCTGCCTATCCTCTAAATGTAGGGTATATCAAGTAAGGTCTATATACAATATCTATAGGGATTAATCCCTCTATCATGCACCTCTAATAACCAATATCTTACACTATGCCATCTACTTAGGTCTGGGCCATACCATCTGAAACCAACCTTGAAACCGGCTACAATCATGGTAAGTAACCCTAATGGTCATGTCACCATGATATTCTCATATCCAAAATAATGGAGTAAATTCCTAACACATAAATTGTATTATCATCATAGCCTCAACCCCTACAACTCTCTATATAACTATGCTAGAAAAGTTGGTCCCCATGTGAATACAGTCCGCTACTTAACCATCTATGTTAGAACACCTGTTAATGTAATATAAAATCTCCCACCATCTACATCTGATAGTCCATACACTATAATCCCTATCATAATCAGGATGCTCAACTAATGTTACTCCTCATCAATAATGTATAGTGGCTCATAGGCAAAGCTCACTGAGTGATAGGTCACCTCACTAACATGTTCTCTAAATGATGCCACTATGTGAATATCATGCTCCTCTCTTAAACATGAAAAGAGCTCCTCACCCTAGAGTGGAAACTATAAAATCATGTACACATCCTCTTGGGTCACTGATAACTCTTTGATTGATAAATAGAAGGTGTTGGTGGTGTGATCCCACCTCTCATTCAATACTATCATCAAACTCACATCTTGTGAAACTCTACAATATCATCACACTCCCCCTAAACCCTCCTAATTATCTAGGGTGACATCCCTTCTCATCTGTGTTAGTAACATTAATAAGTGATCACATAGCATCAACTCCTACCTAACTTGCATCCATACACACACATTTCAAGTCACATACTTTCTAATATAACCTACCACTACCTTTTTCCCTTATCTCTAAGACAACTACATTAGTTTGAGACCCTCAATTAGGCTATGTAGGCAACATTTATCAACATGGGGTCTTTTGAGTTTATCTCAACCATATACCTACCTAACTATCTAACCTACTTTCCCATCTCTACCCTAGGCTTCACTGCCTCTCTCTCCACCCTAGGCCTAACTGCTTATCAAAAATCTAGGCCTCATGGCTTATATCCCTAACCCTCAACCCTATGACCTATATTTTAAGCCCTAGGTCCCCTAACCTATTTTAACATACCTTTTATTAACCATTTACCTTAACACACTTTTAATCATATCTTAAATTTTTTTCCCTATGCATGAGGAGAACTACATTGGCTTGAGGCCCTCAAATAGGCTATGTAGGTAACACTCAGTTGACATAGGGTCTTTTGAGGCTAACTTGACCATTAGGCTTGTTGACTACTCTAATTGGGGATTATTTTTGGTTTTTTTAGATCATTGACATTGGTTTTATATGCTGACATCAGTGTTTGCTATTAGTTGATATTGGTAGGATCCTATCACCATCAGCACTCTATCAATCAATGTCGGTGGAACCCACTAATGTCAATGACTAGTTCGGCCTTAAGGCTGAATGACCCATCTCCAAACATTAAAATTTAACCTAAAAACTACCCCCAAACCCTCCAAATTTCCTTTAAACCTACCCTCCCCTCCTTTCCTACCCCTCTGCTAGCATTCTTTCCTCCCAACTTCAAAATTAGCCTAACACAAACAAACTAACAAACTCAAATTCAAAATCAAATCGAAGGGGATCTTACCTCATCTTTCCATCTCCTCCATGTTGGAATAGCTAGCAATTATGGTGGTGCTCCTATAGTTGGGTCTCCTCCTTGCTCTACCATCTCACTCACACTCAAATCTCTTTTTATCTCCAATCAAATGTCGTAAATGAGTTCTAGTGGGCCACCAAACCCATTTTTATCAATTTTGGTCACCCACTAATGTCAGCATCCTTAATCTAATCCAATGATATTAACACTATTTCCTACTGACATCAATGACATAACCAATGTTAGTACCCTTACATTAGAGTTTTCACTAACAACCACAATCTTTTAGAATCTACCCCTAATCTGGGGCAACTTTGAGATCACATATATCTCCCTGACCATGGAAACCAACTTGGAGATCACATATATCTCCTTGACCATGGAAACCAACTTGGAGATCACATATATCTCCCCAACCATGACAAACACCCTTGGAGATCACTTAAATCTCCACGCATGATGACTTTGACTGGAGATCATGACTATCTCCTCGATCATTGACCCTTTTCCACTAACCTTGTATTTCTTATCTTTATTGCTTATGTTATTATGCTATATTTGGCTATTATACACACTCACATATATATAGGTGTTTTGGATGGTGACTAATTTCATCCTATCAATTGAAACCTTTTATGTTTCCCTCAGGCACTTCTTACCTCAGATACCTAGCACACATGGACCATTAGAGCTACAAATTTGATTATTTTAACCTTATTAGGTATCACTTACAAGCTATGCTTTAATTATTTTTATTTGAGTCCTCCTCCACCTTATCTATTCTATATTTATTCAACTATATCTTGTAGTAGTATACACACAAGATATGATACCACATTCTCTTCCACTCACCTAATTCACTTCTTATCAAATCGGTACTTGATTCTAGTTTCTCCTTTATCAATTCCTACTTTGAGGGGGGATACCTCATCCAATACCTAGAGCATCTAACTCCTATTTTTGTCTTATAACTTATCAATGAAAATTATAATATAAAAAGGGACAAATGTAGACACCAAAATTACATCACACATGTGCATAACTCCCTATGTCAAAACCCCCTTGAGCCCCTTTTCAATAATAATAATTAGCATCCCTAACTTATGCTTTTACCCCTAACACATTTAGTTAATTTAAAATATTTAATTAAAAACCACTTATGCCACCTTACTTTACCACCTCATCCTAAGACTAATTCTCACCCTCTGAGTCACCTCAAGACTTAGTCCACTTAGCCTAACTACCCATGACTTGTTCTCACCCCAAATATAAATTCCTAACCAACTATGTCCTTCTTAACCTCCCAATTCTACCATTTCCTAATAGATACCACACTTGGCATGAGAAAGAATATAAAATAAGCTAAAAATATCCCTTTTACCTATTCTCATGCCACCAATGTCATTCAACCCATGGTCGATGTTGATGGGATCATCAATGTCAGTTATTTAAGCTAAACTCCAAACTAATGTTTAGGTTAGCAAAAATCAAGAAAAATCATTTCTATTTACATACAGACTTTTGGCATCAAACTTTCCACATTTTGGCTCATTATTACCTTACATAAGTCAATCCAAATTAGAAACTAAGCTCTTGAGAACTAGTAACACATGTTTGTTTTTTCAATTCAAGGCATCGATTCGGTAAGCCTTATAGGAGCCATCCATCTAACACTTATCATTCAATCACCTCTACAACTAAGTACATCATTTATTTTATAAGTATTTAAGTAGTTACTTTATAATCACTTTATATCTACTATTTATTATTTACACATCCATGATCAAACCCTCATAAAAGAGTTATAAAGCTTCCCTATTTATTTCCCCTTGTTCCAACACACTAAACCTCTAACCAAATCTATCCAAACAATACTCTCTCTCTCTCACACAACTCTCCCCAACCTTTCAAACCTAACCAAAACCATTTTTTAGACTAGAAAAGCCTTCTATAAGATCTTAGTCAATTATTTCCCCTACCAACATAGACAACCTAACTGATATCAGTCACACTTGCTTACCAACTTCGACAGCCTAACTGATGTTGATAGCTGTGGATTTTTAGTAACCCTTTTAAATCCTACACAAATAACTTCCCAAATACAAATTTAATATACCACCTACTCTCTATTATACTTAGGTTTTAAATAATGATAAAATAATCTCTTTTACTCTCCCTTTTCCTCTATCTTTGTTATTTATTACTCTTTTGTTTCTCAAAAGTGGACTATCATCTTTAAGTAAGTTTGACACTTCTTGGAACAAGTGCATATCTTAACAACTCACTCATATATCTGGTAATATACATTTTTGTGGTAGTGCTTTCTTACTTACAAGTAGTCCTCTCCAGCCAAAGAGGAGTGTTCACAATGTCTAGCTATGGCACACAAACCAATCTGGGTTCATTCTAATCACTTACCCCTATCCTTCTTCTCTATTTTTCTTTATAGACTTTAAATAAACACAATTTTAGTGAAATAACTCCCATTTTTCACCATCTTCAACCTCTAGTAGTTTTCTACACCTTGAATAACCTATAAAACCAAATGACTTCATGATAGGTATTCATTCTTACCATGATTTTTAAATAGACTACCCAACTATTATTCCTCACTAACATGATTATCCATTCCACTGATGGGGAGGGTCCTATGATGTCATTTATTACCTTGAATAGTCTTCCCACTTAAAATGGTCATGTTTACTTACCTTTTCATGTGGATATGTATCCCTTGATCCAACTAGTCATCTTGATATAGTCATTATGCACTATTATGATGTCTTTTTTTCCCTTATCATTTGATCTAAATTTGTTGTCTCTACTTACTTTGTCATGTTGAGGTCCTTGTGGGCTTGGTGGTCATTTATGTCATTGTTACCTTTAACTTATTTGATGTAAATTAGCTTCTAGCCATGGGTCATTGTAATGAGCGTGCCTTTAAAACTACCATTATTATTAGTGATGGTAGCTCCCAAATTCTTGTCACTATAGAAGCTCCCCCATATTATCCAATTATATAACTAGTATCCTAAACCACATAACTCCCTACTAGAAAGGCCTCTTCTAAATGGAACCAAAAGTCATTAGTTCCAAGGAACTAGGATAGAGGATGCTGGCATGGCCACGTTTCATCTAGCCTACCCATGCAGCTATTAGGCCAGGCACAGTCCATCCTTTATCACTCACCATGACACCAATTTTATAACTCATAAAATCTACTTATCTGTCAAAGAAATTATATAAAAATATTCACTTCACTACTACTTATAAAACACAGCTTAGAGTAGTGATGAACCTTTTCCAAAGAGACTATGTAGATCTTGATAGATGCCCATCTCCTAACACTTGGCTCATAGCGATAGATGCCTAAACTATGATTATACCCTCACATAATTTTAGAAGGTGTAACCTCCTCATGAAGGCACCTCTTCTTTGGCTTAACTCCATCACAAGAAATTTTTTATGCTTAGTCTTTTGTTACCCACCTATTTATCCTACCTTACCCATATGTATCTTCTCTTCCTAATGCATGTGGGATTATTATGGTGACTATTCACCAATCTACACCATAACACCTCACTATTACCAAACTATCACCTCAAACCTAACCATGTGGTATATCACATTAGGGCAACCCATTTAAACTCCACTACAAAACTACATTTGGCCTAAAGTTTTGTTGGATATCACATCCATGAAACTATGTAGGTAGTGTCTACTTGCCTAGTGTATATGGAGTCAACTCAGCCACCCCCTACCTAAACCCTTGCCAACCACTCTCTATAACCAACTAACCATTCGGCTTCATCTACCTCGATGTTTGTCATTTTTTACCTAAACAATTGCATATCTTTGTGATGACCTTGCTAAGGTAATTTTAATTTCACCAACCAACCTTTCCATGTATTTTTTCATGACCCAACCATTTAGTTTGTTTTGTGGGAGTAATTCCTACCTTAGATACCTACAACCAACCCTAACCCTATCTAAATCACTTGATAGGTGTGCCCCGATTAACTATGACTAATGCCATGGATAGGTTACCCCTGACATATGTCCCTCTAAAATTGAAATTAAATTAACCCACATTGGAAACTTTAGTTCATGTGTGATCTTGGCTAGCACACTTAGTCACATTTTGTGTGCATGTTTGCATCTCGAATACCCACCTACCTTGTCACACCGCCTAGTGCCTCCCCACCAACCACTTATCAAATATGCACCCAATTCTATTTTCCCTCATTGACTATTGGTTTGAGGGGGAACACCTCCTCCCAAAATCAAGGCACCCTAACCTTCAATTAAGTAATTTTTTTTTGTTTTACAACTTATTAATTTAAAGCTATATAACAAAAGGGGAAAAATATAGACACTAGAAAAATGCACACTTACATTTTTTGATGATTGAATGCCTTAAGACCTCCTAAAGGATACCTAGAACCTTCTTAACCCTTAACTAACCAATATTAACCTAACCAAATAGCTATTCTCCTATTCACATAGTACTATTCAAATTACTATTCATTGTGGGACACATTGTCATTATTCATGATGACATGGAAAGTGACATGGGAAGTGACATGGAAGGTGATATGGTAAGTGACATGGCTTAGAAGTGAGGTGGGACATCATAACCCATCTGAGAGCTACCTCTAAGGTACCTAATGACATCATTAAGTATCAAAGTGCCCCTCCTTTGAATTATGGTGAAGTTTTCCCTATTGGACCATCATTCAACATGTTTTTTAATCCTCATGCATGGATAATTATTCCAAAATTCATGCGGTACTTATCCAAAAGCTAGAAGTGAGTGATGGAAATTATTTTGGACCCATATGAGCTCATGTGCATTATTCCCACTCCATTTTTGACTCTTTCGAAAGTTAGGAGATAAACCAACCAAGTGGGATACTTATTGGCTAAGTGATAATCTCACCCCCTTGTATTTGATGACCACTCATGCACCCACATGGATAATGGTGCCAAAATTCATGGGGCACTTATCTAAACGACAAATTAGCTTGATAAAAAGTCCTTTGGCCTTATTTGAGCCCATGATCATGATTCCCACTCCATATTGGTCTCATGTACAAGGTGAGAGACAAATCAACAAGGTGGGAATCTCACCAACCTTGTCCCCTTTGTCATTTATGAGCTGACTTAAAAAATGGTGCTAGACTACACTATTCTACTTCTTTGTCATGTTTCTTGACAATAAATGCTATAAATATGACCCTCCTTCACCCATGGTTAAGTTGTTTTTGGTTAAAACATTATTATTGTATATTTTTTATTTTTGAATGAGGTCTTCCACTTGAGAAGGATTTCATCATCATCTTGGATAAAAATAACTCAAAGCAATGAAACTCTGTCAAAATTATTGTAGGATTCCAACTTCAACAACATCATCAACTACACCATCAACAACCATCTTAAAAAAAGAAAGGTAACTTTATTTTATTTTATTTATTGTATTTATTCTTTTCTTTTCTTTTGGCCTTCTTCCTTCACCTCTTTTCTCTCCTACCCCTTTTTTCCGATTTACCATTCTTATCCATTTATCCATTTGCCTTTTTACCCCATCTGCCAAATCATGCCTTTGACATCTTTACCTTCCTTATCTCTTTGGATTCCTACCATATTGATAGTCATCCCTTTGAATTCGTACCATAGTTTACCCTTTCATACATTATCTAAATTGTCTATTTATCAACCCCAAACCAAAACCACAACCTTGTCTTTTGACTAAATTTCAGCATTAGTTATTTTTGTCTAGTCATTGTTTTAGCAAAACATTTGACTTATTTGTTTTAATTTTAGTTACTTTATATCATTTATTATTTTTAGTTTCATTTTGATGTCATTTTATGCAAATTATATCATTTTTATTTACCAAATTTAAGTGTTCAAAGTAGGTGGATTGACATCCTCCTAGAAAGCTTTCACTTATAAGATCTAGCTCACGCTAGGCAATCCACCCATCTACTTGTCTAACAAACAAGTGTGTTTAAGTGTTTTATTATTTATAGGTCATACTTCCAAGCCATTATCTCTCTAAAATCACTTAGATTCAATACACACACATTGTAATAGGTTTTTCTACATACCCTTTTTCACTAGTTTCTTTCTTTCAAAATTAAGAAAGCAAAAAAAATAGATAAAAACACATCCTAACCCCTTTCATAAGAATCATGATATGAATTCCTCACATCCTTTATAATTAGTTAATAATGATTTTTGAGGACATCTTGAAGTTGTATCTCTTAATTTTTATTTATATACTATCAATTTTAATGATGATTATTCTAGAATGATCTAGTTTTTTTTCATTAAAAAGAAATTTGATATTTTTTTCTAAATTTAAAGAATTTAAAGCTTATATTGAAAATGCATCTATTTTTTTAGCTGAAATAGATGGCATGATTATGGGTTTGTAGCGTGAAGCCGAGCTATTGTAATCGTGTCCTAGCTTTTCCAAGTCATGTTTTGGGTTACGCAAGAGTAGAGTAGGGGCTTAGGTGCATGGGAGTGGTGTGAGGTGCCAAACATTCGAATTCAGCTCAAGTGGGCATGGAAATGGCTCAGTAGGATCCTTTAAAGACTGTGTTGGGGAGGAGTTTTAGTGAAGCTATGGGGTTGAATAGAATAGGGTAGTAAGCTAAAACACTTGGAAAGGAGCTCTCTTCCTGGGCTACTAATGTTGTGGATTGGAGCTTGCCTGGAGAGTCCTGTATCATGAAGAACAATGGATGCTTGGAGAGGTGCAAGGAGCATCCTAAACTGGTAATCCACTTTGATATGATTTTTGAGGATGTGGAATATTATTCTAAGCACTCACTGTACTATAAATTTTTGGGATTGAGAGTCTCCCTTCATTTCTTGGAGAGTTGGGCTAGGAGAGTGTGGGAACCAGAGGGGGAAATGGAGATTACATTATTGGAAAATAATTACTTTATGGTGATGTTTTCATCTTAACTAATTGTAACAAGGTTTTTGAGGGAGGTCCTTACTTTTACAACTAGGTTGGACTTTTTATTAAACCATGGCATGCAGGCTTCAATCCTTCTGAAGAACTACCTAACTGAGTTTTAGTGTGGGATAGGCTACCTAGATTTCCTATCAAATGTTATAGAGAGGATGTCCTCTAGATGTTAGCCTTGATGCTTGGAAGGCCAGTGGGGTCTTCAACATAGACTCTAGGTAAGAAAGTCATGACATTTACTTGTATCTGTGTAGAAATTGATTTGACCAAACCATTACCTGATGCAATGGAGATGAGTGCAAGGTCATATTCTTGGGTGCAATAATTAGACTATGAGACCCTACCCTTCAAGTGTCACTTAGGCCATGAATATTTACACTTGGTGTGTAGATGCCCGAAGGCAAAGCCAGTGGAGCAGCAATCTCATTGCCTCCTAGTAGTACTCTAAGTGCTGAAAAAGGGAAGAAGTTTGGGTTTAGTGAGGGCAAGGATGTTAAAGGCTTTGTTCAAGTGAAGGCTCAAAACCATAATAGAAGCCAAAAGAGGTCCCTTATGGAGTGATAGGAGGATGACTCCTTTAATAGGTTTGAAGTCCTGGATGATTTGGGATAGCAAGAAGTAAATTTGGGACTATTGAGTGTGGAGTAGCTTGTGAGAGGATCTAGACTGGAGATTAACTCAGCCAATCTTCATTTAGTTCTTCAAGTGAAGTCAGCCTTACCCATGGTTTTAGAGGAGCAAGTAGGAGAACAGATGGTGGTGGAGACAAATGATGACTTGGGATAGAACGTAGAGGATGCAGACCTTCTAGCAAGGACTACAATGGAAAAATTAGATAAGAGGGAAATTTTCTCCTCACTTGGGCATTCTTCAAAAGGAGGGAAAGAAGGGGATGGTAGAAAAAAGTTTTAAAATGGGGTGAAAGAAGGACACTAATAAAATTAATATGATGGGGGAGACCTTGGTTGAGTCAGGTTCTGTTAAGACCCTTGACTCCCACTTTTTATCTCCTCTAAAATGATCATCATTTCATAGAATGTAAGGGACCTAAATAGTGGCCCTAGACAAAAGGCTATTTAGGAATTAGTTAGAGGTCAAGTACATGATGTTCTTTTTCTCCAAGAGATAAGTTTTAGTGGATGATATGAAGAGTATTTCACCTCAGTTATGGAGACATGGTCTATGTCAGTGCATTGGTACTCAAGGGTCTTTCAAGGGCATGGCTTGTTTTTGGAACTCACGTAAGATCCAACTAGTGTCCTAAATTTCCTTTAATTCCTCTTTATCTATGGTGGCTTCGTGAAATGAGTCAAGTGAATCAATCCTTTTCTCCAACATCTATGCTCCTATAGACTTCCAAGGTAAACATCTTGTTTGGAAAAATCTCCACTTAGTGTGCTGATTATTTCCTTACCTGTCTTGGATTGTTGGTGGGGACTTTAATGCTATTCTAGATTTAATAGAGAAAAAAGGGAGCAATGCAAGGTTGGAGCCATCTTCTTTTTTGCTTTGGGATAATATTGTGTATCTCAACCTGGTGGATATCAAGCCTGGCAATGGATGCTTTACTTGGAATAATAAAAGGCTGGGGGACATATGCATAGTTGAGCACCTAGATCAATTCATGACCTCCTGCTATTGGGTGGGGGTTTTGTGGTCATCTAGCATGGAAATACTTGATTAGAGAGGTTCAGACCATTAGCACATTAAATTGACAATCTCTTCAGCCTGTAGTCCTTAGAAACCATCATTTAAGTTTTAGCTCATGTGGTTAAGGGACCCAAACTTGTTTGGGTGCATGGAGGATTGGTGGAGGATTGGTAGACCTACTACTAGAATAGTTATGTACACCTTTACAAAGATTCTCCAATTCATCAAATACCAGCTTAAAAGGTGGAATTGATAGAGTTTTGGAAATATCTTCCACATGAAGAATGAGGCTCAAAGGGAGTTGAGCGCCATTACTAGATTCATTAGGGAAGAAGGGATGAACGAGATCTTGTTGAGGGAGGAAGCCAGAGCTTTAAAAGCATTAGAGGAATGGGAGATAATAGAAGAAATATTTTGGAAATAAAAGGCCTGGATTGATTGTCTTTAAGAAGGGGATAAGAATACTACCTTCTTTTTCAATTTAGTCCATGCCATAAAACATGGTAATGTGATTACTTCCTTGGTGGCAAATAATAGGGAGACTATCTCTTTTATGCAAGGTATCTTCAATGAAATAGTGAATCATTTTACTTCCCTTTTCAAGGAGGAAGTGTAGGGAAATGTGGTAGCTGAGGCTCAAGTCCTTTCCTACATTCCTTCTTTGGTGACCATGGATATGAAGGAGCATTTGATGAAGGAGGTATCCATGGAGGAGTTAAAGAGAATTATTTTCATGATGTTGAGAGGTAAGGTGCCTAGCCCAGATGGTTTTCCAATTGAGTTCTTCCAAGAATTTTGAGAAATCATCAATTTAGACTTATTGTCCATTATTAAAGAGTCTCAGAGGAATAACCAAATGCTTCGGAGCTATGAACTCCACCTTCCTGGATCTCATCCCCAAGGGAGAGGGCGCTGACTAAATGAGTCTTTTTTGGCCCATTTCCCTTTGTAATGTCACTTACAAAATTATTTCTAAGTTGATTGCTGAGAAGCTAAAAAAGTGGCTGTCAGTGCTCATTTTCAAGGAGCAAGGAGACTTTGTGGAGGGTCAACAAATTTTGGATGGGGTGGTGGTGGCAACTGAGACTATCCATTCCATAATTTAGTCTAAGGATAAGGCGATGTTTATCAAATTGGATATGTCTAAGTCCTATGATAGAGTTTGGTGGGCTTTCCTCCAGAAGATCTTGGGCACCTTTGGTTTTGAGGAGGAATGGATATGGTGGGTTATGAGTTGTGTGAACACAACCTCTTTTTTTGTTTTGATCAATGGCAAACATTCCAATCTCTTTGGGGCTTCTCATAGGCTGCGGCAAGGGGAACCTCTAACTCCCTACTTATTTCTTCTATTGGTGGAAGGCTTGGGTCAGTTGATCAAAAGGAATGTGGATGAAGGAGCTATTATGGGTTAGCATTGGGGTGGTGATCTCCTAATACAATCCCACCTCCAGTTTGTAGATGATGTGGCTCTGATGGGCATGGCTACCATGAGGGAGGCATCTAACATCTATAATAGCTTAGGTTTCTACCCTGCCACATTTAGATAGGTAATTAATGAGGGCAAGTCTTCTATCTTTTTATTTAACACCCCACTTTCCATATAAAGAAGAGTGGCTTATATCCTCAGGTTTCAAATTGGGAATCTCCCATTACTATACCTTGGGATTCCAATCTTAGTTGACTGGCAGTTCAAGGAGTCTTGGATGGTGATTTTGGATAAGTTCCAAAGTAAAGTGAATCATTGGACCCATCATTGGTTATCTTTTGCTAGTAGGGTGTAGTTGATTAAATAAATGGTGCATGATACAGGTGGCACTGATGAGCTTTGTTAAGGACCTAGATTCCATCACAAGACAATTTTTGTGGGCTAGTAATTTATCTTCTACCATGTGGAGTTTTATTAAGTGGGAGGTGGTTTGCAGCCCAAAAAGGTATGGGGGTTTGGGATTAAGGCAATTTGTGCTTTTTGGTATTGCTTTGGCTGCCAAGTTATACTGGCACTGGAGTGTGGAATAGGAGTGGGTTTAGGCTAGAGTATTATCCCACAAGTACTTTTATGGCATCCCCTAGAAATATATCCCTTGGTATGATTTGACAGGCAAAGGCTTTGTGATTTGGGTGACTCTCAAGAAAGGTGTAGCATTGATTAAGAGAGGCCTTTTTTGGATTTGCAAGAGCAGGGTTGAGGCTCAGTTCTGGCATGATTCATGGGATGGTTACCCTCCCCTCATTATCTAATATCCTTAGCTAAGTTCTCTATCCTAGAGGTTCTGTGATGCTAGATGGACAAGGGTGTGTGATTATAAATCCTAGGTCCTTCAAGGGTAGCTGATGGATGCTAGATGGAAGACCCCAGAGGAGTGGCCGATTTTTTGTATGGAGGAAGAGTGTATGGAACTACAGTATATTCTATCCTATCATAGTTGTAGCACACTTATGGATAGCAATGTGTTAACTTTGTCCATGAATCTAAAGGGGAAGTATACTATGTCTTCTGGCTATCAAGTGTTGATTTCTCAGCAATATGAGGGTAGAGAGGAAGTTTAGTGGTGGAAAAAAGTTTGGAATGGATTATCTTAGCTAAAATGTAATTGCTTTATCTAGACTTTAATTTAGAATAGATGTTTAACTTAGGATAATATTTGGAAGAGGGGATTTTTTGGCCCTTTGAGGTGTGTACTTTGCAATAGTGAGGAGGAGGATTCCTCTCACCTTTTCTTTTGCTACTCTTTCACTATGTAGTTATGGCATTTTTGGTGGGATGTGTAGCGGAGCCACTACATTCACATGGTGTCCCTGGTGGATTTTTGGTCTCGATTGGGTTGACCACCCTCTTAAAACCCTTTCATTTAGGATGCATGGTATGTGGGCCCCATTTTCCTACTATGGTAGGTATGGCTGGAAAGAAATTGCAAGATTTTTTGGGGTGAAAAAATGGAGATTAAGCAGGTTTGGAATAGAATTAAAGGAATGATCCATGAATCTATTGAAGTGAAAAGTGAAGTCACTTTGCCATTAAAGAGGGGGGATGCTAAGATGGTGGATAGGTTTGGCATTTGAGGGCTATCTCTAGTTTCGATGTGTGTCAAGAAAAGTCAATGGGGGAAGTAGAAAGTTCATCGACTGGGGAAGTGGATGCCACTGCTCGCTCGTCTTTTGAAAATTAATATGAATGGATCTTCTAGGGGCAATCCAGGGTTGGCTAGGATTGGTAGAGATTTTATGGGATCCATGATTTTTATTTTTTTGGCATATTAGGGAGTTTAGACTGTTAATAAGATGGAAGGTTTGGCTATCCTCTATGCCCTGAAGCATGCTTATGCTTTAGGGTGGAGGAGGGTGATCTGTGAAGTGGATTCTCAAGTCCTGATTCATTTGTTCATGGAGAGGAAATTTTTTGAGGTAATCTAGCAATTGGCCACAATAGTTCAATAGATATTATAGGTCAGTTCCTTAATGGATTATGTATCCTATGCCCATATTCCAAGGGAGTGGAATAGGGCGACAGATTACTTGGCCAAATGGGCATCAGAGGGTGGAGATGACCGTAAGGTGGACAAGTGGGAATAGTTTCCATGTTATTTATGTTAGGAGTTACAGTCCATTCTTATTGTAGAGGTGAGTGGTGTTAAGGCATGATGCGTTGGCTATGGGTTTTCTATTCTTTGTTCTGTATTGTTGGTTCTGTAATCTAGATTTTTAAGTATTAATAAAGTTTTTACCCCTTTTAATTTAAAAAAATGCATCTTTTTTTCTATCAATAAATTAAGAACTAATAATAGTGGCGAATATGTTAGTAAAGATTTTTATTTTTTTCCTTAATTGAGGTATTCAAAGGGAATTAATAACCCTCTATTCCCCTTAACAATATGGTATTGTTGAAAGGAAAAATTGCATCATCATAGAAATGGCTAGAACAATATTTCAATTTTAAAATGTTCTAGTTCTTATGGGCCAAATCCATGAACACTATTATTCATATTTTAAATATATTCCCTACCAAATCCTTACTTCTTTCTACCCCTTCAGAAATGTGGACTAAAAAGAAACCTAGTGTGGTTCATCTCAGGGTTTTTATCTATCATAATTCTATCTTTGTCCCAAAATTTAAAAGGAAGAAGCTTGAATCCACTTCCTATTGTTACATTTTTTAGAATATGAAGATAAGACAAAATTTTAAGAGTGTGTGATCCCTATAAACATTAGATTATTAAGATTAAGAATGTTTTTATTCTTGGAAAATCCTTTTGTGAGCCCTCTATAGATCATCCTCAGTGTTATTCTATTAATGAACCTAACTCTCATGTTTCTTCTTGTGATGAAATGGATGTCCTTGAGGATGTTGATCCAACTTTAGATAACTTAGAATTTGAGAAACCCCTTGAGATTCATGTTCAATCTAAAAGACCTAAAAGGGTAGAATCACTAGCTTAATCTTCTAATATTGATAACCTTAATAAATAAACTTGAAGTTAACATTCTTATCATGTATTAATGACTATGTATGAATGTGAACCTCAATCATTTGAGTAAGCCACTTAAGATGATAGATGGAATGTTGTTATGTAAGCTTAATATAATGCCTTAATTAAAAATCAAACTTGGGATCTTGTCACTCATCTATCTAAAAGGAATATTGTCAGTTGTAGGTGGATTTATAAGATCAAATATAATTCAATTGGTAAAATTGACAAGTTTAAAGTTAGATTATTTTCTCATAGGTTTACTCAAAAACCTAAGATTGACTATGTTGAAACCTTTACTCCTATAGCAAAAATGAATTACTCTTATAACCTAAAATGGTTGGTTTATCTACCAAATGGATGTCAAGAATGCATTTCTAAATGGTGATTTAGAAAAAGAAATTTATATGACTCAACTTAAAAGTTTCACTGACCCTAATAGAGAACATTATGTATGTAAGTTAAATAAAACTTTATATGGTTTAAAACAAGGTGCTCGAGCTTGGTATTCTAAAATTGCTTTTTTTTCAAAAAATTAGGTTTTACTAACTATTATTTAGATAATGATCTATTTATTAAATTTGAAAATAGTCATTTGATTTTAATTGTATTAGATATTGATTATTTATTGATTACTAGCCATATATTGAGTTTATTTCATAAATAGAAGGATAAACTAAGTAAATATTTGAAAAAAATAATTTAGGTGTTCTACATTATTTTTTAGGAATGGCTATATTTCAAGATAAAAATTAAATTGTTGTATCACAATCTCAGTATGCTCATAATCTTCTTGTTAAATTTAACATGCTTGATTTTTAATCTACTTATACTCCTATTGAAGTCAGTATTAAACTTGATCCTTAACTTGCATATGAAAAAGCTAACCCTACTTTATATAGACAACTTATTAGTAATTTTATTTATCTAACCATTACTAACCTAAATATTTCATATATTGTTGGTGTTGATTCTAGATTTATGCATAATCCATATTTGGATCATTGGAAATTAGTTAAACAAATTATTCATTATATCAAAGGAATAATTAGTTTTGGTTTATTTTATTCTTCCATTGATAATGTTAAATTATATAGTTATTTTGATTCTAAGCATGCTAGTGATACTATAGATCAAAAATCTACTTATAGATATGTGTTTAAGTTTGGTATAGGTTCTATCATTTGGAGTAGAAAGAAGCAACCTACTATCTCTATCTCTTGTCCTAAAGCAGAGTATATAAGTGTTATGGAAGCTGTCAAAGAAGCTATGTGGCTAAGAAGGTTGTTAGGAGAACATCATTTAGATGTTTCTCATAGTACCATTCTTCATTGTGATAACCAAAGTTTTATAACTCTAGTGAAAAATTAAATGCAATACCAAAGAACTAAATATATTGAAGTTCATGTGCATTTTATCTGAGATAAAATACTCAATGGTGATATTGGTCTATAATTTTGTCCTATGAATGAACAAGTGATAAATATCTTCACAAAACCACTTGGTTCTATCAAGTTTTATCATTTTTGTGCAATGTTAGGCCTCCTTGAGTTTCTATTGAGGGGGAGTGTGGATGACAATACCACTTTCTAATGTCCATGTGTTCCTTCTTCTTCTCTATACTTATTCTTATTACAAAGCATTGTAAACTTTATGTAGAATTTATGTGATTTAAGTAAATTTCATATTGAATTTTTACTATTTTACCCCAACCCATAAAATCATATGTTTTAATAGAGGTTCTTAAGTTATAAAAGGTTCCAAATATGCTTAGATGATTATTCATGAGAAACTTTGAGATGTAGTCTCATGATCATGTTATCCTAGACTTTATCTTAGTTTATGGATTATTTTTTTTAATTACAAAAGGTGATTTTTGGCATAATTTTAAATCCTTCAATTGTGTACATAGTATAATCCTTGTATTAAGGTGACAATGACATTAACCCCACTTAGCATTAAAGGGGAGTGTTAGAACATTTAATGTCTTAGTGGGATAATTTAGACCCTTAGCATACTTTGATTTATTATTAAATAATAATAATTTATTATTTACTAAACACAAGGTGAAAACTTCAAATAAATAAATAATAAAATAGTATGATTTATTATTAACCAATTAATTTAAATGATTCTCATGAAGGATGGACCCATTGGTTACAATGGTCATCTCCCCTCACATTTATTATAAATAAAGTCTTACCACTATTGTATAACCCATAGAAAATACACCTAGTGAATTTAATATTTGCATGTGTAAAATATTTACAAAATTTCTATGAAGGATTATGTGAATAAGTGAGAAGGGAAGGCTTTGTATCGGGGTGCAGAGTTTCTCAATTATTGAATATCATCTTCATGGATTTTTTACCTCTTGGAGGTTTTTCCACTTTAAATTCTTGTGTACTATGCCAATTCTATGTACTTTTGTCATCATTTATTCATCTAGACCCAATCTATATTACATATATATATTATATTCTATTGATTTTATCAATTGATATAATACATTATGATCAACATTCTATAATATTTTTACAAAAATAGGTTACATGGGGAATACTCACAAATGAACAAGAATACTCATCTGTTCTTATTTTCATAACACACTGAATAAATTGAAAAAATGAAATCCACACAATTGAAATCACATGCCACTAAAGCAAAAATAGCCCCATCTCTAGTGGATAATGAGAGGCTTGAATGTACCCCTTTCTCCATTACCTCTGACCTCCAATAACTTGTTGCTTATTCAACAAGATAAGTCAGCATATGTTCTAATGGTTTTGGCTAGTTCTTTATCAGTTACTTCTAATTAAATTACAACCCTCCATAATATAGACACTGTGTATAAGTGATAATGCATCATGAGGCAATTTTTTTTACTTTTTTAATTTTAACAATTTTGAAATTGAATCTATATGATATAAATTGACCTAAAAAATTGGACTCTTGACAACTTGAATCAATATACTTTATTGATGAAAAATAACTTTTTGACTAAAACTATTGACATCTCAATGACACAAAATGGACTATAATGATACTAGGAGGATAATTAATAACCTTTAACTTGACATAGTAACTATTATCTATTTTTAATTTAGACTTTTAATATAAAAAAAAGATAATTTAAAACTATAAAGAATTAAATTTATAATATAGCTAAAAGATATAATTAGATATTTAACAAAGGACATAACTTATTGACCACTGTTTTGTTCAAACAAAACAAAACATGGTTTGAATGATTAGGAAGACTTAAAATTTTGCACAGTCGATAAAAATATGTTCACATACAGTGATGAACAATAAATTATATTAACCATATGAAGGAAATACATGGTTATATCACATTCAATAGGGCACTTGGGCATTGAAATAAGTTTCCACTTGGTATAATATAAACTATGATGGAAGAATATTTATGTCTTACAATAAAGTTAGTGAAATTTCCAAGTTTTAATGTTGTATATAAACACTTCTTTCCATAACTTATCCACAATAAACCTACAAATAAAAAACATGGTGAAACTGTAGAGAATAAGCATCTATTAGGGAGAGCTCTGGTTCTAGATGTAACACACTTTGTCTCATACAAAATTTTATATATTAGATGGCTTAGAACTAAACATGTAGTAGATTATGTAGTAGATCCAAATACATACATAGATCATAATATCCTATATGCCTATCACACAAATGTCTATCAAGTGCATGAAAGTTGAAGTGAATATGAGGCTTCTAAGACAAATTCATTTCATATCATATTGATCATGTCTCTTGGTAAGCTAAGCACATCACATTATAAATCCCACATGAGATGTCAAACCTATCTAGAGATATCATTAATTGTTAAGGTATAGAAACACAAACTAAGATCGGTCTACAAAAAAAGGATATCAAATCTAATTTGTCAATGCAAGTCTACAAATAAAATGTAGAATACAAAAACCATTTAAAATTAGATCACCAAAAGAAATCAAAACAAATTTATTAGTGTGCATAGTAGGTAATGCTTAAACCAGATCAATTATGATTAATGACAATAGTGTACTTCCCAAACACCTTAGCATATGACCCATAATCTCCCACAATAAAGAATTGTAGTGGAAACCTTGAAAACTAAGCTACTATAATAACTCTAATCTATACAGACTAGAAAACATCTTCTTCTAAGCATCATTACTGGAGGCAATTGAAAAAACAATAGCTTTCCCTCACAATACTCAAGATCTCATTATGTTGCTTGGATACCAATGAAGCTTATATGGAGATTTAAATCATACAGAGGGGTCAAACATAAATATAGATAAATATTTTTAAACACATAATAATAATAATAATATATTTCTCACACTATATTATTTCATACAAGATAATGCATTTATACAAAAAACATCTTTCCTATAATTATGAAGCTTATTTCTCCACCACAATCTCCTCACATCCCTATAATAGATCAAAAACAACATCAATCTCTATACAACATTATTGCTGTTACATAATAGTATTGCTCATATATATTTTAACTAACCAAATATGCATTATTATTACATGAAAATAATGTTACTAATTACCATACCATAAATAATATTTACTCTATGGTAACTACAAAAATCACTAATTTACCTAATGTAAATACTAAATTTATAATATAGGAATACTTCTCAATCAATCAATTCATTGATTCTGATAAGATCACCTTTGTCGTGTTTAATATGTCCATTATATTGGTTCATTAGTGGGATAAATTGATCATGGAATATGTGTAATATTTAATTCATATCGAGTCTTATAATAATATTATTTATGGGTTGAAAGAGGAGTATTATTCTCTCCACCACTTTAAGGATGGACACATCAAATTCCACCAATTATGCAAGCATGAGGAGAATTTATTGAAAGGCTACACCAATGAGTTCCATGACTATACCACATGCTTTCATGAGTAATTTACTGAACAACACAAGTTAATCAAGTACATCCATGTAATTTCACCTTAAATCCCTATGTGGATAGGTTTTTTTAATTCTAACACTCTATGGTTTCAACATCACTAAAATGAAAGTTGAGGCAAAGATGAATTAACATCTTACCTCTTCATCCAAAACCATATGCAAGAACCAACCCAAAATAGATCCTCATCTCAACCTCGTGTATAAACACATAATGATTTTCACAAATGAGAGTGCACGAAGAATTTTTTACAAAACTTAAAGGCCCATGCACCTTATAATTTATACAAAAAAAAGAATTTTGGTAAAAATTGGTACCATTAACATCTCTCACACACCCATGATAACCTTGAATGTTGTGCACATAAAATATTTTCTTACATAATCTACATCTAGTCCCACATAAATAGATGACACTGATCTACATAACACTTATCTAAGAACTAATTCCACTACCATAGACACTTATGAGGAGTGAGAGTACCTCTTCCACACCAAGTTTTGGGTGAAAGGTTAACCTCTTCATGTAAACATTAAAATTAGAAGTGATATTAATATCATCATACAAGGCATAGTTTAGTGCCTTAGGCAATTTCACTACTATGCATTCTAGGCCATACTTTTTTTGGTGGCTTTAGTAAGGGAAGGATATAAAATTCTAACAAAAATGCACCTTTCAATACAAATTAAATCCTATGGGGACATTTTCACTTGTGACATATCACCTTTATAGGTTTACAACATATTTCTAGGGAGACCATATTTATATGACTAAAATTGAGGACATAGTATTAATTTTCTTTGATCTGGTCCAAGATTTCATCAATTTATGACAATGGGTATCGATTCTTCACCATGATTTTTTTAGTGCATGATAGTCTATACAAATATATTAGGACCCATCTCTCTTACATGTGAGGTCTATCAAATTCCTAGAAGGAGAAAATCTTAACTCGATCTTAATCTGATTAAGGAGATCTTATATGTGGCATTGAGCTTCATTGTTCTTCTAATATGCACTTTTAAAAAGAGGGATATTTTAAAGAGGGTATCTAGGAACTAAATCTATGTGGTGTTTTACTACACAATGTGTTAGAAGACCTTTGAGATCTATGAATATTGTGTTATGTTTTTTTAGTAAATTTCCGAACTACTACTACTACACCTTTTTTTTAATTGTGCACACTAATAGTGCCTTCTTTATTTCTCAAGTAGGTGTCTAAAGATGGACCATGACCATTATTAATTTTTACATGTATGATACAAGTTTATGGTATTGTTTGGCATATACCAAGGTAAATTTTGTCATTGTAGCTGACCCTAAGATGTTTAAGAAGTACTATTTTTCATGTATAGTCCACCCTTATGGTTTGTCTTGATATGTAGCATCTAGGTCATAAAAACATAGTATCCCTACAAATATGTCATAGACCTCTATAGGTATAATGTCATAAGTGGCACTATCCTCCATAGGCTTGAATTTGTACTAAAATTTACATTTGCATTGGACCTATCTACCCTTCCCCTAGTGAATCCACCCCAAGGAGTATGGCTTAGAGTGTACAGTAGTATAAAGTCCTAGGAGTTAGGATGTGCCTTGAAATTAAATGTTATTTTGAATACCAATATCAATTATTACAAGAAGAGGCTAACTCTTCACCCAAAACTTAGTGTAGAATAATTATTCTTCCTCCTTAGATGTGTTTATGGAAATGGAAATATAGTTCTTAGATAATTGGCATATCGATAAGTGTCATCCATATATGTGGGACAATATGTGGACTACACAAGCAAGGATTTTTATGCATAGCATTATGAGTCATCATGGGTGTATGAGCAATGTCTATGGCACCAATTTTCATTGGATTTCTTCTTTGTGTTGTCTCAAGTAGAAGGCACAAGATCCTTTAAATTTTTTTTAGCCTTCTTTCCTTTGTGAAAACCATTATTTTTATATGTAGGAGGTTGAGATGAAGACTTTTGAATGGGTTGGATCTTGCACACAACTATGAATTAAGAGGAGAGACATTACTTTATATTTTTCTTGGATTCAATCTTGGAAACATTTTGATAATATTTTCCTAGAGTGTCAGATGTCAAAAAATCTATTTTTATAGGGATATAAGGTGAAAGCCTATTGATGTAATTCAACATCTTATGTTGTTCAATCAAACTCTCACATAGGCCTATGGCATAGTCATGGAACTCAATAGTGTAGGCTTACACTGACTACTTATGGTGCTATCACAATTGGTGGAACTTGATGTATTCATCCTTAAAGGGGAAAATAGGATATTATTCCTCCTTCAATACATTGACAAAAGTATTTAAATGGAAACTTTAAATGATCTAAATGTTGTAGTATGTATATGAATCCATGTGTAAATATCCTATCAACTCTCACTATCTTAGAGAGATACAAGGTTTTTTTTAATAATTTATTGGCACACATAGAACTCTTAAAATGTTAGAAATAAATTTTAAAGCCCTAAAAACCTATGAAATGACCTTTAGTTTTCAAAAAATAGATTCTAGGTGTAAAATTTACCCCAAAATAACCTTATGTTCAATACTAATATTCTGGAAACTAAGTACTAACTAGATTAGATTTTAGAAAAATATCTTCTAATTGGTAACTCTCATAACTATAGAATCGATTCTATAAGACATAGAGTGCCCCTAATTTATTATATTTAATAAAATAAACATTTAAGCTTACACTTACTTTTTAGTACATTATATATTCTTATACTTTAAATTTATAACGTACTAAAAAGTAAGTGTAAAATTAAATGTTTATTTTACTAAATATACATCTATTAAAAACATTAAAAACACTATGATATACACTAAAAAGTGGGTGTTCCCTTTGAACTTAATAGGGCTTGTGCCCTTTATAATAATAGGACATTCAACTTTTACTATGTAAAGGGCATAAGCCCTTTGTAAAGGGAGCACACTCTTTGTTAAGTGTGCACACGCTTTGAAAATAGTGTGCACCCTTTGTTTTTAATTTTTTAAACTTTAGTGTGTTTTCCTCTAAAATAACCACGGTTTTAGGCTTGGAGGATCCAAAACTAATACCCAAACCTACACTAGACTATCCCACATGACTTTTGCTAAATGTATAAGTTTTTCATGCCTTTTTGGACACGTTTAAATAGACAAGTCTATTTTTAATATGTGTGTATGTATGTATATATGTTTATAGAGGGGAAAATGTAGTTTATAAATATATTTTTTAATGTTAAATTATTACCTGTAATTATTACTTAATTTTCACGTAATATACCTCATTATGGTTCATACATATATTTTTACAAATAGCTTTATAACTTTTTGATCTTCAATCATTTTTTTATAAAACTTATATCTCAAAAATCTACACATCATTGGCTATGTTTTCAAAAAATTATTAATTTTTATGAAGTTAATGCCAAAAACATTATGTTTATATACTTATAATTTCACTTTTCCAAATTTATTAACTCTTAAAATTAGTTAATAAAATATGTGTTTAAGTATTTTTTTCATTTTATTTTAATTTCAAAAACTACTTACTAAAAACTCAAATAGAAATAGGGTTATTGGTGAATACATATCGATTAGAATATGTTTTACACTAATTTGAATCCAGTGACAGTGAGAGCTCTTTTTTGGCTAGGAAGGATAACCTTCACACATTAAATGCTTGACAAAAATAGATTAATAAAAGAGATGAGTGGACTGCCTAATCTGAGATCAGTTATATGAAGTGGTACACTTACTTAGACGGATGTCAGTCCACTATTTATGTAATTAAGTGGATATAAATCATATGAAATTAAAATATATAAAAGATACAATAGTAATGCTAATTAATATTCAGTCCTCAAATAAGATATCAATGTAAATGAAATATTCCTCCCAATAAGTTGTATTGAATTATAAATCATCTTGTATGATAACTAATTAGTCTTCAATGGCTTCATGAGAGGGTGAATAAATGATTACGTAGAGGGGAAGCTCAAAGGCTATGTCACTTTGATCCACAAATAAGGGTTGGGAAACTATGGGGAGATCAATGATACTAGTTACATCTTGTATTAAGCTAGGTAGAGTCATCTATAAAGAAAGGCCATGTTCAAATGACAATAAATTAGTAAAGGATTATAGATAGGGGCTAAGATTAAGATCTCAATTTATATAAATTAAATAGAGTGGATCAATGTTGATCTTGATAGGATCAGTGTTGATCTATAGAATTACTATCGATTTAGAATGAATTAGTGTCAATTCTCTTTATGATTGAGTTTAATAAAAATAGAGGATAGATGAGATAGAATGGATAATAAAGGCTAATAAATAGATACAGATGGATTTAAAATTATATTTTAATGATTAGATAAATAAATAAATAAATAATACAAGAATAATTGATATAAAATGATAAAATGAAACACAATAACTTACCTTCAATCAACTTGTGAGTAGAATGAAATTCTTCCACAAACAAAGGTAGTTTCTTGGGCTTGACAAAGGATATCTATTAAACACAGTGAAATTCTAGAAGAGTGTCATTAATAACATCACCAAATCTCTAATAATTCTAATATTAATTCAAGGCTCTAACATTTTGGCTCTAGAATGCAAAAGTTGGCTAGGTATTTATGGATCAATGTCGATCTAGAGAATCAGTACCAATCATAGACGAATCATCACCAATATACCCAATTTAGTGCCTTTGTTTCAACCATGGATAAAAATGTCTTGGATATAGGTGGAATTGTTGGTAACAACTCCATATGGGGGTAAAGTGGTTAGGGTGTAGATTCATAGGTTATAAATATATTTAGGAGGTTAAGGTGGGGTAGAAAGGTAATATTAAAAGCTACTTACCAATATAGTAAATGGTAAATATACTAAAACTTAGGATAGGGATTATTTAAGATATTAAATAAATATATGGACCTACGACACCTAATTAATCATCCATAGGGTACAAAAGTATAGTGTCTACAATATGCTAATTTAAATATTAATAAAAAAATTCTCAAAAAAATTCAATATTTTCTTCTGATTTCATATAAAAATTCATTCATTTACTCCAAAAAATGTATTTGTACACATGTAGTTCACAAATAATTATCATATCAATGTTATAAATGCACCAATATTACATATTTTTAACATCTAAGTATTAAAAAAATTATATATTTAGAAACTAGATTCAAAATTCAATAATTTATCTTGTTACATTATCATAAAATTACTTTTCCAAATGTCTCTAAAAGTCTCTTTGAATTTAGGCATTGTTATTTTCATAAGGATAAAAATGGCACTTTAATACCTCCATTTTTTATATCATTACCCTACACCCACCCACATGTAGGCATCTTCTTCTACCATTTGTGTTCAATTGGGATGGATTTTCAATAGTTTTTTGTAATGTCATCAGTGTTCCTTACATGGAATCTAGTGACATGGTTCCTCCACTATTCATTTTCATGGTCTACACACCAGTCATACTTCCTAGTAGTGTTTCTCTTTGGATAAAATACCACTATCATGATGGCCTTCTTTGAGAGATTTATAGTCTCCTTGTGTGAAGTAATTTTTTCCATCTCCATCTATTTTTTATACTTTCAATTTTATTTTTTTAAGATCTAATCCTCTATATTTTTGACACCTTGACAATATCTATGAATCCTTGTGTTGGGTATTTTTGGCATCCCAAATATCTATAAAATTTTTAGTGTTTGATAAGTGGATTTAAACTATTCATACATAATTTTTCATCCACTCTAGCCATTCAAAATAATGGGGGATCTCTATGTTGTTAAACTACTTTCTTTAGATGTTGGGTGTAGTTCTCTTGGTTATTATCATAGTGGCACATCTCATCATCTCTTATAAGTTCATTTGTGATGGTATTTTTGCATGTCCAATCTTGTATTTTGCTTATCCATGGTGATTAGCCCATATTATAGTATTATTGAGCCAATCATTTTGAAGCACTTTGTGGTAACATTTTACTGACACTAGTTAAGAACCCCCACTAGATCATTGTTGGATTATTTTAGTGGAGTTTGACCAATTTATGTGTCACTTTGGACATGTTTATGTCCTCTCCTCATGTTTCTTATAGTTTTTTACTTGTCACCTATTTTAGTATTTTCTCCATCACCTAAATGGAAACATCCAATCAATCTTGATTCAATGGTAGATCATCCCAGCCTATGTTTCTTTGGTGATGATTTCAACCCATCTGATGCACTTCATTTAGTGATGAATCAACCCATAAATTTATACAATTTGCTATACCTATGTTTTTTACTACCTTCTTCAATGATGGATCAGCCCATCCTTACAACATATCTTAACATCTCCATTTAGTTATGTTATTTCACTATTTTTTTAAGAAACCCTTGTGTTGTGTCTCATTGTTTCTAGTTACCATTTTTTGGTGCATGGGTATCTCATCAAACCTAGTTTTTAAGACCTATTTTAGAGGATAATAGTCCTTCATGTTGTGTATAAGCCTCCTTAAGTTGAATTTATAGGGGTGTTGATAAAATATTTAATGTGCACCTATTATAAAGTTAGCATAGATTATCTTCTATACTAGTGTGCTTTGATACACTTTCCTAGGATTAGAAAAGAATGAGGATAAGAATTTAATGTTATTTATTATTTTTCAACTTGATATAAGAGAATCCAAGGTGTTGTAGATGATTAAATCTATATCTAAATGTTAAACTAGTCTTATACAATTTACAAATATCACTCAAAATCTTTGAATGCTAGGTAAAGAAGGTGGTTGGAGTTATTGAGTAAGTATGATTTTTAAATGTATGGGTTGATTCTTGACATTTTTTGCAATTGATAGGCTCGTATTCACCATCTCACTAGGCCAAAATGCTTATCTTGTAGTATAACCTTGATAATTTTATTATCAAAATCATGTGTATCCCACATTACACTTAAACTCTAATATCTTTCCTATATTATTAGTTATATAGCTCTATCAACCTTGTTTTTTCATGGATAGTAATGTCAATGCCACTATCCATTCTTCAATGCAAGTGTTCATGCCTTATAAACACTCAAAATTGAAAATATTTTGATGTGTATGGGTTGGCCTGTTATGTTTCATTAACCCTTCCATGAGGAATGTTTCAAAATATGTGGTAAAAATACATGTTAAATATAACTCACTAATAAACTAGAAAATACAAAGCAATCACCTATTCAATCTCATTCAATCAATCTCACAACTAAGTTATACTACCCTATTATTCATTATTTTTGTATCAGTCATAAGATAAGTCATATTATCAGTCTGAAGTATTCAAATAACAACCCATGATAAATATTTGTCAATTTATAAACTAGATCACTAAATTCACTTGAATATAGAATTCTATACCATTATTCACATATAATCCCAAACATAGGGCAAAACTCCATATGTCTAGGGCCTATTGACCAAATTTGACCCTGCAGGTCAAATTGGAACCCCTATAGGTAAAAAATTGAGTTTTAGGTGTTTTATGGCTATAATATATATGTCTTAATGTGTATTATAGTTCTTTTTTGTGATTTAATGTTATATTAGCCTCGGTCATTAGTCATTTTAGTCTTTATATCACTTTTAATCATTTTAGGGTCATAAATAGGGCATTAAATGAGTTGTACAACCTCCAAGGAAAGTTTTAAGGTGTAATAAGGGTGATTTAGTGTGACATGTGTCTTATTTTTTCTTAATAAACTATTTATAATTGAAATTGATAGGTTCTTCATAAGAAAGAGCAACTTTCTTAGGAAAAGAGAAGAGTTTGGCACTTGTACGACCCATGGGAAAAGGTGACACATGGGATAAGGTCATGTAACATCTATTCATATTCCTATCACTCATAATAGTTCTTGAAAAACTTTGGAAGTGATAGAAAAAGGCCCAAAATTACTCTGTTCCTTTCTTGCCCTTCTAGACATGCAGAATTGATCAACAGGTTCATACTTGGTACAGTTAGTAGAAGAGGTTCTATTTCAAATTATTTTTGTATGTGGTAGTAAACTTAGAGAGATAAATTTCCATATAAATATTTTTAATATTGGTAAACCATGCTTTATTAACCATCCTTTACAAGATGACTATGTTTTTCTAATTACCAATATGTGCACCCTATAGGTTTTGCTCCATTTTGGACAAGTCCATATAAACTAGTTATTGAGGTTGATTATAGATGATGTTTTATTACTTATCTCATTATTCCTATGCTTTTTTTCATGTTTCATGGTTTTTTGATGAGTAATTTATTTCATATTGTAAGAAGGTGTCACCATGTGAGGTTTCAATCAAAGATCCTTGTTTACAAAATATTTGGTTCTTAGAAGAGGTATCGTAAGAATGTGATGTGATGTTTTACATGTTATAATTACATAAATACCACCTTCCCTTCATTTTAAACCTTTCAACATAAGACCTTGTCTTCTACACCCAATCTTTTCTCACTCACAGCCAACTTTCTACCTGTTCTCAGTTATAGCCATGTTTTTTAAAGTTTAATCATGCTTATAAAGGAGAAAAAGAGACTCTAATTTTTTTTTTTCAAGTTATTTTGGTATGATATTTCATAATGGATACCCCAAATAGCACAAAATACCCTTATGTATCCATATACCACACATATACATATTTTGCCATAAACATGCACCTAAAGGTGCCTATAAAAGGTTCAAATGTTGAAAATGTGGTGGAAGGTTTGTCTTAGGAATTTAATATCCTTATGTTCCATTTAAACATAAATTGAGTAGATATTAGTTGATTGAGAAAGAAAATTCCTTCAATGCATGGACTATCTCATACTCACTATCTATATGCAGCTCATAGTGCACCTACAACCACTCATGATGATGTCATGATAAAAATAAGAGCCTTAATTATATTTCCAATACCTTTGAAGTGTGATGAGTTCATTTAAAGGAATTTAGATAGTCTTAGTACCCATTAATATCAAATGTGATGCTCACTACCTATTATCCTACATCACTGCTTGTACATGAAGATATCCACCTACAAGGGGCATTAGTAAGGATTGAGGTACTTGTATGATGAAGTTAAAGCATGATAAAACCTTCTGGATGACCTAATAGGTAGTTTTTATTATGGTAGATATTTTTGAGTGTAAATTTTGTATTTGAAGGTGTGGATAACATTCTAAAAGGTAATGACTGTAGCTTTAGGGATCAAATCCCTAAAATGAAAATATAGAGCCCCTTAGCATTTTTTAGATATCTTATTATAAGGTATAAAAAGACTTTAATGCAGAATGGTGATAAAACCTTGCAGTCTCATCATGGGAGAAAAGAATTAAAAAAATTTAAACGTAAGTGACTAATGGAGGTTGGAAGTTTGAAGGCTCAAAGTTTCCTACAAAACACTAAATTCCTTTAATATCGTCTACAAAATTTTGAGTTTTGAGCAACCTTTGTTTTCAAAGTTGGTACTAGACCATGACATCAAATCTAAATATATCCAAATATTTAAAATGGTATTTATGATGTAAACAGCTATTAACAAAGTTTTATATACACTTGTTTGGTTCCTAAGCTAACCTACAAGTATCCTTTCCTCTCATAATGTGTACCTACAACATACCCTAGCTTCTACATCATCAATAGAAAAGGGTTGGACATGGAATTATTAACTTTGACCAATATAATATAACTTAAAATACCATTAGAGGACATCCAAACTAAAATTAATAAAATTCCAATGTGATATCATCACTTGTAGGCTCCTTTTGGTCAAAATAGTCATCTACAGTTTGACTGTGATGTAACTATGAGAGGAAATAGGTGGATCAGACAATGGCATGTCTATAAATACATTGTTTTGAGTTAAAAATAATATTAAATGATCTCAAAGTTATATATTAAGAACTATATCATAGATAAAATTCTAAATCACAAGGTTTCATCTATAGGTAGACCATTGTTCTACCTTAGCACAATCAGTTTTAATTATATGTAGCAATGGGCTTAAAAACGATGTTGTGAGGCTTGTATTGCTGAGGTAATAAGAAAATGGGTCCCAAAAAATGTGAATTAACCATATTAAATCCTAAATATTCCTATTAAATTTTCATCTAAGCTAATATTATGTAGGACACCCTCCAAAATAAGAATCTCGTTAGGAATTTATGAACACAATTTTTCCTAACAGTCTATTTTAGGTTTTTGAGAATTTGGAGGGTCAAATGACCTAATAGAGGGATTATTTTTTGTTTAGGAGGTATCCATAACTTTTATAATCCAATAAAATATCCATATTTTTTTTATTAAATAGGGTAGTTCCATCTACTTTGTCTCAGATAGAGGGCACTCCCTTTATGAGTAAAACCCTCCAATCTTGGAAAGAATGGTGAAAAGAATTGAATAAAAGGTAGAGGGACCCTTAAATAAGGTATGTAAAGTTTAAAAATACATATATAAACATGAATAATCAAAATTAAAGGTTTAAACTAAATAGGGAGGTCTAAATCATCAATGGTTATAGTCAGTCCTATTAGGCATGTTTAAGCCTAACGACTAAAATGAGAGACCAATGCCACTTACAAATCTAGGAGTGGATTAAAATGGATTGATAAATGTTTATGTGGGTATAATATATGTTTTTGATCTAATTTTATTCATAATAAATCATGATAAATCCATTTTGAGTCTTAAGACAACTCAGGCCTGTTAAACAAGGTTTAGGCCAAGTGTCCAAATGAGGAGTCTTCACACTTATAGCATTAGATATGAATTATAACTTATTTTATCATGTTCATAAGGTCATTTTAGGTATTTTTCATCTTCCACCTTGTAGATAAAGCATCAGGAATCCTTTTTTGGCCTCAAAGACAACATTAGGTCTATTGAAATAAGGAATCAAGATCGACAAGACAATCTTAGATGCTTACATCTCCCTTGGGGATATGTATGTGAATATAATAAGCTTAGTGATGTTGAATAGTGTATTTAAATATTAATTTTTTGAATTATTTTGAAAATCCAACATCTAATCTTCATGAACAAACCTTAAGAGTGAAAATAGGCCTAAAACCCTTGATAAACCCTTAGAAGGACCTGATTGGATAAATGAGGATGGTGAGATACCCAAATGGAATATTTTTATTATAATGATTAATATATGTTAAATAATAACATCTTAGGATCCTCTCCATCTTATTGGACTATACAAAATTATACATATGGGGTAAAAAATATGGTATTTTTGACTATTTTATTTGTTGTGCAGGTTACAAGGGTTCAAAGAGATGAAAATTGTTGGTTGAATATTTTATCTATCAGTGTACTGGTAAACAAAATAGGTCTGATCAGCCAAAGTAAGAATATTAGTCATCCAAATGTGCAAGTTTATCACATTAGAAGGAGACTGCTCTCTCCTCTCATCAAGGGGAGGTTCCTTGTGGATATGCTATATATATGTATAAATAGAAAATAATACTCATGGGTAGGATAAGACATCCATCTCTCTTTATTTAGAGATGATGTGTACAAAACAAAGGAAAAACTCAAGGGAATGATAGACATTACTCTTCTTATTTCAAAATAACTATTTAGACAGTCATACGAATACTCCTAAAAATAAAAGCAAAATGTAACTAAAGGTATGGTAACCAGCAAATCGACACACAGCACAAAGTCTACACCTAAAATGATCAAGAGTAATATACAAAGGACGATGAGGGCACAAAGTCTTCTCAAAGTCCTTTACATAGCAATGAAAAGAAAACACACTGAAGGTAGCTATGGGGCACAAAGTCTCTCCACGGTTGATTCTTCAGGACACCTTCCTGAGTAATTTTACTAATCTTGCTTGTTAAATTAATGGAACAAAAAATATATCAAGGAAAAAGGCATAAAAACATCTTCCTTAACAACAAAGATATCATAGCACAAAGCCTGAAAAAGTTTCTTGCTTTCTTATTTCAATAACAAATTATGATCAATAGACTAAGCACAAAGTCTCAATGATGCCTCTCAATTTGGGTAGAGTTTCATTTAGATTGTCAAAAAAAGAGATATTTTTACAATGAAAGAAAGTCCCTTATACAGCCACTTCAAGAACGACTCAGGAATAGTAATACATCATGATGCATTGGGAACTATTAGGAAGACAAGTTGGAACTCTGGGGCAATTTACCCATTTGATCTTCTCAATGTAGATAAACAAGCCATGTAATTGAAAGATTACAACTTTCAATGTCCACCTGGCAATCTGATCTTGTCTTCATCATTCCTCCTTTTCTAGTTAATTGAATCGAGTCCTTGATTCATTCATTATTATGTCTTTCCTCACTTTCTACTAGTTTTGATCTTGAATTTTAGGAATGCATTCAGGTCTATAAATCCAAAGGATCAATGGCTATTTCATGGACTTTAAAATTGACGTTTACATGCCCATCAATGTGCTCTCAATGCCTAGTTCACTATCCTAAATTTGACGTCTTCAAGGGCATCACCCCTTGGTCTTCTTTTAGCTTTTGGATTTGTATTATTCTAGATTAGACTTTCCCTTTTAGGCCTTGAGAAATGACTTGTGTCGAGTCAGAATAGGATTTTACTTTGGCCGCTGAGAGTTCCCTATAAGGGCACCTGCCCTTCAGGGTCCTTCAGTAGCCCTTTGCCTTGGTAGTTCCTATGGACAAATCCCTGAGATTTCTCCCATGAAAGTTCCCCCTAGACATTTTCCCTAGGTGTTTTCTCCCATGGGTAATTTCCACAAACATTTATCTCGTAGAAAATTCTCACAGACCATTTGCCCAGGGAAAATTCTCATGGACAAAAGTCTACAAAAATTTATTTTATGAAGTCTTTGACTAGTCTTCAGACTTTTCCTACATTTGCTTCTTTGATTTCTTTCAAACTTTTTGTCTGAAGGAATTCCTTTAGACAAAAATCTAAAATTATTATGCCTTAGCCAATTTTAAATGCCTTAAACAAATCTGAAAGAATTACCTTTTAGCTTCTTTGAAAAATGACCCTTATGAAGGGTGCTTTTATTGATTAAGTGTCCTCCATGAGGGAATTTGTCCTTCAAGAAGTTTCCTTTTGCATTGAATCGCCTCTTTGAACTTTGATGTTGAACAAATCAATTGAACCAAAAATGGTTCAAGATAATGGTTCAATGAATTAAACAAGCTGATGAACTAAACATTGGAACCAAACATTATGAACTTGCCTTTGAACCAACAGTTGAACCATCTCATTGAACCAATCAGTTGAACGAAGGCTTTGAACCAAAATGGTTCAAGCCAATGGTTCAAGTCAATGGTTCAATCGAATGAATCGAGTGAATGAACCTGCTGTAGACGTGTTCATTGAACCAAAATGTTGAACCAAGTTTTGGTTTAATGGTTCAAACAAAGCTTTGAACAATGTCTTTGAACCTGTTGTTGAACCTGTAGATGTTGAACCAAAGGATGAACTAAAATAATGAACCAACTGAGTGAACTATTTGGTTGAACCAAAAGACACTGAGTGAAATAAAGCATTGAACTGCTTGGTTGAACTGAGCTATTAAACTGTTCCTTTGGTTGAACCTGCCATTGAACCAAAGTGGTTCAATGGTTCAACGATTCAATAGTTCAAGCTACCTTAATTTGGCCAAGTGTCTTAAAGCTAATGAACCAATTCAAGCAATTGAACTTTGAACTTTGATGAAGTGCTTAACTCTTACCTAAGACATTGAACTTGTTGAACCTTGAACCCATTGAACCTTTGAACCAAAGTGGTTCAATGGTTTAACGGTTCAATGGTTCAAGTCTCTTTTTTGCACTCAAATGCTTGCTGATGGAGATTTTCAATTGAACTGAGGCTCTAAACCAATCTTGGAAAATGACTAAGTGTTGAAAACTAATTCTTTTGACTGAAACCACCTATAGATGCCTTTAAACCTGTATAAATGAACCTGTTGTAGAGTCTGTAGAAACAAAGTCTGTAGAAATCAACATGTAAAACCCATTGAACTTGACTTGCAAATTTCGTAGATTTTTTGAGAAATTTGGAAAATGAGGAATTTGAATGTCTAGGACAAATTTTGGAAATGGAAGAGGTAATTTTGGTCTGTAAGACCAAAATCGTTCAAATGTTGTCCCAAAAATGACTGCTACTTTTTGGGGAACAATAGCTAGCTCTAGTTGGGGAACTTCTATCAATTGTAAAATGAATTGAAAGGAGTAGAATCCAGAAGCTCCAGTGTCTTCAAGTATGCCATTGGGTTACAAAGTCATGCTACTCAAAAATGAAAGGCATCAAAAAGAAAATAAACAAAACAAAATAGAAATGAAATTGTACAAATATACATATATATAAAGGCAATGATCTGATACTTCAAGAGTTGAAGTGTTTCAGATGCTGCCCATTTTAGGGTAGAGAAAAGAGTGTGCCATCTTGGTATTTCAATAGAAAGCTATTTTCACCAACGTGCTGATGAATTATAAATGGATCTCTCTAAAGGGAGTCAAATTTTCTATGCATCCCCTTTGGTTCTCTTCTTTTGTCTCACAGCAAGACTTGATCTCTAATCTGGAAATCACAATTTTTGGCCTTCTAATCAAAGAGTTTATTTACCAGACTTTGATGAGTAGCAATTCTTTCCACCACCATGGTTCTCTATTCCTCCAGCTAAGTCAGGTACATGATTCTTTTGTCAAGAGAACTCTCAAATGTCTGATCTCAAGGCTGGTAACTCTAAGGTGATTGGTATCTCAACATTAATACCATAAAGAAGTTGAAAAGGGGACATACCAATTTCCCTTTTTAGTGTGATCCTATCTGCCCATAGAGCATCGACCAATGATTTATGCCATGTCCTTTGATTATCATCTGCTAGCTTTTTGATAATAGTTACCAAATTCTTATTGTTGGACTCAGCTTGTCCATTCCCTTGTGTAAAATAATTAGAAGTATGAGAGAGTGTAATTCCATAATAAAAATAGAATTGCGTAATCTCTTGAGAGGTGAAACAAGCTGCATTGTCAGTAACAATTTTGAGTGGAACTCCAAACCTAGAAATGATATTCTCTTTGAGGAAGTTGCATACAACTTCTGATGTAACATGCTTAGTTGGGATTGCTTCTACCCACTTGGTGAAATAATTAGTTTCTGTAAGGACATAATCATGTCTAGCACATGAAGATAGGTTTATTGTCTCAATAAAATCAAGTCCCCATTGTTGGAAAGGTTTTTCTATGATTATTGGCTTGAGAGGTAGGGCATCCAACTTGGGTCTTAAAATAAATTACTGGCAAAGTTCATATTTTCTCACCCACTTATGTCCATCTTAGAAAAGATTTGGCTAGTAATACCTGGCTCGCAGAATCTCGTGAGCAGTCACAGGAGCAAAAAAAGTCCTTCATAGGCCAAATTATGGAAAGATTTCAAAAGTTGGGTTTGTTTTTCTTTGTCTACATAACGAAGGAATACTCCATCTATGCTTCTTTTATACAGGCCATTATCCCAAAGTACAAAATTAGCAGCTTTCAATTTGATAGTCCTCTTTTCTTTGTAAGACAAATGAGTAGGACATTCACCATAAGTCAAAAAATAGGCAATATCTAAGTAGCATTCATTGGTAGTGTAGACAAAAGGGACTATTGGCGTATCTTCCACTTTAGCTTCTTCACGCTATGTATCTTCTAACTTATTGTCAGCCACTAATTGGAAAAGGCCTTTACCTCTAACCAGCTTTGTCAGCTTGATATCTAGATCAAATTCTTGGATTTTTCCAATCCAATTACCTCTCCTTGTGTTAAACTCCTATTGAGTTAATATAGACTTGACTGTAGTGTCGAAAACTAAGGTAGTAGTATGTGAATTCAAAATATAGAAGCAAAAATGTTTGACTACTTTTACCAATGCATAGGCATGCATCTCTATATTTGAATAATTTATTTCATGGGTTTTGAGAGGGCAACTCATGAAAGAAATAGGGGATTCCATACCTTCATTGTCTTGTTAAAGAAGAATCGTTGAGTGTGTTCAGATGCATAGCTATATATGATGAAATCTCTATGGTAATGTGGACAAACTAGGGTAGGGTGTGAGCAATAACAGTCTTGATATCTTTAAATGTAGATTTACCTTCTTTAGTCCAGCTAAAAGTAGTCTTCCCTTTCATCATATGCACAATGTGTCTTATCTTCTCAACAAATTTAGGGATGAATCTCTGTAATAAATTCACTTTTTAGAAGAAAGAGTGAACAACATTTTTACTTGTAGGCAAATTCAGCTCTCAAATAGATTTGAATCTGTCTAAGTCAATCTTTATACCTTTTTTAGACACAATGTGTCTAAGGAGTTTCCCCTCTGTCACTCCAAAAAAAGTCTTCTTAAGATTCAAGGAAATACCATTCTAGTAGTAGTACTCCAGCACTTGTTGTAAGTGGCATACATGATCCGATCGATGCTTTGAAAAGACAGTTAAATCATCAAGATATACCACTATGAATTTGTTAATCTCATCTTTGAAGGCCATGTCCATAGCTCTTTGAAAGGTAGCGCCATCATTTATTAAGCCAAAAGGCATTCTTTTATATGCAAATGTACCCCAAGGAGTGATGAATGTAGTCTTGTGTTGGTCAGCTTCACCAACTTCAACTTGATTATAACCTGAGAAGCCATCCAGCATTGATAACAACTTTGATCCTGTTACTGTTTGAAGCACTTGGTCCATGATTAGCAAAGGGTAATTGTCTTTCAGAGATGACTAATTTAGATTCAAAAAATCTACACAAATGCAAATTTTGTCATTCTTCTTCCTTATAGGCACTATGTTCACAATCCATGTAGAATGATGGATTGGAAAGATAATTCTAGCATTTAACATTTTTTATATCCCAGACATAATAGTACCTAAAATTTTTGGATTATATTGTCTAGATTTCTGCTTGTAAGGCATTAAATCAGCCTTGAGAGGAATGTGATGGTGGATTTCATTAGGTCTGAGAGACTTTAGGTCTTCATAAGAATGCGTTAGGACATCAATGTATTGAAAAAGAAAAGAGGTGAATTTGAATCTTTCTTTAGGGGTGTAACACTTACCAATGTTGACCATCTTGGGATTTTCTTTGTTAGTTAGATTTACTTGGTCAAATCCTTGAGAGAAATTTAAATTTGTTTGATATTGTTTGATGAATCTATCATGCTTATCAAATAGCTTCTCAAGAGAAACCAGGCCTTTGGAGATCTTGTTTCCTTTTAGCTATAAGAATTCTTCATTTATATCTGAACTGAATTTAGAAATAAATTCAAACTTTTGAGATTCACTACCTTCAACATACAACTATTCAAAATTGTCTTTTCATTCCAAGAAGGCAATGATTTGATGATCATCATTGAATATTTGTCAATGATCAGCATTGTCAGGAACACAGTCTATAGATCAACTCAATAGTATATTTGTCTTCTTTAAAATCTGAATGAAGAACTAAGAGAGTTCCTAAAATAGCAAGTGCATCAGCTCTATCATTAGACTCTCTGGGAATGGTAGAAATGTTGAAAGCATTAAAGCTTTCAATTTGGTCCCAAACTAGGTTACGATAATTGTGTAACCTCTCATCTTTGGTCTGATATAGATTTCTCACTTGACAGACCACTAATTCAGTATCCCCTTTGGCAAGAAGAAACTTGATGCCTCTTTCTTGAGTAGCCTTCATGCCCAGCAATAGAGATTCATATTTAGTTGGATTTTTAGTGTTGTTGAATTGTAATTTATAAGATGAAGGAAACATATCTCCTTAAGGAGATATCAAGACAATCCTAGCTCCTAAACCAATAGAGGAATAGCTACCATCAAATTCTAGAATCCAAATTTCATTAGACACTGACTTTACTTTAGACTTTCCCTCATCAGAGATGGAGGGTCTTTCTTCATCTATATATAAAAAGTAGTTACCCATACTTGTGAATTCAAAGAGGATTTGAGCTTCAGGAGCTGATGTCTTGGTAACTACATACTTTGCTTCCTTTTTAGGAAGTAATCTCTTCATCACACCTTGGACAGGGATCCTTGCCTCAGATAGATCCATATTTAGTTCTCCTCTCACATCCTTACAAAAATTTCATCCAAGTAAAATGCCATAAGATCCTAGGATGTCAGCCACCAAAATAGTCATCTTAATCCTCTTGTTTGGAAAGGCTGTGAATGCAAATTGGGCATCTTTGATTTGCCCCAAAAATGGTACTTGCTTGTTCTCCATGGAGAAACATCTCCCAAACATCTTGGTTAGTGTGAGACCAAGAGACTCAGTGAGTTTAGCAGGCATGACATTGTCAGATGCACCTGATTATATTATACAGTTACTCAGCATGTGGCCATTGATTAACACAGAAATATAGAAGGGTTTTATTTTTCTAGGAGCAATTGGAGGAGTAATGACCAAATTATTTGGAATAGGTGTATCCTTTGGAGAATCAAAAGTTACTTTTTTAGCCTTTTGTCCTATAGGGATAGTTTGATTTTTAACATATTAAACCAGCTTATTTAGTTGATCCAAATTAGATAGCAAGTATTTAAATTCAGACATCTATATTTTTGTCTTTTTGACATGATCAATTATGTTAAATGGTTGAATCTAGCTAGGTACAGAGAAAGGCACTTCAACTTTTTTATTTTTAGGAGGGATAAGAGGTAGGCTGGTTGAATTGGGAGTAGAAGATGAAGGCAAAATAGATGTATTTACCTTTTGAGTAATGACTAGATCTTTTGATTAAAAAGGCAGAGCTGTCCCACATTTAGCAATTGTGATTGCTGGTTGAAGTTATTCCTCTATCTTTTCTTTATCAGCCTAATAGATTGATTAGTTTTTAGATCTAGTAAACACTGCATATGATCCATCTGAAGCTTCTCCTTTGCTTCCAAGTTCATCCTGGTAATTTAGGAAACCAATGTGGGAGCTGCTAGCTAATTGTTCTTGATTGTCTTCAATGATATTAGCATCATTTTCTTGATTCAATTTAGGCTAGAAAGAAAATTTTGATTCTACTTCAAGGTATCCCATTACTGAATTGGTTGGAGGAGCTTCTAGGGCAAGTTTTCCTTATGGGGGAGGAAGGCAATTTTGTTTCCCTTGGTCCTTGGCAACATTGCCCTGATATGATTGATTTAGGAATGTCCTTCTGTATGTAAGAGCAAAAGACATTCCTTAAGCCATTTGCTTCTTAAGAGCAAGCAACTCATTTGTTAATTTTTGCACCATTGAATCTGTGGTGCCTGTAGATGTAAATTCAGAAGATGATGAAGCTCTATTTCTATTTGGATCTCTTCTTATTTTCCCTTCTAAGATGAGATCATCTTCTACTTTAGTGGCCAAAATTTGAGCTACAGCAAGATATATTTGACCAACATGTCTCAAGAGGAAATTGATTTCAGGTAGCTGAGAATTAATGAAAAAGCATTTAAAAGTCTCAGCTGTAGGTCGAGCAATGACAGGGATTCTATTTCTCAATTTTTCAAATTTAGCTATGAAGTCTCTCATAGGCTTATGAGGCTCTTTCTTCATCTGTGTAAGTTGAGCCAGAAGTGTATGTGCATCCTCTGTACGTTTGAATCTAGCTTCAAACTTAGCTTTAAGGGTATTCCAATCAATCACAGACCAAGCCTGTAGATGGTAAAACCAATCTATAGTAGTACCTTGTAATGTTTCAACAAAAAACCTGACTGCTACATCTTTAAATTCTACTCCGATTACTCTACAAGCTATACTGAATGTTGCAATGTGTTCATCAGGATGAACTTTGCCATCACCATAGAATTTAGGGAAATTCTTTTTAGAATTGCATGGAAGCTCATGTAGAGGAGGAGTAAGATTGAGAGGACCAAAATCATTACCCTAGGGGCCTTGAACTACCATTATAGGATTGTGAAAAGGAGGGATAACAAATCTCAAAGGGGTAATTATAGGTATAGCTTTATCAACAGTAGAAGTAGATACTTCATCTAGTAATGGAGATCTGGCTTTAGTAGGAGGGAAGCTCTTGGTTCGTTGGAGATGAGATGGTGGAGGAAATAGATCAAAATCACTTTATTGTACTAGCTCGAACATAGGATCAATGATACCTTTAGCCCTTTGGCTTTGTGTATACCTTGAATCTTCCAGATTATGAAACAAAAATGGAAAAGATTTGACTTTGCTTCAGTTAAAGCTTGGGGCTTTACACCGTGCATTATTTCCTAGTTAGTGTGGAGGTGAATAAAAAGGCTATAAATGGATAATGGGTATATCCCCAATGGAGTCACCAAAAATTATTGGTTGAATATTTTGTCTATCAGTGTACTAGTAAACAAAATAGGTCTGATCAGCCACAGTAAAAAGATTAGTCATCTAAATGTGCAAGTTTATCACATTAGGAGACTGCTCTCTCCTCTCATCAAGGGGAGGTTCCTTGTGGATATTCGATATATATATATATATATATATATATATATATATATATATATATATATGTATGTATATATATATATATATGTATGTATATATATATATATATATATGTATGTATAAATATAAAATAATAATCATGGGTAGGACAAGACATCATCTCTCTTTCTTCAGAGATTATGTGTACAAAACAAAGGAAAAACTCAAGGGAATGATAGACAATACTCCTCTTCTTTCAAAAGAACTATTCAGCCAGTCATAAGAATACTCTTGAAAATAAAAGCAAAAATTAACTAAAGGTATGGTAACTAGAAAATTGAGACACAGCACCAAGTCTGCACCTAAAATTCTCAAGAGTAATATACAAAGGACAATGAGGGCATAAAGTCTTCTCAAAGTCCTTTACATAGCAATGAAAAGAAAACACACTGAAGGTAGTTATGGGGGCATAAAGTCTCTCCATAATTGATTCTTCAAGATACCTTCATGACTAATTTTACTAATCCTAATTGTTAAATTAATGGAACATAAAATATATCAAGGAAAAAGGCATAAGAACATCTTCCTTAACAACAAAGATATCACAGCACAAAGTCTAAAAAAGTTCCTTGCTTTCTTATTCCAATAAAAAAATATGAATAGACTGAGCACAAAGTCTCAATGATGCCTCTCAATTTGGGCAGAGTTTCATTCAAATTGTCAAAAAAAGAGATCTTTTTATAATTAAAGTCCCTTATATAGCCACTTCAAGGACGTGAGAATAGTAATACATCATGATGCATTGAGAACTGTTAGGAAGACAAGCTAGAACTTTGGGGCATTTTACCCATTTGATCTTCTTAATGTAGATAAACAAGCCATGCAATTGAAAGATTACAACTTTCAATGTTCACCTAGCAGTCTGATCTTGTCTTCATCATTCCTCCTTTTTTGGTTAATTGAATTGAGTCCTTGATTCATTCGTTGATCTGTCTTTCCTCTCTTTCTACTAGTTTTGATCTTGAATTCTGGGAATGCATTTAGGTCTATAAATCCAAAGGATCAATGGCTATTTTATGGACTTTAAAATTGACATTTACATGCCCGTCAATATGCTCTCAATGGCTAGTTCACTATCCTAAATTTGACATATTTAGGGGCATCACCCCTTGGTCTTCTTTTAGCTTTTGGCTTTGTATTCTTCTAGATTGGACTTGCCCTTTTGGGCCTTGAGAAATTACTTGTGTCGAGTCAGAATAGCCTTTTACTTTGGCCGCTAAGAGTTCCCCACAAGGGAACCAGCCCTTCAGAGTCCTTTAACACCCTTTGCCTTGGCAGTTCCCGTAAACAAATCCATGGGCTTTCTCTCGTGAAAGTTCTCCATAGACATTTTCCTCGAGTGTTTTCTCCCATAGGTAATTTCCATGGACATTTGTCCCACAAAAAATTCTCACAAACCATTTGCCTAAGGAAAATTCCTGTGGACAAAAGTCCACAAAAATTTGTTTCACGAAGTCTTTGACTGGTCTTCAGACTTTGCCTACATTTGCTTCTTTGATTTCTTTTAGACTTTTTGTCTGATGGAATTCCTTCAGACAAAAATCTAAAAGAATTATGCCTTAGCCAATTTTAAATACCTTAAACAAATCTGAAAGAATTACCTTTCAGATTCTTTGAAAAATGACCCTTCTGAAGGGTGCTTTTATTGATTAAGTGTCCTCTACAAAGGCACTTATCCTTTAGGAAGTTTCTTTTTGCATTAAACTACCTCTTTGAACTTTGACATTGAACAAATCAGTTGAACCAATCGGTTGAACCAAAAATGCTTCAAGCTGATGGTTCAATGAATTAAACAAGTTGATGAACTAAACATTAGAACCAAACATTATGAACTTGCCTTTGAACCAACAGTTGAACCATCTCATTGAACCAATCAATTGAACCAAGGATTTGAACCAAAATGGTTCAAGCCAATGGTTCAAGTCAATGGTTCAATCAAATGAACCGAGTGAATGAACTTGCTATAGACATGTTCAATGAACCAAGATGTTAAACCAAGTTTTGGTTCAACATTTCAAACAAAGCTTTGAAAAATGTCTTTGAACCTATTATTGAACCTATAGACATTGAACCAAAGGATGAACTAAAAGAATGAACCAACTGAGTGAACTATTTGGTTGAACCAAAAGACACTGAGTGAAATAAAGCATTGAATCGCTTGGTTAAACTGAGCTATTGAACTATTCCTTTGGTTGAACCTGCCAATCAATGTTGAAATCATTAAACCTTTGAACCAAAGTGTTTTAATGGTTCAACAATTCAATGGTTAAAGCCGCCTTGATTTGGCCAAGTGTCTTGAAGCTGATGAACCAATTGAAGCGATTGAACTTTGAACCTTGATGAAGCGCTTAACTCTTGCCAAAGACATTGAACGTGTTGAACCTTGAACCCGTTGAACCTTTGAACCAAAGTGGTTTAATGGTTCAATGGTTTAGTGGTTCAAGTCTCTTTTTTCACTCAAATGCTTGTTGATGGAGATTTTCAATTGAAATAAGGCTCTGAACCAATCCTAGAAAATGACTAAGTGTTGAAAATTGATTCTTTTGACTGAAACTGCCTACAAAAGCCTTTGAACCTATATTAATGAACCTACCTATAGAGTCTATAAAAACAAAGTCCGTAGAAGTCAACATGTAAAACCCATTGAACTTAACTTGCAAAGTCTGTAGATTTTTTGAGAAACTTGGAAAATGAGGAATTTGAATGTCTAGGACAAATTTTGGAAATGGAAGAGGCAATTTTGGTCTGTAAGACCAAAATAGTTCAAATGTTGTCCCAAAAATGACTGCTACTTTTTAGGGAACAATAAAAATCACATGGAATATAATATTATGACTTAATATAACTCACCATTTCAATTTAATTTGTTGGAAAAATGTATAATTTCCTCAACCATCTTCTTCATCTCAACCAGTCAGAACTAGCATAGTGACCAAGCTAGTGAGAAGAGTGAAAAACTTCAAGTGAGCTTATTTTAAGGTGTGTTTAATGTCTTTAAGGAAATTAATGGTATTTAATCATGTCATTCACACCCTCCAATATATGTTTATTAAAAATTTATTCCTTTTTTGAGGCCAAGTGTGCAGGGTGTATGAAGGAAGAGTTATTTAGACTATAGATGGTGATAGCTCATTTTTAAATGATGCTAGATGATTAAGACTACAACAAATGCATGTAATGGAATTTATGAAACCCTTACCCTTCATTAAAATAATTATACTTGTCCCTAATCAGTTTTAGGATATTCAAATATTGTTAATCATGAAGGTAGTTTTATTGAGATAGTTAAAGGAATTTTATTCCACTTTTTAAGAGTTTCATGACTTGGAGAGCCACTTGTTCTTTATAACCTTGTATGGTCCATTCCAAAATCTCTTTCCATGAAAAATTAACTCATTATCTCTTCTTGACAAGTGTCCTTGTGACATTTTTACTTCTCTCTTCTCCTCTCTCTCTCTCTCAAGTTTTATATGAACTAGTTATTTTGACCTTTATAACTTATGTTCCACCTAAGTATGGAAAAACCTTGCTCATTTTCATACCATTTGATCAATAATACTACTTATTTTTACCTCTTCCATAATATTCATAGTGTGTTTTAATTGGATTATGGATCTTTATTAGTGAATACTATGGACTCTTTAGCATGTGGTCTCATTCTTTCACCTATTTATAGCTTTTTCTTGTAGGGCATGTGAAGAGTTTTATGAAATGTCAAGGTTTAATGAGTTATTATATTCACTAGTACCATTCAAGGCCTCTTGTCTAGTCCTCTAAGTAGAAACATTCATCCATAACCTCATAATGTAACATTGATGTGAGAAGATGCAACTTAGAGAAGTGTATGTGTGGTTAGTCATTTGTTCTCATGTGTAACATGCAGATGGTTGGAAGTCATTAACTTATTATTGTGTATCACCTCCCTTAGGATATTTTAATTTTATTTTTATCTCTCCCTTTACCCCTTAAAGTATATGTTTAGTAGTGATCCAAAGTGGTACATCAAGGGAAGTAGCCCTATCTAGAGATTCACCTCATCCTTAGGCTATCCACAATCCTAGAGGTGTTAAAATTGTGCCACTTGGATGAGGATAGCTATGAAATCTCCTTAAAGGATTAAAATCCAAGTGACAATAGTTTTTGGCATGCCCTATGGGACTCTTAGTCCAAGGAGTTAAAATATTTTTGGTGTTGTCTTTTAATAATCAGCCTTTGGAGGCATCTATCCAAGTATCAATGGTGACTCCAAAGTTATATCAATTGGTCAAGTAGCCCAAGTTTTCCTTTGAATATTTTTGGTAACATTTTAATTTGTGTTCTTACTTTCAATGAATTTTCATGGCTAATTTTGGTGTTGAATATTGTTTTACACAAGTTGATGAGACATATCCATCTTAAGGCACTCCTTGTCAGCATTGGTGTGATTCTTACTAGTATTATCATGATCCTTATTATCATTATAAATATCATTTTCATGATTTGTATCAAACCTATAACCAGCCTTCTCAATATCTTGTTCCTCCTAGTCAACCTAGTCACTTCTCAAGTAAATCCATTTCTACTTTCAAGTAAACACTTTTGGGCTATGAAAAGTAAATTTTAGATCTTGACACATAAATGGGATATGGTTTATATGTTCCTATTCATATTATTCATAAGGTGAGAGATGCATTATATTTATTCAAAAGAGACTAGGCACCTATTGAGAGTACAAATTGGCAAAGGCTCACAAGTGAGATGCTAGATGTGAGTGGCTTCATTTCTTCCTTAGAGGATAGGCTAAAAATTCATGAAATTTATCCTCAAAAAACCTATCAGCCTTCATATCCACTTCCCAAACATTTCTATCAGTCTTACTTGACCCCTAGTCATGAACCCAATCAAGCATACCAAAGTCATCCTTTTCCCAATCAGTTAAAAGAGAGAGTTGAAAAGAGAAACCTTATTTTTGAATCAAATATTGATAGGTAGATTGAGTTGGATAATATTCATAGGCAAAAATATATGTCATCAAAAAAATAATTATAATCTAAGCCCTCATTAGCCTCTCCAATTACATCCCCAACTCAAGAAATGACCTCTAAATATGAGATTCCAAGTTGGAGACAAGGTGGAAAATCCAAGCCTGAGGAGATCCCAAGTTTATTAAACACTTCATCCACTCATAAAATTACATCAATACCTAAATAAGATACTCCTAAAATCCTAAACTATAATAATATATTGGAGTCATGGGGGAATAAAGAGGATAAAAACCTTGATGATGAGGAGAATAAAGAGATCCCATCCTTCCTTAGGATACTTCTTGTTTTCCATGTCATACCTATTATACTTCTCATCCTCATTAATATTCCTATGAAATTAAGAAATAAGTTTCCAAGAGAACCTATCCAAGCAAATTTAAGAGTTAGAATCAAGGATGAAATTGCTAAGTCAAGGTGAGATGGAAGGTTTAGAGCCAAAATAACATCTTATGCCTAAACACACCCCATCTAACCTCCCTCAAGAGATTGATCAAGATAAATTATATTTTAATAAAGTTATTTTTAAATGGAATCAATAAAACCAATATATTTTATCCCAAGGTCTGCCTCCCCTTCCTCAAGAGCTTCCAAAAGAATCCCCTACATTTTAATCTCAATCTAATTTTGAGTTCTATATGACACCTTCACCAACTAGTTCATCTTGTCCTCACCCCATAAAAATCACCTTGATGGAATCATGGTATGGGAACATAAATAGGAGAAGTTAGTTTACAAAATATTATAACTCTTTCTTGAATAAAGCCTAGCTCCTTGGCAGCCTTATTGGACTAAGTCACATGACTTCAAGATGCCTAGTCTTGGAATCACAAAGAAGGAGATTGAAGATCTTGTATCCCTTGGGAACCAAAGTCATATTTTATAGGTTGAGATGAAACTTTATATCCTTAAATAGGTTCTAAATGATAAATAATAGGTGGTCTCTTATGTTGAATCTTTAGATTGGGTTGATATGGAAAAATGTTTTCCTTTTGTCAAAGAGGGAGAAATGATCATTGGTTCTTCCATCACTATGCAAGATATCATAGATGGGTAAGAAAAAGTTATTAATAATCCTTTGGATGAATTTTTTGAAATATTTTTATAAGGTTATAATCCTTTTCAAGGAGGTTATGATCTATTCAAAGATGGAGAAGGTAGCTTTGACACTCAAGTGAGTATGCGAAGAAAAGGTAACTTTTCAAACCTGTCCTTCCAAGAGACATGCATTTGATGATGATATGTTTTAAGTAATGAAAATGAGATATAATCTTCTCAATTATTTGGGATAAACCCATCAGTTCTTTAATGATGGAACAAGATCCTATTGGTCTCAATCTTCTAAGGAACAAAAAACCAATCCTCTTGAAGCCATGTCTACCAAGAAGATACTAGTTGATCATGAGATGAAGAGTGGGCAGTAGCATGACATATCTATATAAGTCAAAGAGGAATATATATGCATTGGAGACCTATTTTAATATGGTCTGCTTGAGAGCATAGAAAGTGAAGTGCCAAGAAAAAGGTTTGATCTACCAAGTGTTCAATCCAAAGAGCAACATGCTTGGCACCATGATTCATCTCATGAAGAAGGAAATAAAAGAAAATTTCATTTGGATCCTATAAAGGGAGTTATGCTTTATTTTTAGTTGTATATATATTTTTTAATTCATATTTTTCCTAAGTGATTTGAGCACATGTGTCTGAAAGACATAGTGTTTGTTTTGATTTGTGTGTGTCCTTTATTTTGTATGGTTGAGGTAATCAAGTGATTTTATATTGATCAAATATTATGTTCAATGGTCAAAGGTCTCCTTATTTGTTTTTATACTCTATATGAATCCTTAATCCCAATGGATTGATAAGACTACTGGTCTAGTTAGTATAGTAGGCATACTACCCCTATGAGTCACCAGTTTGTTGACCAAATTTTCCCCTGTAGGTCAAATTGGGACCCCTATAGGTAAAAAATTGAGTTTTAGGTATTTTAGGGGTATAAAAATATATGTATTAAGGTTTATTATAGTTCATTTAGTGTGATTTTATGTTATATTATCCCTAGTCATTATTCATTTTGGTCTTTATATCATTTTGAGTCATTTTAAGGTCATAAATAGGGCATCAAATTAGTTGTATGGCATCCTATAGAAGTGTGAAGGTGTAATAAGGGTGACATCACATGACATGTGTCATATTATGCCTTAATAAACTATTATTAACTTAAAGTGATAGGTTTTTTAGAATAAAGATAAGTTTTCTTGGGAAAAGAAAAGAGTTTAGCACTTATACGACCCATTGGAGAAGGTGACACATGGGAGAAGTTTATGAAATATATATTCATCCTTCTCATATTTATCTCAATTCTTAACATTCTTTGGAAGTGATAAAATAAGTCCCAAAACCACTTTGTTCCTATCTTGCCCTTTTAGACATGTAGAAGTGATCAATAGGTTCATGCTTAGTATGGTTAGTAGAAGAGGTTCCAAGTCAAATTATATTTGTATGTGGTAGTAAACTAAAAGATATACATTTCAATATAAATATTTTTAATATTGGTTAACCATGCTTTATGAACCATCCTTTACAACTTGACTATGTTTTTATGCTTGCCAATCTGTGCACCCTATAGGTTTTTCTCCATTTTGGATAAGTCCATACAAACTAGTTTATGAGGTTTATTCCAGATGATGTTATATTCCTTATATAATTCTCACTATTCTTTGTTTCACATTTCATGGTGTTTTTATGATCAAGTTAATTCATGTTATAGGAAGGTGTCACCATATGAGGTTTTAGTCAAAGATCCTTATTTGTAGAATGATTGGTTATTAGAAGAGGTCTCATAGTAATGTGATGTGATGTTTTGAATGTTATAATTCTATAAATACAACCTTAATTACATGTTGTACCTTGTCTTTTACACCCAGTACTGTCACACTCACAACCAACTTTCTACCTATTCTCAATTACAGCCATGTTTTTGAACTCTAATCATGATTATAAAGTAGAAAAGAAGAATATAATAGATTTTTGAATGTTATTTTTGTATTATAAGTCATATTGGATACTCTAAGTATCACAAAATATCTTGATGTAATCATATACCACACATATACATATTATGCCATAAACATTCACCTAAAGGTGCTTACAAAAGGTTTAAACCTTAAAAATGTGGTGGAAGGTTGGCCTTATGACTTTAATATCCTTATGTTCCATTTTAACATAAATTTATGATATATTATATTATTTATAGGTTAAATTATTTCAATACATGGACTATCTCATACTCACTGTCTATATGCAGCTCACAATGCACTTACAGCCACTCATGATGATGTCATGATAAGAATAAGAGCATTAGTGGTGATTTTAATACTTTTAAAGTGTGATGAGTTAATTTAATTGAATTTAGATAGGCCTTGTACCTATTAATATCAAATATGATGCTCATTGCCTATTACCCTACATCACTTCCTGTACATGATGACATCCACCTATAGGTGGCATTAGCAGAGGACTGAGGCACTTGTATGATGAAGTTGAAGCATGATAAAACCTTATTGATGACATAGTAGGTATTTTTGATCATTTAATACCTTTTAGAGTGTAAATTTTGTATTTTAATGTGTTGATAACATTCTAGAAGGCAATGACTATAGGCTTAGGTGTAAAATCCCTAAAATGAAAAAATAGAGCACCCTAGCATTTTGTAGATATCTTATTATAAGGTTTAAAAAGACTTTGATGTAGAATAGTGATAAAAAATTATATTATAATCATGGTAGAAAGGCATTTAAATTTTTTAAAGGTAATTGAAAAATTGAGGTTGGAAGTTTGATGGCTCAAAGTTGCCTACAAAACACTAAATTCCTTCAATATCATATACATGATTTTGAGTTTTGAGCAACCTTTATTTTCAAAGTTGTTACTAGACCATCCCATAAAATATAAATATATTAAAATAGTTAAAATTTTATGTATTATATAAATAACGATTAAAAAAGGTTTATATATATATATATATATATATATATATATATATATATATATATATTAGGGTCCTAAAGTAAACTATAGGTGTCCTTTCCTCTCATAATGCGTACCTACAACAGATCCTAACTTCTACATCATCTATAACAAAGGGTTAGACTTGGAATTATAAACTTGTGTGAAGTTAATATGAATTAAAATACCATTATAGGACACATAATTGAAAATTACACAATTTCCAATGTGATACCATCACTTTTAGGCTCCTTTTGGTCAAAATAGTCATCTACAATTTGATTATAATGTAACAATGAGAGGAAATAGGTGGATCAAACATTGACAGGTCTCCAAATGCATTGTTTTGAGTTTAAAATAATATTAAATAGGATAAAAGGTATATATTTAGTACTATATCATAGATAAAATTCAAAATCACAAGGTTTCATCAACAGGTAGACCCTTATTTTGCCTCAGCATGTCAATTTTAAATGTATGTAGTAGTGGGCTTAAAAATGATGTCTAAAGATTGTATTTCATATGCACTAATAAAATGGGTAAAAATAAATGTTAATTTATCCTATTAAATTATAAATAATCCTATGAACATTTCCTCTAATATAATATTATGTATGGCACCCTCTAAAATGAGAATTTAATTAGGACTTTATGCACAAATTTTTACCTAGCAGTCTGTTTTAGGTTTTTGAGAATTTGGAGGGCCACATGACAAAATAGAGTGATTATTTTTTGTGTATGAGGTATAAATAACTTTTATAATCCACTAAAATATCCAACTTGGTTTGATTAAATATGGGAGTTCCCTATGGTTTGTCTCAGATAAAGGGCACTCCCTTTATAAGCAAAACCCTGCAATCTTGGATAGAATGGTTAAAAGGATGGACTAAAGGGTATAGGTAAATTTAAATAATATATGGTAAGTTTAAAAATACATATATAAATATAAATAATCAATTATGAAATGGTTAAACTAATTGGGGAGGTCTAAATTATCAAGGGTTATAGTCAGGCCTATTAGGCATGTTTAGGCCTAAAGACCAAAATGAGAGACCAATGCCACTTCCAACTTGAAGAGTGGATTAAAATTGAATAATACATGTTCATGTGGGAATAATATATGTGTTTTATCTATTTTTATTCGTAATAAATCAAGAGAAATCCATTTTGGGTCTTAAGATAGCTCATGTCTATTAAACAAGGTTTAGGCCTAGTGTCCAAACGAGGAGTCTTTCACACTTCTAGCATTAAATATGAATTATAAATTATTGGATAATGTTAATAAGTTCATTATAGGTGTTTTAATGTTAAAAATTTCATAGAAATCATCAAGAATCCTTTTTTGGGATCAGAAACAACATTAGCCCTACTAAAATGAGGAATCAAGCTCGACAAGATAATTTTGGATGCTCACATCTCCCTTGAAGCTATGCCTAGGAATATAAGAAGTTTAGGGATGTTTATTAGGGTATTTAAATATGAATTTTTGGAATTATTTTTAAAATACAATGTCCAATCTTCATGAACAAACGTTAAGAGTGAAAACATGCCTAAAACCCTTGCTAAACCCTTACAAGGACCCGATTGGAGAAATGAGGATGGTGAGCCACCAAAATGGAATATTTTTCCCATAATTATGATTTTAGGTTTCATAATACTCTCTCAATATCCTCCCCATCCTATTGGATTATATGAAATTATATGGATGGGGTACAAAAAAAGGTATTTCTAACTATTTTATGTGTTGTACAGGTTTCAAGAGGTTTAAAGAGATTAAAATCACATGGAAGGGAATATTAGGACTAAAAATTTAAATATTATGCCTTTTAATAACTCTTAAGTGTCTCAACCAACTGCTTCATCTCAGCTAGTCAAAATTGGCATAGTGACCAAGATAGTGAGAAGGGTGGAAAACTTATAGTGAGTTAATTTTAAGGTGTGCCGAATGCCTCTAAGGCCATGGAAGGTCTTTAAACATTTAATTCACTCCATCCCATGTATTTTCATTAAAAACTTATGCCTTTTTGGAGGCTAAGTGTGCAATGTGCATAAAGGAAGATTTTTTTAGACTATAGATGGTGATAGCTCATTTCCAGATGATGCCAAATGACCAATAAATGCATGAAAGGGAATGTTTTCAACCCTTCCAATTAACTATAATATTTATACCTATACCTAATTATTTTTTAGATTTTCAAATAGGGATAATCATGAAGTAAGTTTTTTGAGCTAGTTAAGGGAATTTTATGTCACTTTTCAAGAGTTTCATGAATTGGAGAGCCACTTGTTCCTTCTCACCTTGCATGGTATATTCCACACTCTATTTACATGAATAATAAACTCATTCTCTCATCTTTACAAGTGTTCTTATGACCTTTGGACTTCTCTCTTCTCCTCTCTCTCTCAAGTTCTATAAGAACTAGCCATTTTAGCCTTTGTAACTTATGCTCCACCTAAGTATGGCAAAGCCATACTCATTTTCATACCATTTGATAAATAAGACTACTAATTTTTACCTATTTAATAAATATTAATAGTGTTTTTTACTTGTATGATGGATATTTCTTAGTGAAGACTATGGATTCCTTAACATGTGGTCTCATTCTTTCACCTATTTATGGCTTCTTCTTGCAGGGAATGTGAAGTGTTCTAGGAAATGTCAAGGTTGAGTAGACTATGGATAAGGTTATAAGATACAAATTGGGTAGAGATTTTCCATACCCAACAGAGGGATGTCCCTATTAGTCATTTTAAACCTACATATATAAGAACAAGAGAGATGAGAGGGAGAGATCATGAATTCTCATAAATTATATAACATAACTTGAATTTTTAGTTTCTAATTAGAAAATAGTCCATGAGACACCACCTTCTAGCCTTTTCCAAAGCATGAGGCATATTTGATTAATGGTCTTCATGGAAGTATGGCATAGAAATGGTATAATGGAAACTAATTTAGTCTTCTTTTGAACTTCTTAGGACATGAACATGCTAAACTTGGCCAACCATCTCCTTATTTTTAGTTAGAATGGTATAATTATGGTCCAATTGAACTCCATTAAGTATTAAATAGCATACATCCCGCTTTTGCATGTTGACTAGGCCTAAAATTTCCATGTTATCCATAATGGTCATGAAATAGGAATTAATACCCCAATATAGTAGTTAAAATAATAGTTATGGTCCCCCATTAACCCTCATAGCATCTCATAGCAAGATACATACTCTTTAGCTTGCCAAATAGGCCTACTAGGCATCTAAACCTAGTCACTTGGTACTAGCCACTTAGGTAGCCATGAAACTTGCATAGAACCATGAAAATAGGTTAATGATCATGATTTAGGACCAAATAAACACCTTATACCATGATTTATGCCTTCAAGGCAATGTACACCAATCATTATTATTCATCGATGTGACTAGGTCATCTCTCTACTAGCTCCTCTAGACTGCCTTTCTAGTCTAGGGCTACCAAAACACTTCTAAAAGAGACTGAGTGTATTTTATGGCCTAAGAGGGTAGAATACATCTCACATTACCCTCCTCCATGATATGTAATTGTTCACCTATATTTTCACCTTAAATTCACCATGAAATCCTATAAAAATAGGGCATTTATTACATTTATATAGGGGTACGTACAAACCATTTATATAATCATAACCTTCTCATAGTGTAAGATGTGTTTCATGTGTTTTTCATGCCAAACTAAGGCATTTAAAGCCATATATCTCACTCATTCTCCTATCAAGATATACTAAGGGTTTTAGGAGGGTTTATACACCCTTACTTTCTTAGTAATCATTCATAGATCTAAGACCTCTAATTAACTGCTAAATACCATGAATGATTAGTTTATAGGGGTGGCTTCTTATGATTAAGTCTTTAGTTTTCCATTCAAATCCTCATTCAAGTACCAACTAGAAAACTATGCTCTCTTGAGCTCTTTCATAATGTGAATAATGTTTTTGAGGTGGTCGGGCTCTTGGTGATGATTCATAGAGTTGGGAGGTTTGATGAGGGAACCAATGTCAAGAGTCTAAATTCAAAAACCCTCTCTAACCTTTACAAACTCCTTGGGATCCCATATAAAACTTGGAGACCAATTTTTGACCCCAAGTCAAAATTGGTCAATCCCTCTAAATTGAAACTTTCATAAGGTTGTCACGTGGTCTTTTCATGCTATAAATGGCCCCTAAAAGTCATCATAAATAATTATTAGTGTTTTTTAAGGTAAGTTTGGAGAATTTAAGGTATCTTATCTTGGTTGTATAGTGGTCTAGACATGTCATGGAGAGATAAGGCTTGTTAAAGTGGTGTTATAGGTGTTTAGGAGTCTCTCAAACTCATTTTATGTCTTAATCACTTTATCATAACTTTAAATGCATGTTTAGAGACTTTAAGGTTCATCTGTAAACTTGAAGGTGTTGAAAATGAGAAGAAAAGGTGATTTTTGGCTAACATTCATCTATGACAAAGTCCCCTAAGAGATAAATACATAAAACAAACCTTTCAAGGACCTTGGAGAAGTTAGATAACTGCCACACCTCTTAGTAAGTCAAAAAAAAATTAGAATCTTGAGTTTCAATGCCAAATAAAGGAGTTAAGAGACTTGTATGGACTTGTTCAAGTCATTTTCAAGTAAAAACATTGTATAGGTGTCCATTGATATTCCATAGGTCATAAAAAAACATGAAAATAGGTTTTAGGTCTCAAAGTTGTATAAATATCTTTCTCTCCTCCATGGCGCCATTCACAAGCTCTTGAAGGCCATTTTTAACTACATGGTATAGGTTATATAGGTAGAGTTGGGGAATAAAATTTTATCCAAATTTTGGGACCCATATGGTCTTCTAATTTTTGTCATTGGTCATTAGATTGATCTCCTTAGCTTTATGAACAATAGTTAAGGAACTAGACTTTTTTTTTAAATTAAAATACCCATAGATTGAGTTTTGTGCAACTCCAGTAAAAGTGTGAACTCTTTAGTTGCATAAAACTAATTAGAATCAGTTATAATAGGTCTATATATGCATCATACATCTTCATCCACCATTTTGGCATGTGTGGATGGTCTTTTGGATATGAGAGATGCTCTTATGCATAATTTACAAGTGACTATCAATATTTCTATGTTTTAGGGTTATATAGATGGTATAATGAATCTAAGTGTTCCTTAATTATTTTATAGCATCCTTACAATCCATTCATGGCCCTATAATCCTCTAAACATTTTGTACTAGTTTTAAAATGGTCACATCTTTATTAACCTTATGGACTATGTTCTAGTGTGCCTACATAACAGGGTGATTTGAATGGGTTTAAATATGTATTTGCATAAATATTGAGAGTTATGATCTCTTAATTAATGTGTTTATAAAATAAAGGCATGATATGTTTACACTTTTCAAATGCTTATACATAAGGTGGCAAAAATGTAGGTCTCCAAATTCAAGATAAATCTAATGGTGTCAATGTTTAAGGTTATTGACCTAGGCATGAAATCAATGTGATGGTTTCAAGTTGAAAAAGGTCACAAACCAATGAAGGTTTCCAAGAACCTAAATTAAAATAAATATGAAGACATGACAAACAAGCCTAATACAATTATAGAATTGTGTGGGGAATAGTTAAGGTAGAGGTGGTAAGATGCTTTGAGTGTCAGGAATTAGTTTCTACATTAGTATTTAAATTTAAATATTTAACGAGAGGTAAATATAATATTGTGTGAGAATATATTATTTTGTTAGATTGTTAATTGTCATATTGTTGTGAGGGAAACAATACTACACTTATAGGTTTATGAGTAATAATAGGGTGTGAGGAGATATTATGGGGGGAGTAGTTGGAGGAACCTCCTTGTTTATAGAATTAGTTTCACTATATGTATTTTTTCAATCTATTTAATAAATTGTGTTAATTGATCGACTAAAATTTTTCTATGCATGTGCATATTATTGAGCCCTCATCTCTACCCATATTGATTAATCTCATTATCTAGTATCAAAGCAAGTTCCACCCTAGACCTCTTTGTAATTTAGTTTTGCTTATCACAAGAATTTTGGAGTGCATACCATGTCCAAAAATTTTACCATTTAAGAGACTTTCATATTATGTCAAAATTTTACAGTCTAGACCACTGTGAATATTGTTAACAATATTTATATTAAAACAAATATATAGATATATATTTTTAGTTTTTTGGTTGTATATCTATGCATTAAGGGTTTTATTTCTTTTTTTAAGCATTGCATTGGTATTTTGACATTACATATATTCAAAAATATTAGATCAACATCAATTTTATCTATATTATATTCAACATTAAATAACTAATGAATTTTGATTGAATGAAATATAATAGTTTGATCATGATATTTGATTGATATTTATTATGATGCCTTAACTTTGCTTCACACCCAGTGGATCCATATTTGACCTTATAGTCTCTAGCACAACATTAAGCACATTAACCATATCTCAAATCTCATCAAGCTTAAAATTAGATTGATGGGTTACCACTATTTGTTTTAGCTTCACCTTGGCCTAGGATTATCATGATAGTTTAACCTCTGCATCAATGGTATGACCTCCAAATCCTTAGCTCAAATTGAACCCTGATCCATTCAATTGCATATTCATAGTGAGATATGCTTATAATGGCTTCATCTTTGGTTCATCAAACAATGCATGGTGATCCACTTTTCCTAGATCTGTACCTATATTTTATTATCTCAATTATCCAAGTTGTTACTAGACTATAGACATGGTGTATTGACTCTATTAAACCTATTATGTGCTCATAGTCCACAAATTACATTCAAAATTACTTGAACATATCGTATGTAGTCCCCTTCTCCTCGTGGTTTCAAATCTTACTTGGCATTTGACACAACATTTACTTTTATGAAGGAGATCTATAAATCTTTCCTTGTCTGAGCTCAAACCTATTCAAACACACCTCCCAAACTTGGTTTCCTTTCATAGAAAGATTACCTTAGATGATCTTATATTGGGTCTTCAACTCGATTCACATCATGGTAGTTATCAACTCGTGTATCAATCTATGTGTCTTAATTGCAAAACATTGCATCAACCATCACGATACCTGAATTCTCTTTATGGTTACCCATTCAGTAGTCTCCACTCACTGTTCACTTTACCAAACTCACATGCAGACCCTACCATCTACCTTTGTCATTGTCATCCAAGCTCCATACCATTCAACCTTTGGCCTCAATTTTTTTTTAGGTATTTAGTCAAGTTTTAGGGTTCATGTTTTATTTTTTTTTATGTTTAGATCAGAATCTAGTTTTTAATTTTTTTTATTGTAAGTTTTTGGTTTTATAGTATATGTGGTATTATTTCATTTTAGGTTTTATTTTTATGTTTTTTTGTTAATTTTTATTTTTCAATTTTAAGATTTTATAATATTTATTTAGTAATGTTTTATTTTTATTTTTATGAAGTTTTGGTTTGGGTTTAATATAGTTTAGTTTTTAAGTTTTTTTTGTTAAGAGTTGTTCATCCAAAATTAAATAAAAAATTAAAAGTGTCTTTTGTGTCTATAATCAGGTCTAACATGTCAAAAATGTCGCTTATAGTCTTAATTTATATTTAGAGTTTTGTGTCAAGTCCTATAAAATATGTTTGTCAAAAGTTAGGCAATTATAAATATAGTCACACATAGTCCTTGCTACAGGTCTATCTTTTGAGGATTTTATGTTTGATTGAGAATGTTGTTAGGAATTAAGTGAATGTAAATTATATTTTAATCACCATAAATCACAAAACCAGATTTTAAATGTGTGAAAATAAGATTTAATTGTGCAGAAACAATTCCTTCTAACCATAGATTAATGAAAGCATAAATGGAGAGAATCAAAACCAGCGATAACACATAACACAGATATACCATGATTCACCCAATTTGGGCTACATCCAACAAGAAAGTTCTCAAATAAATCAAAAATTTGAAACAAGATTATAATGAACTCTCATAGAGATATAAAAATCTCCTCCAGAATTCACAAATGAATTCTCTGAATTTTTGATCCAAATCTGAAACCTATCAAAAATAATCCACAAATGCTCTACCACACCTGCACCTATATAAAAAAAACATCCACAAGATGCTATACCACACCCTACAAAAATATCTCACATATCATGCCCTATTGTATCTGTCATATATCCAAAGCCTCACCACCACCTATATATATCACAAATGAGGAGAAAACTCACCAAATAAAGGAGATACATGTTATCCTTATCCAAAATAGCCTCATCCACAAATTATCATGCCATTTATACCTAATCATGCTTATTTATAAGCCCCACCAAATAAAAATATGCCATTTTCCACCAAATGGCATAACTTCCAATGTGGAAATCCAACCCACCTCCATAATACATCAAAAATTTATTAAATATTGCATTTAATAATTTTCTCCTCATAATGCATCATATAAACAAGTAAATACATCATTTAATAATTTCTCCTAATACATCATGAAATTATTAAATATATTATTTAATAATTTTCTCCTAATGCATTATAAAAATATTAAATAAACAATTAATTCCCTAGAACAAGGAAATCAATCCTACTTCAGACAAAAATGGAAGAATACATGAAAATTATTAAATAAAAATTTAATAACTTTCATTCACATGAGGAGCAATGGAAAAATGTGCTCCCCACATCCTTGGAGATCTCTAGACCCCTAAAGTGTACCAAAATGGTCGTGTGATAGCCCCGAAGGGCTCCACACTCAATAATCTCCCACTTGGATACCTTTTCTCTTGAACAAAATCTATCATTGTTCCATGAACACTAAGGCCAACCAAATTTGAACATAGTTTCAATTTGTCCAATGTGACCACCTTGGTCATCATATCCACAGGATTCTGGTTAGTATGAATCTTCTCCAACTTCACCAAGTTCTCATCCAAAGTTGTCTTGATGAAGTGATAATGTAACTAAATATGTTTCATCCTCGAGTAGAAAGTAGAGTTCTTTACCAAATTAATAGCACTCTAACTATCACTATGTAGCCTCCCAACTTCCTTCTCATTCCCCAACTCTCAAAAAAACTCTAGTAACCAAATCATCTCCTTGCTAGCCTCTATGGCAGCAACATACTTTGCCTCTATGGTTGACAAAGCCACAACTTTATATATCTAACTAACCATTGTATCTCCAATAGTAAATATATATCCTTTCATACTCCTCCAGCTATCAATATCGCTTGCCATATCTGAGTCCACATAACCATGCAAAGAGGTATTTGATCCACCAAAACATAATGTAAAATCAATGATTCCTCTCAAATAGTAAAGAATCCATTTCATTGCTTGCCACTTCTCACAACCTGGATGATTCATATACTTGCTCATAACTCCCACTACATAGAAAATATATAGCCTAGTACAAACCATGGCATACATCAAGCTACTAACTATCGAAGAATAAGGTACCTTAGACATCATAAGCTTTTTAGCTTCTATCTTGGGATACTACTCCTTTGATAATATAAATTGGCCTACCAAAGGAGTACTAATAACTTTAGCATCCAACATACTAAACCTTTCAAAGACTTTCTTCACATACTCTAATTAGGATAAAACTAGATTCCTCTCCTTCCTAACATGAGTAATCCTCATACCAAGGATTTGCTTTGTAGCACCCAAATCCTTCATAGCAAAGGAGTCACTAAATTATTTCTTGAGCATATGAATATGTTATATTTTATTTCCTACAACTAAAATGTCATCCACCACATACAAGCATAAAATAATAAAGGAACCATCATCAAAATGTTTGATGTACATGTAATGTTTAGAATTACACCTTTGATATTCTTGTTTCAACATAAAATAATCAAATTTCGTATACCATTGCCATGGAGCTTGATTCAAGCCATACAAGCTCTTATTTACTCTACAAACATAGTTCTCCTTCCCTTTAACCTCATATCCCTATGGTTGCTTCATATACAACTCTTCATCCAAATCACCATGAAAAAAGTAGTTTTGACATCTAACTTTTCTAAGTGCAAGTCCTTAATTGCAACTAAACCAAGAACAATCCTAATAGAAGTCATTTTTACAATAGGAGAGAAAATATCATCAAAATAAATACCTAATTTTTATGCAAACCCCTTGACCACCATCCTAGCCTTATACCTTTTTCTCCCTTGATCCTTTTCTTTTATTTTGAAGATCCACCTTTTTGGCAATGCACTCTTGCCCATGGGTATCCTTACCAAATCGCATGTTTGGTTCTCCATGAGAGATCTATTCTCTTCATCCATGGCTTATTCCTATTTCAACCTAGCATCTTCTTGCATTGCTTCCTCATAACATTCTGGTTCTCTATTATTAGTGAGTAACAAATAAATCAAAGAAGGATAAAAACATTCAAGTGCTTTTCTTATCATAGGACTTTGGCATCTTTGTGTATAAGATTCTTGAACTAATTCATTAGATACTTTTCCATATGTAATGTCATCCAATACTATGTACTCTTTTTATTTATGTTCCTATTCCTACAACTAATCCTTATACATGAATTTTTCATTAAAGACTACATCTCTAGACCAAAATATTTTCTTATCTTTAATGCTCTATAAATGAAAACCAAAGTCATCCTCACCATATCCAACAAAGGTGCATTTCTCTGATTTAGCCTCTAACTTTGTCTTATTCTCTTTCTTTATGAGGGAAAAATCCTCACATCTAAAGATTCTAAGAAAATAATAATCAACATTCTTACCATACCAAGCTTATTTAGGAATGCCTCCATCCAAAGGCATAGAAGGTCCTCTATTAATCAGATATACTACCGTGCTAACTACTTCTTCCCAAAATTATAAAGGCAACCCAACATGTAACCTCATGCTCTTAGCACATTCCATTATTGTTTTCTTCATCTTTTCAAACACCCCATTTTGCTATGGAGTTCCTAGAGCCATCTTTTGCCTATGAATTCCATTGTTACAACAATAATCAAAGAAAGAATTACTATAATTCTCACTTACATTATCTGATCTAAGACATTTTAATTTAAGACTTATTTCATTCTCAACCAAGGCTTTCCATTTCTTAAAAGTGTCAAATACATTAATTTTTTTAATACAATAAACCCAAACTTTCTTAGTTGCATCATCAATAAAAGTGACATAATAATTAGAACTACTAATAGAAGATACCTGAGCTAGTCCCCATACATCTAAATGTACCAACACTAATTTGTCCTCATTCTTTATGGGTTTAACTTTTATGAACTTAACCCACTTTTGTTTCCCATACACACAATCCTCATAAAATTCTAGATCTAGATTTTTCAATCTAGGCAAATTATATTTTAATATCTCCATGCCCTTATGGCTCATATGACCAAGCCTATAGTTCTACATAGTTGCATTTCCATCTGTATCAACTAAATCACAAGAATCAACACTACTATTCAAATATAAAGTACCAACTTTCTTACCTCTCAAAATCACAAGAGATCCTTTGGTAACTTTACAAGAATCTCTAGTAAACATAACTAAACATCTTTCACTACCTAATTGCCCCACTGAAACCAAATTGTGTCTCAACATAGGCACATGTTTGACATCCTTAAGTAGCCATGAGTTACCATTCTACATTTTCACTTGAATAGAACATTTCCCTACTATGTCACATGGTTCATCATCACCAATATATAAATGTCCTAGACTCTCTTGAACATAATCAGAAAAATAATGCCTATGTAGGGTAGCATGAAAAGAAGCCCTTGAATCTAATACCCAAGACTCAGTAAAATTATCCAAAGAAAGAATTAAGGCATTCTGACTAGTTTTACCTGATGTCACATTTGCCTCATTCATTTCCTCCTTGTTACCCTTCTTATCCCGAAGTGACCAACAATCCTTCTTTGAATGTCTACTCTTCCCACAATGCCATCATATCATCTTGGCTTTAGATCTTGATTTAGATCTACATTTTAACTTTCCATAGTCGTATTTCTCTTGTCCTTTTGCCTCCCTCTAGTATTAATAGATAAAGCATTACCTAAAGATGATTCACCAGTGCTTTTCCTTCATATTTCCTCACTAATAATCACACCTACCACTTCCTAAAAATTAAAGCTTCCCTTGAAAGGGATTGCATTACTCATAGCCATAACCAAACATCCCAACTATCTGGCAAAGAACATAAAATTAGTAGATCTCTAACTTCATCATCAAACTTAATTCCAACTAAAGTGAGCATAATTATAACTATATTAAAATCATTTAAATGATTAGTAATAAAACCATTCTTAGACATTGTCATGTTAAACAATCTTTTCATAAGAATTTTTTTATTTAAAGCTGAGGGTTCTCATACAACTTTCCAAGCTTATCCATGAGATCCTTTGTAGATGTCTAATTTGCAATGTTAAATGCAACAAAAGAAGCAAGGAATAAATGAATGGCTCCCAATGCCTTTCTATCAAGAAATGTCCAATATGCATCACTCATAATTATAGGTTGTCCTCCTTTTCCCTCTAAGGGGATTTGAAGTTTCTTCTGATACAAGTAATCCTTCATTTGCATTTTCCACAAACCAAAATTCTTACCATCAAATTTCTCAACTCTAAATTTGATTTCTTCTCCCATAGCTCCCACTCAAGCTAGTAACCATTCCTATGATTTACCACTTCATCTGAAACACCACCAAAGCTCTCATACCAGATGTTAGGAATTAAGTGAATGTAAATCAGATTTTAATCACCATAAAATCACAAAACCAGATTTTAAATGTGTGAAAATCATATTTAATTATGTGTAAATAATTCTTTCTAACCATAGATTGATGAAGGCATAAATGGAGAGAATCAAAACCAGCAATAACACATTACACACATATATCATGATTCACCCAATGTGGGATACATCCACCAGGAAAGTCCTCAAATAAATTAGTAATATGAAACAAGATTACAATGAACTCTCACAGAGATAGAAAAATCTCTTCCAAAATTCATAAATGAATTCTCTAAATTGTTGATCCAAAATTGAAACCTATCAATAATAATTCACAAATTCTCTACCACACCTATACCTATATAAAACAAACATCCACAATATTTTATACCACACCCTACAAAAATATCTCACATATCATGTCCTATTGTATCTGTCATATCTCCAAATCCTCACCACCACCTATATATATCATAAATGAGGAGAAAACTCATGAAATAAAGGAGATACATTTTAACCTTATCCAAAATAGCCTCATCCACAAAGGATCATTCCATTTCTACCTAATCATTCTTATCCATAAGCCCTACTCAGTAGAAATATGTTATTCTCCACCAAATGGCACAACTTCTAATGTGGAAGTCCAACCCACTTCCATAATACATCAAAAAATTATTAAATATTGAATTTAATAATTTTCTCCTCTTAATGCATCATAGAAACAATTAAATACATCATTTAATAATTTCTCTTAATGCATCATGAAAATTATTAAATACATTATTTAATAATTTTCTCCTAATGCATTAAAGAAATATTAAATAAATAATTAATTCCCTAGAACAAGGAAATTAATCCCACTTCCAATAATTATGGAAGAATACATAAAAATTATTAAATAAAAATTTAATGACTTTCATCCACATGAGGAGCAATGGAAAAATTCTCTCCCCACATCCTTGGAGCTCTCTAGGCCCCCAAAGTATACCAACAAGGTCATGTGATATCCCTAAAGGGCTCCACACTCAACAATCTCCCACTTGAGAAATTTTTAATTGAACAGAATCTATCACTGCTTCATGACCCCGAAGGCCAACCAAATCTGAACATAGTCTCAATTTGTCTAATTTGACCACCTTGGTCATCATATCCATAGGATTTTGGCTTGTATGAATCTTATCTAACTTCACCAAATTCTCCTTCAAAGTTGACCAGATGAAGTGATAATGTAACTGAATATGTTTAATTCTTGAGTGGAAAGTGGAGTTCTTTGCCAAATAAATAGCACTCTAACTATATCTATGTAGTCTCCCAACTTCTTACTCATGCCCTAACTCTCAAAACAACTCCAATAATCAAATCATCTCCTTGCTAGCCTATATGGTAGTAACATACTCTACCTCTATGGTTGACAAAGCCACAACCTTTTGTATCCTAAAAATCCAACTAACCATTATATCTCTAATAGTAAATATATATCCTTTTATAATCCTCCTTATATCAATATCCCTTTCCATATCTGAGTCCACATAACCATGCAAAGTGGTATCTAATCCACCAAAACATAATACAAAATCAATGGTTCCTCTCAAATATCAAAGAACCCATTTCACTACTTGCCAATACTCATAACCTGGATCACTCATATACCTACTCACAACTCCCTCTACATGTGAAATATCTAACCTAGTACAAACTATGGTATACATCAGGCTACCAAATACCAAAGAATAAGGTACTTTAGACATCATAAGCTTTTCAGCTTCTATCTTGGGACACCACTCCTTTGATAATCTAAAGTGACCTACCAAAGCAGTATCAATAGATTTAGCATCTAACATATTAAACCTTTCCAAAACTTTCTTCACATACTCTGGTTGGGATAAAACCATCTTCCTCTCCTTCTTGTCAAGAGTAATCCTCATACCAAGGATTTACTTTACAACACCCAAATCCTTTATAACAAAGGAGTCACTAAGTTATTTCTTGAGCATATGAATATGTTATATGTTCTTTCCTATAACTAACATGTCATCCACATACAAGCATAAAATAATAAAGGAACTAGCATCAAAAATATTTGATGTACATGCAATGGTCAAAATTACACATTTGATATTCTTGTTCCAACATAAAACACTCAAATTTCTTATACCATTTCTGTGGAGCTTGTTTCAAGCCATACACGCTCTTATTTAATTTACACACATAGTTTTCCTTCCCTTTGACCTCATATCCCTGTGGCTGCTTCATATATAACTCTTCATCCAAATGACCATGAATAAAGTGGTTTTCACATCTAATTGTTTTAAGTGCAAATCCTCAACTACAAGTAAACCAAGAATAGTCCTAATAAAATTCATTTTTATAATAGGAGAAAAAATATAATCAAAATAAATACCTAATTTTCGTGTAAACCCCTTGACCACCATCCTAGCCTTATACCTTTTTCTCCCTTGATTCTCTTCTTTTAATCTAAAGATCCCCCTATTTGGCAATGCACTCTTTCGCTTGGGTATCCTTACCAAATCCCATGTTTGTTTCTCCATGAGAGATCTATGCTCTTCATCCATGGCTTATTCCCATTTCAACTTGGCATCTACTTGCATTATTTCCTCATAACACTCTGGTTCTCCATTATCAGTGAGTAACAAATAATTTAAAGAAAGAGAAAAACATTCAAGTGGTGTTCTTACCATAGGAGTTTAGGGTCCTTGTGTACAATATTCCTAAAATGATTCATTAGGTAATTTTCCATCTGTAATGTCATCCAATACTATGTACTCTTTTTATTCATGTTCCTGTTCCTGTAACTAATCCTTATACATGAATTTTTCATTAAAGACTACATCTCTAGACCAAAATATTTTCTTATCTGTAATGCTCCATAAATGGAAACCAAATTCATCCTCACCATATCCAACAAAGGTGCATTTCTCTGATTTAGCCTCTAACTTTGTCCTATTCTCTTTTTGATGAGGGAAAAAGCCTCACATCCAAAGACTCTAAGAAAATAATAATCAACATTATTACTAGACCAAGCTTCTTCAGGAATGCCTCCATCCAAAAGCATAGAAGTTCCTTTGTTAATCAGATATACTACCATGCAAACTACTTCTACCCAAAATTATAAAGGCAACCTAGCATGTAACCTCATACTCCTAGCACATTTTATTATTGTTCTATTCATCCTTTTAGGCACCCCATTCTACTATGGAGTTCCTAGAATCATCCTGTGCCTACAAATTCCATTGTTAGAACAATGATCAAAGAAAGAATTACTACAATACTCATCTCCATTATCTGATCTGAGACATTTCAATTTAAGACTTATTTCATTCTCAACCAAGGCTTTCCACTTCTTAAAAGTGTCAAATACATTATATTTTTTTAATATAATAAACCCAAACATTTCTAGTTGCATCATCAACAAAAATGAGATAATAATTGGAACCACCAATAGAATATACCTGAGCTAGTCTCCAAAAATCTAAATATGCCAACTCTAAATTATCCTCTTTCTTTGTGGGTTCAACTTTTAGGAACTTAACCCAATTCTATTTCAAATACACACAATCCTCACAAAAGTCTAGATCTAGATCTTTCAATCCATGTAACTTATCTTTTAATATCTCCATGCCCTTATGGCTCATATAACCAAGCTTGTAGTGCCACATAGTTGCATTTCCATTTATCGCAACTAAATCACAAGAATCAACACTACTAGTCAAATATAAAGTACCAACTTCCTTACCTCTCAAAATCATAAAAGATCCTTTGGTAACTTTCCAAGAATCTATAGTAAACATAATTGAGCATCCTTCACTACCTAATTGCCCCACTAAAACCAAATTTTATCTCAACATTGGCACATGTCTGACATTCTTAAGTAAGCACGAGTTCCCATTCTACATTTTCACCTAAATATAACCTTTCCCTACTATCTCACATGGTTCATCATCACCAAGATATACATGTCCTAGATTCTCTTGAACATACTTAAAAAAATAATGCCTATGTGGGGTGACTTGAAAAGAATCCCCTTAATCTAATACCCAAGACTCAGTAAAATTATCCAAAAAAAATTAAGGCATCCTAACTAGTTTTACCTGATGTCACATTTACATCATTCATTTCCTCCTTGTTTCCCTTATTATCCTAAAGTGACCAAAAATCCTTCTTTGAATGTTCACTCTTCCCACAATGCTAGCATATCATCTTGGCTTTAGATCTTGATTTAGATCTACCTTTTGATTTTCCATAGTTACCTTTGATCTTATCCTTTTGCCTCCCTTTAGTATCGATAGATAAATCATTACCTAAATATAATTCACCAGTGCTTTTCATTCGCATCTCCTTGCTAAGAATCACACCTACCACATACTCAAAAATCAAGCTTCCCTTGGCAGAGATTGCATTACTCACAGCCATAATCAAACTATCCCAACTATTTGGCAAAGAACATAAAATTAGAAAAGCTCTAACTTCATAATCAAACTTAATTCTAACTAAAGTGAGCATACTTATAACAAATCACTTAAATGATTAGCAATAGAACCATTCTTAGACATTTTCATGTTAAACAATATTTTCATAAGAAAAAATTTATTTGAGTTTCTCATACAACTTTTCGAGCTTATCTATGAGATCCCTTATAGATGTCTGATCCGCAATGTTAAATGCAACAAAAGATGTAAGGCATAACTGAATGGTTCCCAATGTCTTCATATCAAGCAATTTCCAATATGCATCACTCATAATTATAGGTTGCCCTCCTTTTCCCTCTAAGGGGAGTTGAATTTCTTTTTGATACAATTAATCATCCATCTACATTTTCCACAAACCAAATTTCTTACCATCAAATTTCTCAACTCTGAATCTGATATTTTCTCCCATAGTTATGACTCAAGCTAATAACCTTTCATGTGATTTACCACTTCATCTGAAACACCACCAAATCTTTGATACCAGATGTTAGGAATTAAGTGAATGTAAATCATATTTTAATCTCCATAAAATCACAAAAGCATATTTTAAATGTGTGAAAATCATATTTAATTATGCGGAAACAATTTCTTCTAACAATAGATTAATGAAAGCATAAATGGATAGAATCAAAACTATAAATAACACATAACACAAATATCTCATGGTTCATCCAATGTGAGATACATCCACCAAGAAAGTCCTCAAATATATCAGTAATTTGAAACAAGATTACAATAAACTCTCACAAAGATAGAAAAATCTCCTCCAAAATTCATAAATAAATTCTCTAAATTGTTGATCCAAATCTAAAACCTGTAAACAATATTTCACAAATTATCTACCACACCTATACCTATATAAAACAAACATCCACAAGATTCTATACCACACCCTACAAAAATGTCACACATATCATGTCATGTTGTATCTATCATATCTCTAAAGCCTCACCACCACCTGTATATATACCAAATGAGGAGAAAACTCACCAAATGAAGGAGATACATTTTAACCTTATCCAAAATAGCGTCATCCACAAAAGATCATGCCATTTCTACCTAATATTGATTATCCATAAGCCCCACCAAGTAGAAATATGCCATTCTCCACCAAATGACATAAATTCTAATGTGAAAGTCCAACCCACTTCCATAATACATCAAGAAATTATTAAATACTAAATTTAATAATTTTTATCCTCCTAATTCATCATAGATCAAGTAAATACATCATTTAATAATTTCTCCCAATGCATCATGAAAATTATTAAATACATCATTTAATAATTTTCTCCTAATGCATTATAGAAATATTAAATAAATAATTAATTCCCTAGAACAAGGAAATCAATCTCACTTCCAACAAATATGGAAGAATACATGAAAATTATTAAATAAAAATTTAATAACTTTCACCCACATGAGGATCAAAGGAAAAATATGCTCCCCACATCCTTGGAGCTCTCGAGGCCCCCAAAGTGTACCAAAAAGGTCATGTGATAGCTCCAAAGGGCTCCACACTCAACAAAGGTAGAGGTCTATGGGGATATAATAAGTAAGTGAAACATATAAAAATAGTTTCACAATGATTATAGAACCTTGTAAAACTCTTAGACTCACCTGAATCAAAGGAAACATTGTAAACTCTATCTACTCAGCTAATTACATACATAGGTTTGCTTGCTCATAGCAAGTGTTTGCTTTTTTTAAAGGTCTAAAGAATTGTAGGAGTAATAAAGGAGAGTAAAATAGTTTATTATTATTTAATATTGATATCTTTTTACATCAAAAATCCTCAGACTCAACCTTGAAATGAGCCTAATCATGATAAACCCTGTTTAGTCATACACATGCCTAATTACATAGGCAGACCAAAAGAGATGGCTAGTCAGTTAGAGTTGGAATGAGATTTTGAAGACCCTAAGAAGATGATGAAAAGTCTTAAAAAACATTTCATGAAGAACTATACCCCTGATAGTGAGAGAAATGAGAGAATACAATCAGCTAGGGTATGTTAAGCAAGTTGGCTCAAAAACCCTAGGCATAGACCAATGAGGATGTAATAGAGTTTAAAGAATAGATGTAATAATAAAACCACTTTAATATGTTATGGAGGATATTACATAGCTCACTAAGGTGTTTAGAGCTCAAACAGAACTTAGAATAGTCACCTACAAACCTCAATCCTTCCTAGACCTCATAGAATGCCTACTAGCAACCCAAGAGGCTATCTTCCTTTGATTAGTACAGTACAGAGATGTTTCATGGGACCTTGGGATACTAATGTAAGTTAACTACCCTAGTTTACTTTCAATTTCTATAATTGGTCATAGGATTAATGACCTGAGCTATATGATCAATCGTTAAGACCTTGAAGTACTGTCAAGCTACCTAGGAGAGCTAGAATGACCCAATGAAAGAGAAATAGATTTATATGCATCTAAATGGATTGTATAAATTCTCAAATGACCTAAATAATTTCTATAATATCATAACTAAATTCTATTGTTTTGTAATTTTTAAGCATTAAATATACTGAGAGGGGGTGAATTCATATATTATATATCTTTTACTTAATCTAATTTCTTTTATTTAATCACTTAATCACACATTCAAGATATGAAATAAAATTTAAACAATAACATTCACCACACCAGAGAGAGAGAGAGAGAGAGAGAGAGAGCAAATTTTTATGTGGAAACCTAAAGTGGGAAAAACCATGGAGAACAATCTCAAGTATATGAATGAGCACCAACTCAAATTACAATGTTTGCAAGCACCAATTTGAAGGACCACCAACCCCTTTATTTAGCACCACCCCACAGGAGCACCAAACCATTGCAAATATTTTTTAGTAGCAACCCACAAGAGCACCAACCCCTCTTGTGTATAAAACACAACTATCTCTCAATGTTTCTTACTCAACAAATGATATAATTTTATAATATCTCTTGCTTTTCTCTCCTGTAAAACAAATACAAACCATGAAATCTCTTATTTATTACAAATGTATTCTCAAGTCTTTATTTATAGCTTTCCAAATAACCTTTGGCATTCACCCTTTGTGACCCTTCAATCTTCATGGAAAATATTGCCAAACTTGCATGACCCTTCGTATCCTTGAATATGAAAAGTTGCATGGTGACCCTTCATAAGAAAATGCATCCTTTTCTCTTTTGTCTTTATCTTGGTAACTTTTCATATTCCTCAAAGTGTACCTCAATGTAAATGCACCATACCCTCTTTTGTCTTCACATGGTGATTCTTGGAATTCCTCAAAATGACTCTTCATGAGAAAATGCATCCCATTCCTCTTTGATCTTTACCCCGTGACTCTTTGACTTCTCCATGGGACCTGTTTTGACTTATATGCAACCAAAAATATATTCATTAATAATAAATAAATATTAACACACATTAGCTAAGATATGACTATTAAAAACACCATTAAATGTAATGGGGCCTTTATCACCAATACTAGACCTTTGACATCAATGAAAATATTTCCAACAATCTCCCCCTTTATCATTGATGGCAACCTCAAACTGAAACTACCACATCCTAAAACTTACACTACACATGCCAACCTATACATACTACCATCTAAAAAACATATAGTAAATCCCCTTTACTATATCAAATTGTACTTGTTCCCTGTACCTATTTATGTTCTTCTCCCCCTTTGACATCAATGGAAAAGGGCGTACCCTAGAGCTAACACTTAGCTCCCCCTCAACTGATGTTGATATTCAATGCTAAGAAGTAAAAGAAATTACTCCCAACTTCTCCCATAGATACTCAAATGTGTCTTTTAGTAGTGTCTTTGTGAAAATATCTACAATTTACTCTATAGTACTGATATATTTCATCTTAACCTATTGATCTACAACCTACTCTCTCAAAAAGTGATATCTGATGAGAATATGTTTTGTTCTTAAATGCATCACTAGATTCTTTGAAATATTAATAGCACTTGCATTATCACAAAAAATATAAATAGGTTCATCATATTTTACTTTGATATCTTCCAAATTTTGCTTCATCTAAAGCACTTGAGTACAACACAACATTGATGCAATATATTCTACTTCAGTTGCAGAAATTGATACTAAATTTTACTTTTTACTTAGCCATGATACTAAACTATCATCAAGAAAGAAATATCCTCCACTTGTACTCTTTCTATTATCCAAGCAACCTACCCAATCTAAATCTGTATAAATAACCAAAGTGAAATCTCTACCTATGGAATACCACAATCCATAATCCAATGTCCCCTTGATATATTTGAATATTCTCTTCACTAACTAAACATGACTATCTTTTGGATGTGATTGATATCTTGCAACCATACCTACTACATGCATGATGTTTGACCTTGATGCTATCAAATATAAAAGACTATCAATCATAGATATATATAAAGATTAATTTGTAACAGGTGAATCTTCATCCTTACTCACCTTATTTCCTATACTCATTGGTGTGTCAATTGGTGAACAATTCTCAAAACCAAATTTATTTAATATTTTCTTGGCATATTTACTTTGAGATATGAAAATTCCTTTATCTAAGTAAAATATTTGCAACCTTGAGATAAATGACAATTCTCCAAGCATAGACATCTCAAATTCTTTTTGCATATTATTAAAAAATTATTTTTTCATCTTTTCAATGTTTCCTCCAAAAATGATGTCACCAACATATACCATAATAATAAATTGATACTCACCTTTTATTTTGATGTAGATATTACTATCATCAAATCCTCTCTTAAAACCTTGATCCTACAGGTACTTATCAAGTCTTGCATACCAAGCTCTAGGAGCTTGTTTTAATCCATATAGTGCTTTATTCAATTTTCATACATGGCTACTAATATTTGAGAGAATAAATCCCTTAGGCTACTCAATGTAGACCTTTTCTTTTAGATTCATATTTAGGAAGGCAAATTTATCATCCATCTGAAACACTTTAAAAATTTTAAACACTAGATATGCAAGAAACATTCTAATAGCCTCTAGCCTTGCCACTGGTGCAAAAGTTTCTTCAAAATATATTCCCTCAATCTGAGCATATATTTTACATACCAATCTTGCTTTATTCTTGGTCACTTCTCCATTTTCATTCAACTTATTTCTATAAACCCATTTTATTCCTATCACATTATGATATTTTGGTCTAGGTACTAATTCCAAAGTATCATTCTTTTCTATCTGATTTAATTCTTCATCCATTACCTTAACCTAATGCTTATCATGTCTAGCTTCTGAAAACATTTTAGGCTGAATTTTGGATAAAAAGAGAAATTAACTTGCTTAGATTCACTTACCATCATTCTTCTAGTGAAAATTCCTTCATTTATTTCCCCAATGATGTCACTTTCATTATGATTTATCTAGACATATTTGGATGGAGTTTTGGTGTCCTTTTTCTCCTTCTTATCTTCATCTAATTCTTTAAAATCTTCCTCTTAAATGATTTCAAAAATGTCTATTGGATCACTGATTCTTTGTGCTCCATATTCTTCTATCCTAATAGTTGCACTTTCAACTATTTTCTTGCCTCTTTTATTATAACATTTATAAGCTTTACTTTTAAAAGAATGACTAAGAAATATACCTTCATCTTCTCTAGATTCAAACTTACCCAGTTTTTCATCGATTCTCTTTATGAAACATCTACTGCCAAAAATTCTAAAATAATCAATTGTTGCTTATTTGTCTTTCCATAGCTCATAGGGATTATTATCACTATTGACTCTCAATAATGCTCTATTTTGAATATGTATTTTTGTAGCAACTACGTCTATCTAATATTTATCTATTATCTTCGATTCATTTAGCATTGTCTACACCATCTCTTAAACTATTTTTTTTTTCTTTGTTTAACTACTCCATTTTGTTTTGGAGTTATAGCTATTGAATAATGTCTGACATTCCATGGTCTTCACAAAAATCAATAAATTGATATGACATGAATTATCCTCTTTGATATAATCTTAAGCAATTAATATTTAAACTAGTGTCATTCTTAACTAATGCTTTGAATGCTTTGAAATGTCTGAAAGCTTTTGATTTTGTTTAAAAACATTACCCAAGTAATACATAAAAAATTATCAATAAGAAACATGAAATATTTATCACCTTGAATACTTTGAGTTCTCATGGATCTACACAAATTAGTGTGAAAAAGCTCTAACATCTGAGTGGTCGATTACTCTTTTGTTTTGAACCACCTTTTAGCATGCTTCTTATGTTGACAAAGTTCACAAAGCATGTTAGATGGATTTATAATCTTTGGAAGATTTATGACTACTTGCTTCTTACTGATGTTGACAATATTATCAAAATTTATGTCTCCCATTCTCCTATGCCATAGCCAAATTTCTTCAATCTGACTCAAACAACATCTTTAACCTTTGATGTCTGATAGCATATACAAATTATTACATGTTCTTTGAGCATCTACAACCAACACATCTAAATCTTTTCTCCTAATTTCAAAAAAATTTGCATACAAATTTAGTGTGTGCCTTTAATCACACATTTGACTTACACTCAAAATATTATGCTTAAGACCTTATACATACAAAACATTTTAAGTTTTAGTTATACCATTATCTAAACTTAGTGTACCCTTTTTGGCAATTCTGGCAGTAGTATTATTCCCAAATTTCATTATGCCACCATTGATCTTCTTCAAGGATATGAACTTGATCTTGTCTCCTATCATGTGCCTTAAACATCTACTATCAATGAACCATGGATTTTCTTCATTTCTTGCATGTAAAGCTATATGGACTAACATAAATTTTTCAAGTTGTTTCTTCTACCATGAACTTGTCTGAACTTTCTTCTTGATGATTGGAGCCTTGAAACTCTAGTCCCTCTTGACTGAAACAAATACATTTCTACAATACTGAGCTATGTGTCTAAAGTTATTACACTTGTAACATATTATGGCCTCTTCATTAAATCCTGATAGAGGAGCAAAAGAGTTGTGGTTTTTGTTTGACGTTGCATGATTTTCCTTCTCCTTATTTCTAAAATCATTATCCCTTTTTTGGCATTCTATTTTCTTATGACCATATCCATTATAATAAAAATAGTAACCATAAAAATAGGACCTATTTGTGTATATCTAACCTAATTGCCTTTTGTAACTTTCTTCCTTCCAACCTTCTTTATTTGAGATGTCCTTTGTATTCTTAACTTCTTCCATTTTTATTTTTTCATTTGTAATAGCTTCATCATAGCTCTTTCCTTTTTCTATGTTAACCTTTTCTGTGGCCTCCCCTTTCTCTTTTTTAAATCTGATACCTATCTTATTTGATATTGATCTTTGATTTTATAATATATTATTCAATATATTAGTGTTATTCTCAAATTTTGAATCATTAGCTGCTATATCATTGATTGCTTTATTTATTTTTTCAAGATTTGCTTTTAAAGAAGTAATTTTAATAACATGCCTTTCACATTCTTCACTAAATTTTTACAACTGTGCTGTTAGATCTTTTTCATTCTTCTTGGCTTCTTCAAAGTGTGTTTGTAGATCTTCAATTATTTCCTTTGAATCCTTTTCATTTTTTTGATCTGGAGCTTTAATCTTTGATTCTTCTTCTCAAGAGATTTTAACTCTTCTAAGGCACAAACAAGTTCTCCTTCCAAATTCACTTTGGCTTCATCCTATTCTTCTTCTTGATCATCTATACTTTTGCTTGAAGAGACATCTTCATATATAGCCATGAATAGAATATCTTCTTCTTTTGAATCACCGATTCCACTATCTTCAACTGAGCTAGGATATTTATAATACAAACTCTTCTTCTTTAATCCCTTTTTGAATTTTCCTTTGAAATTCTTCTTATATGTAGACTTTTCTAGTTCATTATCTCCATTACCCTTATCTAGGCACTTAGCTACAAAATGTCCAATCTTTACACAATTAAAACATTTAAAAGGTAATTTTTCTTGATATTTAACTATGCCCTTTTTTGACTTATAAATGAATAGAGCTCTATTGTCATCTTCATCATTGCTAGAACTATCAATTGATTCTTGAATCTTAGCCTTCTCTTTCTTTGATGTCTTGAAAGTAGCTTCTTTTTTTTAGGGTTTCTCTTATTTGGTCTACATCTCATATGTCGTAAGAATATCATGTAGCTCATCCATCTTTAGCTTGGTTAAATTCTTCATCTCTTCAATTGTCAAAACTTTTGCATCATATCTCAATGGTAGAGATCTCAAAAAAAATTGTACCATAATTGATTCTTCTAAAATTTTTCCAAGACCTTGAATCTGATTAATTATTTGATCAACTCACAAAAGATAACTTGTTATATTTTCTTCCTCTTCCATCTTCAAACTCTCAAACTATCTTCTAAATTATGAAGCTTAGTTTACTGAACCTTTCCATCACCTTTGTAAATATTTTCAAGTTTTACCCAAGTTTCATGAGTAGATTTATATTGCATAACTTTAACAAATTTAGATTCACATAAACCACATAAAATAACATTTAAATATTTAGCATTATTTTTACTTGCCTTCTTTTTCATTGGAGTAGTTAAAAGTGTATGTGGTTCTTTAAATTCCTCCACCACAACATGCCAAATGTTGAATCCAAGGGCCATAAAATATGTCCTCATCCTTATGCTCCAAAAAACATAATTTATCCCATCAAACAAAGGTGCCTTATTTGTATAAAAACCTTCATGTGATCCATCCATCATGATTTCCCCTATCTAACTTCAAGTTGTAAAACTTTTTCAAAAAGGAACCTAGTTTGATACCAATTGTTAAGCACAAAATATACTAAGAGGGGGGGTGAACTAGTATATTATATATCTTTTACTTAATCTGATTTCTTTTCTTTAATCACTTAATCACACATTGAAGATATGCAATAAAATTGAAAAAATAACATGCACCACACAAGAGACAAAGAGAGACACCAAAATTTTACGTAAAAACCAAAAGTGGAAAAAAACCATAGAGAAAAATATCAAGTATATGAATGAGCACCAACTAAAATTATAAATTTCATAAGCACCAACTTGTAGGAGCATGAACCCCTTTATTGAGCACCAATAAAACAACTAGTTATGATCACCAACCCAAAAGAGAACCAACCCCTTGCAAAGATTTGTGAGCACCAACCCACAAGAGCACCAACCCTTCTTGTGTATAAAACACAACTATCTCTCAATGTTACTTACTTAACAAATGATATAAATCTACAATATCTCCTGATTTTCTCTCCCTTAAAATAAATATAAACCATGCACTATCTTTCTTATTACAAATGGCTTCTCAAGTCTTTATTTATAGCTTTCCAAATGACCTTTGGCATTCACCCTTTGTGACCCTTCAATCCTCATGGAAAATGGTGTCAAACTTACATGACCCTTTGTATCCTTTCATTTGAAAAGCTACATGGTGACCCTTCATAAGCAAATGCATCCTTTCCTCTTTTGTCTTTATGTTGGTGACTTTTTGTATTCCTCCAAAGTTTCCCTTCATGAAAAATGCACCATACCCTCTTTTATCTTCACATGGTGACTCTTGGAATTCCTCAAAATGAATCTTCATGAGAAAATGAGTCTCATTCCTCTTTTATCTTTACCCTGTGACTCTTTGACTTCTCTGTGGGCTCTCTTTTGACTTATATGCAACCAAAATATATTCAGTAATATTAAATAGATATTAACACATATTATCCAAAAATATGAATATTAAAAACACCATTAAATGTAATGGGGCACTTATCATCAATATTAGACCTTTGATATCAATGACAATATTTCCAATAGTAATTTCAAGTACAAAACTATACAAAATATGCTAAAAAGACTATTTTTAGTAATTTGGGACGTCCATACAAGTTTTCTAAAGTCCAAAATTGACATGGAGAATGGGAATGAGGTCATCTAGCTAAATCACATGTTTATTCTAGGTTTGGAATGTGTGGGAAGAATTTAGAGTCATTTTTTAGTCTTTCTATAGGGAGGCCTAATTAAAACCTAGTTAGGAGAGAGAAGCAATAGAAATTTAGACTTCCACTCACTCTCAAGACATGAAATTGAACATGACACTATAAGGCCATACTGGGTCCTAAAATATGCCTTTATATTCTTAATACCATTTATAATTTTATATACACAAGGAGGTTTGAATGGTTTTAGGGTTACGAGGGATGAGGCCTAATTAGAGATTTTGTTGTAGAATGAGTTCTTAGGTCTAGTATGATATGAATAGATCATCCATGAATATAGGATGAGCTAAAGAAGATGAAATAAAGTTTTGACACTTGTAAAAAAGATTGACCTAAGGAGATGAAGAGTCTTCTAGACACCTAACAAGTGAATTAAGTGATGTGTGAAAGAGGACCTAAAAGGGTATGTTGAGAGGTGTCAAGAGAAGAGAAAAGATTTAATAGAACCTAATCTAACCATAAATAAGGCCACTTATCATTCAAGAAACCAAATTAAAGGGAAATTATAGAGAGCTAATCAAGGTATCAAGTAAACACTCTAACTCCTAAGCCACTTTGAGTAAGGGAAATCTTCAAAAGAGATACACATGGTTTTTAGGACCTATTAAGGTAGTTTCATAACTCCTTTCTTGTTTATAACTCATGAGATACGTGTTGTCTCTCTCTCTCCTACATCCCTCTCTTCTTCTCTCTTACTTGTGTTATATATTGAGCCTTAATTGGTTAAATTTGTATCTTCCACTTGGGTATGGCAAAGCCCTACCCATTTATATCCTTATATCATTGAATAGCAACCTATTTTTACCTTCTCCATGGACTATTTCAATGTGAATGTTAGACTAGTTTAACTTGTTAAGAGATAGATTCACTTCTTTGGCATGTTATCCCTGGTAGCATTGATATTTAGTTTTCAAAGTCTTTTTTAAGGTCTCTTGAAGTGTGTATGAGTTTAATTAATTGTCTCTTTATTAGTGTCATGCCATGACCTTTTAACTAGTCCTCCTAGATCAAGCTTGTTTCATAAACCTATTGTCACTCAATATTGGATTCTAGAGTTGGTTGCTCAAGCCTACTCTAGATTGAGTGAAACATTGGATTATCTCTAGGTGTATGAGTTTCCTAGAGTAGAGTTAAACCTCTAGGTTTAAGGGCTAGCTTCATAGATTAATATTTATATCTTATCACCTACACTACTTGCTTGATTAGATGAAAAGGGATAGAAGGAACATGAAAAGTAAACTACTCTAATGAGGTGATACAAAAATAGATATCCACTAGACTACCATACACTTTCAATAATAAACATGACTTGCAACACTAATCTCAACATCATAGATTTCTCTAACATGAGTATTTCAAACATGGAGGTGATATGCATTGTACTACTCAAGGTGAGTGAACCAGATGTCATATTGTAAACTCTAAGGATACTCCTTACACTTAGAGATAGATAAATTCACTATATACACTTCATGTGACCTAGTAGAGGGAGAACTACTTGCATCAAACATGGAAGAGCAAAGAGAAAGCAAGGATAGATCTAATCACTTGGCATTTCACTACATACCACTTCACACACTTAGAAAAGAAGTTGATGAAATCAAAACCAGAATTGAAATATTTATTTCAAAATAAAATATAGTATTCAAAATAACATGGCTTTGCCATACTAGGTGTGGATTTCTTACAAAGCCAAAAAGGCATGAATTTATAGAGCATGTGAGAAGAGAGCGAGAGAGAGAGAAGACATGAAGTAGAAAGGTCATAAATCCCAGTTTAAAGACTTTGAAACTAGTTAAAATTTTAAATGAGTGTATAATAGAACATGAATTTCTTGTTGGATAAATGTCCATTTGAATCATGACAAACTCTTTAAACTAGCATAGAGCCCTCAAATAGCCCTCTTGAAAACTACCTTCATGATGAATCATCTCTTAACCATTTTAAACTAAACTAGGAATAATTAACACATATTCATTATCTTAGGGAGGTTGTAAATAAGGTTTTATAATCATAAAATTTTTCCCTAACTGATATCTTTCCTCTTGATACTTGTATTCACTACTTGCATTCATTCATCAATAGTCCTTTGGGTCTGTCCTCACACTTGTCATCCAAATGGATTTTATTTGTTCAAGTAAATCCATGGAATAGGTTTTAATACACTTTTTTAGATTACCTTTTCCTTCCACTCCATTAGGTAGACCTTAAAAGGATCCCAATTTAGACCTCTCATCTTCTCACTAGGCAGTCACTTCTCATTTTCACTATTTGTCTAAGACTGCTTATAGTGAATTGATTAGTAGATATGTTTCCATGATTATATATGGTAATAAATGAATATATGGAGTTATAATAATTCCTTATATACCTCCTTCAATATATTTCATCCACCAATATTCCTCTGCACCTATAAAACACACCAAAACTTCTAAAAAACCTTAAAATAGACCTGTCTGTACAAGTGATAGTATGGACTAGTTATGTGGGGAGGAACATGGCAGAGTGATAGGCAAGTCAAAAAAAAATTCTTGACCATCTAAACCCTTTGGAGTTCATATTATTTCATATTTTCTCCATTAGGTTCTAATAAGGGTTTTATGAGGGTTTTAGAAAGTTTCGCTTCTTAGTGATAGTTCATAAAACCTAAACATCCAAATTGTGAAATAATTCCACAAATTTGGAGAATAGGACCCCCTTAAACTCTCCCCAAGTGTTTTAGTGACCATTAAATGTGTCTATATATGTATGTACATTTTAAAATGGCCTCTTGAGCTTTCTCATGCATTATGGGTACCCTTATCATAGAATTGGGTCAAAATGACCAACTTGGTATAAATCTCTACAAACCAATGGCTCTGATTAACCTTATATATCCCCTTAAAGGCTCTAAATGGGATTTTAAATTTCATATGGTCATGGAAATATAACTAGAAACTTGTAGGGCTTAGGCTTAATAGGCCTAACTGTGTTTTTATGCATATAACCACCATTAAGTGGTTCTAAAGGTTGTAGGTAATTTTAAATAGTTTTTCACATCTAAATAAACCTTCAATAACTTCATAGTGTCCTAAGAATCCCCATCACATTATCTTACCATCTACACACCAAAGATACAATCATCTTACTCATGGAGTGCCTTTTTTAAGATAAAATAAAGGGCATATCCCTTATTTTCTTTGCCTAACTAAGACCATAGATGGATATAATAGGTCTTGGAGGTGATTTGTATAAAATATCATAGTTATATTACCCCTCTAGAGTCATCGATGTCATAAATTCTTCAAGATATGCTTTTAGGTCAAATGACTATGCACATAATTATGTTTGGGCTTGAAAGCCTTGAGTTATGATTATATGTTAAGATCTTTACTTCTTGAGAGAATTTTTGGATGTTTCCTTACCATTGTGAGAGTGGTCTCATCATGTTTTCCATATTACATCTTTGTTACTCTTCTAAGCTAAAATATCTCATTTGACTAGGCTAGTACATAGACTGATGTGATTGTGTCCCCTGTAGATGATAATCAAAGAGAACTCAATGGGCCCCTATAGATGCTCATTTATATCTAAGTACTACCTTATTTTCTCATGATATTTTTTAGATCATTAAAATATTCCAACTTAAATGAGCATATATGCATGTATGGTTTATTTCTAGCCTCTCACTATCAACATTGAAGGTATATAATCAGATTATAGGTACTCTATTTGGGAAACCATGGAGTTCTTGTAGGTGATGATGTGTTCCTTGAAACTATATTTCATCGTATATGATCCTTATTGAGGTCAATAAAACATTCCATACCTATATGAGTTCATCTCATGCTTTGAGACCATATTTTTACTCAATACTATAAGTCATTGCAAGTTTGGTTTCTTATAGTCATCTTAGCACAATGTTTACTAAGTCTTAGGTTTAAATCATCTAAGTTAGAAACCATTTAGCCATATTCTTCTCTTGATCAAACAACCACTTTTCTATGTCAGGACATTTCCCTTAGGATTTGGCTACAAGATGGAAACCATTTAGACTCACACAGACCTCAAACTCTTCATCATAAGATGGCACTAGTTATGGGCAAAACCCTCATTCAGAGAAGTTAAGGTAAGTTGACTTAATTACAACTTTCTAAACCTATGGAAATGGTTCAAGTTATGTCTACCATATTATGGATTCACCATTATCATAGTGACCTTATCTATGCTCTTATAACTCAATTAGTGTCTCAAATGAGTTCAACCATCCTCATATCAACACTACTTAGACCTTTGTGGATTGAACTTAGGCCATTGTAGACTGCATGTAGGTGTTACTATGTAATATATGACTATGTGCTAAGTTGGAAACTTGTCATCATCCTAATGAAATTTTATATAGATAAGTCCTATTTTTTTCACTTCAAAATTCTCTCAACAACCTTGACACCCTCATTGCTTAATCAACCTAAATGATCAAGGTTTAGCTCCATTTATCTATAGGTGATAGTCACAAGGAAATTTAACTATGTTTATATGTTAGGCCTTTCACTCCATCAACCATGGCTATTTGAGACTAAGGTTTGAAAGGATAACTAATCACCATTCCATGAGAGGTTTAAAACACCATTTCACCTTTAATTTCAGAACACTACAAGAAGATATCTTTGTAATTGATGAAACCTTATCTGTAGATTAGCAATGGTGACTCTTAATAGAAATATTAGAGTTATCTTGCCAACTTATTCACCTTCAAACATGAAAAAAATACTTAAAACATTTTAATAATGTATTTATACCTTTTTAGATCATGTACACTACTTGGTTTGCTCAAACCAATCCAAATAGAGAAGAAACATGAAGGTTGTGGGGATGTGCAAGTAGTTTTGAGAAGCCCACCTTCTTATTAATGGTTCATGAAGCATAGTACACCAAACCTAAAAATATTTCCACAAATTTTTATCACATAGATACTAATATAATCCACCAAAATCATATACTCTAAATCACATCCTCCTAACTATACCAAACTGAAATCAATTGACTATTTTACCTTGTCTAAGAGAGTGATAGGAAAGGGAGGTTGGTTTTGATCAATTTAAGGTATAACAAAGCTGATTTATCATTTAATTTAATTAATTTTTTCTAAATATACACTCCCAAATCTCTCCCATGTTCCAAATGTGTTGTATAAGCTGTAAAACTACCCTTTAGCTGCCTATAACTGCCTGATCTTCTCTTTTACAGATAGAAACTATAATTATCAGTTAAAAATTACCATATCTGATATGCAAATAACATATATTAAATTTAATATCCTCTTGAAAAACTTTTCCTCTTGTACAAACCATATAATCTCATTTAATGACCCCAAAAGTGACCTAGGATGACATAGGACCAACTAAGATAAATATGACAAGGATAAATCATAATTGACCTCATTAAGACCATGGTACACATTTTAAACCCTAATATACCCCAATAAAAAATTTAATATACAATGGGTTGACCTAATTTTACTTGTGGTCAAATTATTCATCAAAATATCCATGAAAAATACATATGTAGAAAGGTAGCTTTAGATTAGTGTCATGTACAAGTTAGTCCCTTGTCTGAAGTGTAATTTCAATTGATTATCAATGAGACTTTAAAATTTGGTGCATCACCACATTATGTTAGGTTTCTTTCATTTTTTTTCTCTCCCTTTTCATCCTAATAAGTTAGTAGCATAGGTGATGAGCTTATATTAATATATGAAGGAACCTAACCCTTTAATCTAAAGGTTTACCCCCACTATAGATAGTCTATAAGTCTAGGGGTAATCCCATTATTTTACTTAATTGGATTAGGCTTTAACTACCTCTCTAGGGGTGTAAAATTGAGTGACAATGAAACCTTCATGAAATTTTGAGCATAAGAATGTATCTTCTTAGTTTAGCAGACCTATTAGACTAGGTCGAGAGAGAAACCTTAGGCCATTAGGCCTTAAAATGCATTTTTTTACCAAAACTATCTCTATCAAGATTAGAACAATCCATACCTTATTTTTATATTCCTTGATATGTGCTTGTCATGTTTTTTTGTGCCAATTTTCATGTAGGTCCTGTTAAGGGTTTTTGGAGCTGCCATGCAAAAGCGACCCTAAGTCTTATTTTATCATTTGCATTCTCCATATTAAGTTCTAGTTTTCATGCACATCTATTCTCAAGATATCCCAACTCTCCATAATATTTCACACTACAAAATTACCTTAAAATAAATGCAATATATTCATATTTCAAATGTAAATCTGTATATGCCCATTTATGCCTACTAAGCCTAATTAGTCTATCAAGCTCTTCATCACTTCAAAGAATCATGACCAATCAAATGGAGATATTGTGAACTCTTTTTAATTAAGTCAATAGACTTACATTTCACTCTTTCATCTCTAATTCATGCATTCAATACATACTTTCATTCTTCTCCAAGACCCTGCCTATAAGAGTCTAATAGGTATGCCTAGAATGTAAGTGTGGACCTCTATCTTTTATTAGCACCTTGAGGTCTCAATAAGAAATTAAAATATAATTCATAGATTCCTCTTAATTTCATAAACCTTTAATTATTCTATCCAAAACACTTTCTACTCAGTCACTTATCTTTTCATGTTTGGCTAATAGATGGCAATTGAGGTGCCTTGATTGCCTATCACTTTGAGTTATTTGACCCTCATTGACCATGCTCCTTAAATATCCAATACTTATTCATTTTCCTCATGAATCCTTTGTCCTTCCAAACCTATATCTTACCTTCATTAAAAAAAATATATATCCATCATTATATCATAGACTTATATGTGATAGGTTTAAGAACTTTAGGCTTTGAGTAAGGTGTTGTCTTTATTCACACATCTAGATTTAATATCCTTCAAGATGAGCTCAGGTTTCAATTGGTTATAACTAGCTTTCCTATCATCTAAATTCTAACATCAATTAAACCATTGCCTTCTCTCTTTCATACACTTGCACAGGCCTTTATATGAACTTATAGGCCTACTAACTATGCAACAACCCTCTTTATTGCTATCAATCATCTTGGTGATCCTTGAAAGGTGTTGGGGAATCAAAGAAAGTTATTCTTAGTTTTGAACAAGCCTCTTTTATATATTTTTTAGACCTCAAAACTCTTTTTGACCTTCTTATGTTGGACAAATAGGCCTACAATGCAGTTAAGCTCACTCTAATTTCTCTTATCTCTTAAGGGAAGCGAATTTATATGCTTATCACTTCACCACTCTGAGCTTAGCTCACCTTCATGAATTATTTTAAATTCCTAAGTATCAAATATTTGACATTCTCTTACATCTAATATAGGACTTATTATGCTTCTCAAGGAAGTTAAACACATGTATCTTCTTTAGAACTAATTCAAAACCTAGGTGAACCTTATTATACAAGACTTAAAACATGTTTTACTTCTTACCATATTATATAACCTTTTACCATGCTAGTAAATGCTCTTGAAGCCTTAAGGTTGATGTGACTTGTTTAACTCTACCTTTTTTCTTACCATACCTTATAACTCTCTTGCATTCCAAGTTTATAAAATCACCTTTAGGGGGAAATGAGTGGATCTTGGGACTTGAGGTGTTTTGAAACAATCCAAAACACCTTCCTCCATGATATTAAACCATTCACATACCCAAAACCCTACTTTTCTTCTTGAAACCTCTACAAAACCTAATATTTATCAGTCCATATAGGTGACCATGTCATCAAACCATGTGAAAAGACCTTCCATGGAGTGTGGAACATGACCCAAGTGTTTCCATGGTAACTTAATGCATTTTGGAGGCATTTTCTATTATTTTACACCCATTGAGCTAGTGTTAGGTTTTAAGGAGGGTTTTGAGTGACTAGGATTATTAACATTTTTTCATAGAGATCAACCTCTATATCTAGAAACAAATGGTACTAGTATCAAGTTAACTCACCCACCTAACATCCTTGAAGATGATATTCCCCCATTAACCCTATTTATACACTTGTGAGCAAATGAAGATGTCATTTAGACTGATTATAGATTGTATTAGAAGTCTAGAGAAGTTTAGATGCATTTATTAATTTGAAATTAACTACACAAGCTTAAATTGAACCATAATGGTATTGAGTGAGTAATATTAATGAGGTGTGGTCATTTATGACACCTTATACCTATTCTTCACATTTTTAAGACTATATGTAGGAAAAACTTCCTATTTGGACAAGTGTACTTCCACATACTTGTTATCTATTTGACTTTCGTATTGACTTCACAAGCTAAACATACATTAGATTTGAAATATCCCATTAAAAACCTTTATTTAAATGTTACATGCAAAACATATCTTATTCAAGGATTTTAATATGAAGGTTAACCTATATGGCATGTTTGAAAGGCATTGGATGACTATAGGGGCTCATTAGAGCTTGAAACATTATTGACAAATGGACTATAGAAGGTGACCCTGGATATATCATTAGACCTCGTGGAAAGACTAAAAAATGACTTGGACACCCCCTACATATTGATAAAAAGGTCCCCCCCCATAATAAGTGGCTAAAACAAGCAAAAATACAATGAGAAAAAGAAGCCTTAATTTCTTGAAATACCTTAATTTTTTCTAAAATACCTTAACTTTATCAAATAATTTATAGTCCACCTTTTCGGATTCAAAAAACACTTGAGACCATTCCTCTCACCCAAGTACAACTTATGAAGACCTAATACATCATCCAATGACTCATAACATGCTACTATATGAGGATTCTTTAAGCAACTGCTAGTGTATATACTAAAACCTTAAACAATGCTAATAACATTTAATTAACAATTTTGAAGATTATGACAAGATTTAGGTAACCATATATGAGCTTGGAGGGCCCTACAAGAAATTTTCAAACTATAGGGGTTGATATTTGGCCTAGGAGGCTAAATTATCAACATTTTTGGTAACTCACAAGGGTTGACCTACCTATTGGCCAAGAGAATTGACTATCTCATCATTTGGGCAAAGGACTCACATGTGATAATCATGACTTGAGATGACCACTTTGTTTGAGATGATAGTCAGACCTAACACCATACAAGCCTTTAAGGACTGGAAACAACCTCACCACTCACATAATAAGGACATAAGAAAGAACACCAACACCTAAACACCTAAGAAATAAATAAGATAAAAAGGCAACATAGCATGTTATCTAAGAACTTATGGGACACAACAAACAAGAAGGCAACTAGTTTGTACAATTGACCTAAAATTTTCTTCTTCCTCTTGGGTCAAATGGGAATTTTTTTGGATCCTTTACTCTTGTTACTCAATTTTACACCCTTGGAGAGGTAGTTCAATCCTACTCCAAATTTATTGGAAATGGGATTACCCCTAAGCCTTTGGGTTGCCTATAGTAGGGGTAAACCTCTAGATTAAAGGAATAACTCCCTAGATTTGTCTTGATTTTTCATTGTCTATACTACTAACTCATTTGGATGAAAAGGGAAAGAGAAAACATGAAGTAAACCTATCCTAATGAGGTGATGCACCAAATTTAAATTCAGCACTACCATCCAACTATAATTGCACTTCAAATAAAATCCTAACCTGTACATGATAGAAATCTAAATATGCCTTCTACATAAGTATTTCTCATAGAGGTTTGTGAAATAAGCTTGAGCTAGGAAGACTGAATAAAAGGTCATGAAAATGACATTAGGTAAGAGACGTATCATTAAAATTATATACACGTAATTTTAACACTTCAATAGACCTACAAAAGACTTTAAAAATTTAATGTGAATGTAAATAAGGACAACATGCAAAGGAAGTGAAACTATCACTTAGGAATATCAAGTAGTCTAACATACACATTAAAACAATCCATGGAAAAGGTAAACCATGTTATTTATTGATCAAAGGCTGAAAAATAATAGGTATTTTCCATACTTAGGTGGATAAAATCCAAAGTTATCCAATTAAGGCTCAATATATAACACAAGTGAGAGAGAAGAGAAGAAGGGCATAGGAGAGAGAGAAAGTAGATAAGTGTCCATATGAGTTATAAACAATAAATTAGTTATGAAACTTCCTTAATAGGTCAAAAGTTACATGTGTATCTCCTTTGAAGATGTTCCAAACTTCCATGTGGTGTAGGAGTTGAAATGCCTGCTTGGCACCTTGACTAGATCTTGAAAATTTCCCTTTGCCTTGACATGTTGAATAACAAGTAGCCTTATTTATTGTTATGTTAGGTTCTCTTACATATTTAATATACTCTTGCACCTCTTAATTGAACCCTTTAGGTACTCCTTGACACATAACTTCCATTTCTTGCTAGATGTCTAGAGGATTCTTCATCTCCTTAAGCCAATCTTGTATACAAGTGTCAAAAATTGGATTATTCTTCTTCATCTCATCCTATCTTCATGGATGGCATATTAAACTCATATCAAACCTGAAACAATCCATTTTAATGTCTCAAACTAGAGCTAAGAATTCATTCCATACTAAAAACCCCAAATGGGCCTTATTCTTTATAGACCTAAAATGATGCAAACCTCCTTATGTAGATAGTTGTATATATTATAATAAGAATTTGAGGACATATTCTAGTACCTATTATGGACTTACATCTCCATGTTTAATTTCAAGTTCATAAAGTGAGTGAAAGTATACTTTTATTCTTCTTATCTCTCCTAACTATGCCTCCCTGCTAAAAGACTGAAAAAGGACCCTAAAGGCTTACCACATGTGACAAACTCCAAAAAAAACATGTGATATATTTATATAACCTCCTCCCCATTCTCCATTCCAATTTTGAAGTTCTGATAACTTGTCAAATAACATAAAATAGTATTTTAAGGAATATTTCATACATTATTATACCTATAAGTACAATCTAATGGTATGAAATAATGATGAAGGGAGAATTGAACATGGTATAGGTCATTTGGAAAATTTTATAATCCATTTGGAGGCATATAAGTTTATGTCTCTCTCATTAGATCTGTATAGCTCTCTTAGGCAACTTGAAAGTGCTTTGAGTCGTTAATGATCATTCATATAGCTTAGGTTATGAATCAACCAACCAATTTAGAAAAATAGAAGCACACCAGGGTGGTTTACTCACCCTAGGATATTAAGGTCCCATGCAACACCTTTGTTTTGTATTGATATATAAAATATTGTCTCTTGGTATGCAACTAAGCATTATGTGAGGCTTGAGAGCAAATTGAGGTATGTGAAATATTTATTGAGTTGTATTGGGTTGAAAATGACCTCCATAAGTCCATTAAATCTACTTCTTCTTATTCCATTTTTCATATTCACCATCTTCTTTCATAGGTCTCTATCTAACTCATTAGCTTAGGCTTAGGGTTCCTATGCTAGATTGCTTAACTTATGATTGTATCTCTCCATTTATTTCATTATTAGAGGCACAAAACCTCATGAAATTCTTGTGTATGTCCTTAAACATCATCTTAGGGTATCTATGGTATAATTTAATCCAACTAACTTCATTCTATCTCTTTAAGACTGCCTAATAGGCCTATATATGCCATTAGGTCTACTAAAACTGAAAAGGGTCTACTAACATGATGTTTCACTTTGTTGTATGAGTATGATATTATGACAGACTATGCTCAGCATCACACAATAACATTACAATATGTTACGCTCTCTCTCTCATATATCTTTAATAACCTTAAACCTCTTCATATAAATATTTGCTCTTATGAGAAAATAGGCATGTGTAATGATTTAACTAAGTAGGCAGAGTTTGAAATGTCCACCACTATGTTCATGTGAGTTTGAGAGTTTTTTGAGGTTATTCAATCATTATGAAACTCTTTTCATATGTTTCACTTCTTTATATCATCCCCACATATACCTTTCCCTCTCAAACAAATAATTCCCTTCTTTGGCTAGGCAAGCATACTTATTGTTCATCAATAACTATGTGTATGTAATATGATCGACTGAGTATATAAGGTTTGGAATTTGTTTTCTCAATATATTTTGAATTTAATATAACCAAGGAACTGTCTATTTATCTTTCCTTATGTCATCTTGACATTAGAGTCTATCACTTCCATTAGGTCTCTATTAGAGAGGTTTGAGTACATCTAGGACTTGTAAGAACTCTATTGTCATTAATTAAACACCTTCATAGTTTGTGCTTTATTCTTGAAATCCTAGAAACCTCTCACAATGCCTTAAAACTCTCATTACATTCCAAACCATGAATGTTCAAGATAAACTTCTCAATGGATTATTATAGGTGGTCACTGAAGGGGTTTTACTATGTTTGAGGAGTTTCTTAATCTCCAAATACAATATTCAAACTTTTTAATGGTCGTATTTCATGTTGTTGATGGTTTAATAATGTTTCAATTTCTTGAAACTCCAATATTTACCAATATCATTTTCTAAGGCAAATTCTTCAATAGGTGGTTGTAAGTGACTACCTAAGGTCTAAGTTTGTAGTTTGAGTTAGCCATATTTAACTTTCCCATGATATCTTATACGTGTCAAAACATATTGAATTCACTTTATCATTTCCATTACAATTCTATTATAATCTTTAGGGCATCTTCAAATTTGCATTCATTATTCACATAGTCCTATAGGTGCATCTTACTAGGCATTATTAGCTCAATCTTCAAATTTCATTGACTTTAAATTATTTATAATTATTCATTGATCTATTTAAATTTTTCAACTTAAACTATCACCATTATTCATGACTAGATAACCTTCATGAAACACTCTCACCATTATATTTATCTTGAAGTTATAAACCTATAGGTTTGTAGACTTGTAGGTCTGTAACCTTGTGTAGAAGCATTTAAAAAGTGTAAAACATGACAATTATGCTCAAATATGATTATCCTCATTGTATCAACACATCATTAGAGAAACAAAACCTCAATATCTTTTAAATATATACTCAAACCTTATCAAATCAACTTGTTATGTAGACACCCAGAACATAGTTTTAAGAGGTGAATGAAAGAAATGACCATTTGAAACTTTTACATAATATTTGATGATAATAAGGGCATTAATGGATTGAGATGATATTAGAGTAAAATTAAGAACACTTAAATTCATTAGACCACCTAGATAACTCTTAAACATAAAACATTTGATAGTCACTTGCAAACAATGCACAAGAGACTTTACTTGACAAAAGACCCTCCACACATGCCATCATGGTGAATTAAAGTGTATGATGTATCTAAATACCTCTAATAGCTCACTCTAGTTGGATTTATGCAGACAAAGAGTTCAAATTTATTTTATAATTACATAAAACTCAACATGTGGGGATTTAAGCCTTCAAAATACAGTCTGACTCCTTAATAATTGTTATTAAATATAAGGACACCAATATAATGACCAATAAAATAAATTTTAAGCCTATAGGTGTCCCAAAATATATAAAAAATATTATCCCCCAACTCTACTTGTATAGTTTATACCATGTAGTTGAATTTGACCTCCAAGAGCTTGTGAATGGAGTGAAGGAAGAAAGAGATCATTTTTACAACTACAGAGATTCAAACTTCTTCCCATGATTATTTATGACCTTTATAATCTTAAAGGATATTCTAAAACTCTTTTCACCTACAAATGACTTCAATAAGTATGTACAAGTCTTCTAACTCCTTAAGATGACATCAAAACTCAAGAATATGACCTTATTCTAACTTTTTGATAGGTGTGGTAGTTGTGTTACTACTCCAATATCTTTAGAAAGAGTGTGGCACAAATTTTTCACTTAGGGGACTTTAACAGACAAAAAAATTTATCCAAAATATCACCTTTCCACTCATTTTCACCACCTTCAAGATTGCAAATGAATCTTAAAGTCTCAATAAATGCATTAAATGTTTTTAGAAGATGATTAATACATAAAATGACCTTGATAAACTCCTAATCATCTATTACACCACTTGACCATGCCCTATCTCTCCATCACATGTCTAGACCACTATATGACCAAAATAAGACATTACCTTAACTTCTCCAAACTAACCTTAAATAATGCTATTAAGGTTTTATGAAGACTTTTAGGGACCATATAAGGAATGATAATACCACCTAATAACATTATTAAAATTTCATACTAGATGGGATGACCAAATTTGACTTGGGGTTAAAATTTGGTCAACATTCTTGGTGATTCACAAGGGTAACATCCCTATAATACTAAATAGACCAGTAGCCTTGTTTGTCCATTGGGAAATGGAGTCATTCCAACTTAGTTTTAGACCTGACTATACTTTTATCATGACACAACATATTTATTGGACCTTAAAACACACCAAACAAAAATGACACACATAAAACAAGGCAACAAGACTCACACATGTGCTATCAAGCACTTAGGGAACACAACAACATAGAAAAATAAACTATAGACAACTAACCTGAAAAGAACCTCCTCCTCCTAGATCAAAAGGGAAGCTTATACGATCTCTTAGTCCATGAGATGAATTATAACATAAAACAATTTACTTATTTAGCCTTCCTCTTGATTTCTTCAACTCTTTTGTGCTTGATAATCTTCTTGGCATGATCTTAAATGAAATAATAATAGCTTTAAACTAATCATCTATGAAATTGAATTCATCTTGTGTTTCAAAAATAGTCTCATGAAACCCCTTAGCTACAACTTTGTCCAATGATGCTTCATATAAACATGTTTCTTTGACCTTTATGGCATATTGAATGACATCAAACTTATTACTAGCTTCTACAAGCTCATCTTTATCTTCTTTTTTCTCAATAACCATAGCGTCGTTAAGAATTCCAAGTCTTTCTAGGTAGTCATGAGGTTGCAAAGTAGCTTATTCAAGTTCATTTTCTTAAATATTGTGCACTTTTTCAATCTTCACTTTATCATTTAGAGAGTCTTTAACTTCAAGTCTGGTTGCAACTTCATCAAGATTGGATGGTATAAGATCTTTTTCATGAAACACACCACCAAGTTCATCTCCAAAAAGTTATTCAAATAGACCATCAGGAGGTGTAGGATATTGAAGAGCCTCAAACTCTTCACATATCTCATTGAATTTCTACCGTAAGTCATCTTGATATATGGAGTTAGTAGTAAATTTGTCTTTTATTGGTTTTTCAAAACCAACCTCTTGATCATGCTCATGAGTCTTAACCAACTCATCCAATGTGATGTTTTCCTCAAGCACTTTCTCTTTCATATCTTGATCAACCTCTTTGTGATCATCTACAACCTTAAAAGGTTATCTCTTTCTTCATTTAAGAAGATTGATTTGTGTTTATCGTCACTAATGGGAGTACATATAGTGAACTCTTCATCATCGACACTCGAGTCATCTTATTTGGCTTCCACTATAGTTTGATCTTATTCACTTGATTCCCATAGTATGGGTTCTTTTTCAAAAAATTATGTAGTGGGAGGGTGATGGATTGGTTCATGGGTGGGCTTGGGAATGGAGGCTTCTTGAATGAACTCTTGGGGAAATGACAAGTTAAGTCGGGAAATAGGAGAGACATCTTATTCAACAAGAACTTCACTTTCGTCATAGCCTTCTTGAGGCTCTTTAATATCTAAAAATTGATTCTCAACCTCTTTATTTTCCCACCTCTCTAATATGTCTATCCACCATTAGATACAAGTTCTCACTTGGTACAGCTCCTCATTGATATCATATTGGGTTTCCTCTTTAACTAACTTCCACATACTCATCAACTTTTGAGTTTACTTTCTCAACCTCTCTATGAGATTAATAGGGATTACATCAAGCTCTTCATCCCATGTTCTCATCACCTCTTTTGATTTTATCAAATTTGGCATGAGTGCCAACAAGGATTTGACATGATATGGAATCAAATTAGGAGGGGGAGGGGAGGAGTGTGACTGTTGAAAGTCTTGGTAAGGTTGTTGAGGCATGCAATTAGAATTATATGAGGAGGATGTGGGACAACCATAAGATTGCTATGACTCATGACAAGGCTGATAGGGATCAAATTGAGGTTGATATGGATGATAGGGATGATAAGAGTCATATTAAGGTTGATAGGAAGGTAATTTTTCATTTTCTTCATAGCCTTCCTCATAGGGCTACTTAATAACATCATGGTCATATAGAGGGATAATAGGTTGATGATAAGATTAATATGACTCATAAAGAGAGTAACTAGCTTGGTATGGTTATTGAGGCAAATAATTGGGATCATGACAAGTTTGATATGAAGGTGTATAGTGAATTTATCATCTTACCTAGCCATCCCAACTTTATGAGTCAAATGAAAACACAATATATCATCAAAGACATTTCATAATAAGTAACTAGGTTTATAAAACCAATTAATTGCATTTGGAGTCATCAATGGTGTTTACTGAATGCCTCCAGAGGCTTATAGGTAGAAGAACACACTAAGAATTCTTCCACTCCTTTAAACCTTAGTCCCATTGATTATGATATAACTATTGTCACTTAATTTTTCACACTTGGAGAGGTATTTCAAGCCTACTCCAAATTTAGTGGAACATGGGATTACCCATAAGCCTATGGGTTGCCTATAGCAGGTGTAAATCTTTAGATTAAAGGGATAGCTCCCTATATGTCTTGATTACTCATCAACTATACTACTAACTCATTTAGATGAAAAAGGAGAGAGAAAACATGAATTAAACCTATCCTAATGAGGTGATGAACCAAAAGTAAATTGGTCACTACCATCCAACTATAATTTCACTTCAAATAAAATCCCAACCTTTACATGACACTAATCCGAATTTTCCTTCTACGTAAGTATTTCTCATGGAGGTTTGTGAAGCAAGCTTGAGATAGGAGGACTAGATAGAAGTTCATGACAATGACACTAGTGAATAGACAAATTACTAAACTCATACACACTTTATTTGAACACTTAAAAATACATACAAAAGACTTTCAAAATTGAATATGAATACAAACAATGACAACATGCTAAGGAAGTGAAACTATCACTTATCAAGATCAACTAGTCTAACATACACATTTAAATAGTCCATGGAGAAGGTAAACTAGTTATTTTTTATTTATCAAAGGCTATAAATGAGTAGGGATTTTCCATATTCATGTGTATAAAATCAAAACTTAGCCAATTAAGGCTCAATATATAACATAAATGAGAGAGAAGAGAAGAAAGGCATAGGAGAGAGAGAAAGAGTAGAAAAGTGTCCATGTGAGTTAAAAATGAGTTATAAAACTACCTTAATAGGTCCAAAATTCCATGTGTATATCTTCTAAAGATGCTCCAACCTTCCATGTGGTGTAGGAGTTGAAATGCTTACTTGACACCTTGACTAGATCTTGAAAACTACCCTTTACCTTGGCATGTTGAAGGACAAGTTCCTTCTTAATGGTCATGTCAAGTTATCTTACATCTTTTCTCTAGTCTTGACACCTCTCATTCAATCCCTTTAGGTTATCTTTGACACATCAATTCCATTTATTGATAGGTGTCTAGAGTACACTTCTTTTCCTTATGCCAATTTTTCATACAAGTGTCAAAACATAGATTCTTCTTATTTAACTCATCCCATCTTCATGGATGGCCTATTAAACTTATATCATACCTACAAAAATCCATTTTGGTGTCTCAAACTAGCCACAAGAATTTATACCACACCAAAAACCTCAAATAGGCCTTATTCTTTATATCCCTAAAATGATGCAAACCTCCTTGTGTAGAGAGTTGTATGGATGGTAATAAGAATATTATGGCATATTCTAGTACCTAATATTTCCTTACATCTCAATGTTCAATTTAAGGATCATAAAGTGAGTGTAAGTGTGTTTTTCTTTTTCTTCTGTCTCCTAAATAGGTCTTAATAAGGCCTCCCTACGAAGAGACTAAAAAATTACTCTAAATATTTCCCACATGTTCAAAAATCAAAATAAACATGTGATATAGTTATATAACCTCTTTCCCATTCTCCATTCCAATTTTTAAGTTTTGATAACTTTTATTGACTTGTGAAATAACATAAAATAGTCTTTCAGGGTTTATTACATATAGTCTTGTACCTACAACTACAATATAATGGAATGGAATAATTCTTAGGGTAGTCTTGAACATTTTATAGGTCATTTATAAGTTATTACAATCCATTTAGAGGCATAAAAGTTCATTTTTCTCTCATCAGGTCCTTATAGCTCTCTTAGGTAGCTTGAACATGTTTCGAGTTCTTAACAATCATTCATACAACTCTGGGTATGAATCAACCAACCAATTTTTAAAAATGGAATCAAACTAGGGTGGATAACTTCTACTAGGATATCAAGGTCCCATGCAACACCTTTATTCTATACTTATCAATAAAAGATAGCCTCTCATGCTACAACAAGGCATTCTATGAGGACTGAGAGCAAATTGAGGTCTGTGAGAGATTTAATGAGTTGTCTTGGGTTGATAATGACCTCCATAGTTCCATGAAATCTACCTATACTTATTCCATTATCCATCTTCACCATATTATTTCTTAGGTCTCTATTTAACTCATTAGCTCAGGCATAGGGTTCCTAAGCTATCTTGCCTAACTTGCCCTAGCTGATTGTATCTCTCCATTTATTTCACTATTTGAGACCTATAACCTCATGAAATACTTGTGTGTATCCTTCACCATCCTATTAGGGTCTCCATGGTCTCATTTACTCCAACTCACTTCACTCCATCTCTTTAATATTTCCTAATAGGCTTGTATATGACATTAGGTCTGCTAAGATTGAACAAGGTCTACTAACTTGATGTTTCACTTTGTTGTTTGAGTATAACATTATAATGGACAATTTCATCATCATATAATCACATTTCACTATCTTACTCTCTCTCATATCTCTTGAATGTACTTACACCTCTTCATACAAGTAGATGCTACTTTGAGAAAGCAGGTGTGTGTCTTGCTTTGACTAAGTAGGCAAAGTTTACAATATCCTCCACTATCTTCAAGTGAATTTAAGAGTTTTTTGAGGTTATTAAATCACTATGGACTACTTTTATATGTTTCACTTCTTTTTTATATCCCCAAAAAGACCTTTCTCTCTCAAACAAGTAATTCCTTTCTTTGGCTAGGTAAGCAAACTTATTATTAATCAAGAGCTATGTTTTCTCAATCTATTTTGACTTTTATCTAACCAATGCCATGTCTAGTTCTCTTTCCTTATATCATATTTACATTAGAATCTATCTCTTCCATTAGATCTAGAAGATATTTCACTCTAATAGAACTCTAGGTCTCTATTATAAATGTCTGAGTACATCTACGACTTGGAGGACCTCCATTATCATTCACTAAATATCATCATGGTTTGTGCTCTATTCTTGAAATCCTAGAAACCTCCCTCAATTCCTTGAAACTCTTATTACATTTGAAATCATCAATTTTCAAGAAAAACTTCTCAATGGATGGTTGTAGGTGGTCATTAAAGGGATTTAACTATGTTTGAGGAGTTTTTTTATCTCCAAAACTAATCTTCAAACTTTACAATGGCGTTATTTCATGTTTTTGATGGTTTAAGAACCTTTTAATGTCTTTAAACTCTAAACTCTACCAATATCATTGTCTAAGGCAAATTATTCAATAGGTGACTGCCTAAGGTCTGAGTTTGTAGTTTGAGTTAGACTTATTCAACTCTACCATGATATATTATCCATGGATAGACCTATTAAATTCACTTTCTCATTTCCATTACAATTCCATTAGGATCCTCGGGGCATCTTCAAAGTCTTATAGGTGCATCTTACTAGGCATTTTTATCTCCATCTTTAATTTTCATTAAATTCAAATGATTTATAAGTCTTCATTGATATACTAAGCTTTTTAAACTTAAAATATCACTATGATTCATGAGTGGATAACCTTCATGAAATACTATCACCATTGTATTTCTCTTGAAGTTACAAACCTATAGGTCTACAGACCTGTAGGTCTGCATTACTGTGTATAATCATTTGAAAAGTCTAAAACAAGACTGTTAGGATCAAATATCATTATATTCATTTCATCAACACAACATTAGGGAAACAAAAACTTTTTATCTTTGAAATACATACTTAAAAATTCTCAAATCAATTTGTTATGTAGACATAAAACATAATTTCAAGAGGCGAATGAAAGAAGTGACTGTTTGAAACTTGTTAGAGGTAAAATCACTGAGAAGGGGGGTGAATAAATGATCCAAAATAATCCAACTTTAATTTATATCACTATCAATTTATTAATCAATTACTATAAGCATTCATGAAGCATACACATCATTCATAGCAATGAGTAAGAGAGATAATGCAAAAACCCTCTTGGGGGAGAAAAACCATAGGAAACTAAAATTTGACTACTATCTTATAATAATAAGAACCAATTTAGACCAGTTGCAACTGATCAAGGAACTACAATCCCTTATTTAGTGAGACTACAATCCCACAAGGTGCTACCACACCTATCTAGCTGAGTTGCAACAATAACTAGACCTTTATCAAGTATCACCTTTCAAGGAGGAAATAACCCCTTTAGATGTTGAGCAACCAAAATAACACCTATGAACACATCCACCTTAGAACTGATGTATTCAACACCTAATGATGGACCACTTATTATCACTCTTCACCTTCGCTCATACTCAAATAATAGGATCACTATTCTACCAATATAATTATGACCTATAGGCCATAAAAATAGTTTTCAATCTATTATAATATTCAACTAATCAACTAGTCACCCACCCTCTCCTTCATTCCATAACTCTCACAAACACACTCCTCTTAATAGTCTCTCACAAGTCTAAAAACCATTACATTTGGTTTCACTATATATAGAGCATTCATGATTATCAACATCTTAGTTTCCATTAGGCATGCCTTAAACCTTAATGCATATATCACATGAAGACACATCTCAAAACAATCTTCATATGTTGGCCATAGTATCTATGGGTCACCCTTAAGAAACTACACCTTTTAATAAGGCCCTTGCATCTCTTATAGATCTCATGGAGACCTATTAACCCATTTGGCACACCATCAAAAAAAAAAGAACAAAGGACCACTTACAAAAGCTTGGACTAATTTTATGTCATCTATGGGTCCCCCTTAAGTTCCAACCACCAATATATTACCCTTCTTCTTAAGCAAAATTTTTCTCAAACAACATTCTATGCACATAGTCACTATGAATGAATATACAATCAAATTCTAAACCTTTTTTCATACTAAATATGTTTGTTTAAACCTTAATAATGTAAATAGATCATCCTCATGGATTATAAAATACTCCCTAATATCCAATTCATCAAGAGATATCAAAACAATATCAAAAGAAGCTCCAACAATCTTCTCGGCTTACTTGCAGAATACACTTGAACACATAATAAAGTTTGAGCCTTTATAACTATATTTATACACACTTTTAGATCTTGAAATATATATTTCCATATGTGCCCTAGAATCCTCTACAATTTATCTTTTTACAACTTGATAAAATTATACATAGATCAAAAGATATAGCTAAAATACAGAGCACTAGTATTTCTTTTATAAATTCAAATATTCAAAATAAAATGTTTAAAGTTAAACCTTGAAAACTATGCTCACATCTCATGTCCCCTATTCTTAGATTAATTACCCATCATTGATCTCAATCTTAAGTAACTTGACCTTTACCAATCAGTGTTCATCATTGGATCTTCATCTTGACTATTTGACTTAATACACTCTATCGATCTCCTATATATAGCTTGATCTTTAACAATGTTAAACAACTATCACTTTGACCTCTTGAATTTAATATCACACCATTTATCTCTATCTTTATTATCACTCTATCACCATTTATCCTTTGAATAAGCTTGATCTTTATCTCTGCTCAAAATTAAACATTGAATACTTGGTACCATCTCGCTGCTTCTTGACTTCTTGAAGCAATGTGCTTCATCAATGTTCCTCAAAATTTAACTTTTGAAAAAATGATTAAGTATGGGAACCTTTGAAATATATCTATAAAGTCAACTTTTCACCTCCATATCTTTTTCTTCACTTAAGTGTATGTTCTTAAACTTGGACCATATGATCTCTATACATAGGAGAATCCAACCATGTGTCAATCTATTCCTAGAACCCTCACATGTGTGAGATATAATGATATTAAAATTCCTCCTAAAATTTATCTATCATAGACCCAAAAATGTCAAGAATTACCTGGAAGGCCAAATTTGCACATACATATCTTTTGACGTGCTTTGGTGCATGATCTAAAATTTAGCACAAATAAACTAGGCACAATACTAAACAAACCCATATAATCAAATTCTCTTGAAATGTCCACGTGTGTGAGATATTAAATCACCAAATTGATTACTTATATCTTTATTCATGCAAATTTGGCAATGGGAAAACACTATCAAACTACTTGAGAGCCCAACTTTTCACTTGTATATCTTTTGATGCACTTAGGTGCATGACATGAGATTTAACATATAAGAACTAAACAAAATAATAAATAAACCCACATGACCATTTCCTCATAAAACATCTATGCATGAAAATTAAAAAATCATAAATATGCTTACTTAGCTATATTTGAGCATAGAAAAGACTATCAAAATGCCTAAGAGCCCAACTTTGCACCCACGTATCTTTGATTGTGCTTAGGTGTATGACCTAAGATTTAGTACATAATAATGAGGGACTAATGTGATCACAACCATATTAAAAAATCCCCCTGAGTCACTCACATGTGGCAATGGTGATGTCATCAAACTTCTTCCTTAGATTTTTTGCCACTAGACCCAAAATGTCTAGATGACAACAATGATCAACCAGATGAAATCCACTCATGCACACAAGTACTCAATGCATATAAAATATATTAGTGACCTATTTCATAGCCTTAAATAATAATACTCATCCAAAAAAATCTATAACCATGCCAAAATTGGAGATCAACCAAGCCTCATTCAACCATTTTAGGATAAACACATTGCACATTTTGTCATTATCACTTAGACTATCAAGGCACTTCATCCACTCACTAGGAAACCTTCATGACATCATTAAAAAATCTCCAATAATATCCCCCTTTGTCATTGATGTTAACATCCATCATAAAGTGATGCATAGGCATGGGGAGAAGTCACCTAACATTCATTATTTGGTTGTAAACCCAACTGGTCATAATGACTTCCTTGATTATCCCTGCTTCAAACTAGTTGCTTAATCTTATTTATCATTGTGTTTGTTATTCTCCTTCAATGGAATATAATTTTGATTTTTTTTTTTATGTTAATATATCCTTATCTTTACATTCACATTTTATTTATACCTCACACTAACCATCTATTTCACAAACTTAATTTGTAATCTCTAGCTAGTTGCTTCCTAAGCACCTTCTAAGTCACAAGTACCAATAACTTGATTTATGTTTAAAAGTTTACATATTTTTTCATATATAGTTATATATGATCAATTCACACATGATTTAACTCTTTTCAACTATCAACTCACCTTAATTATTTATTTCTCCATATTTCACCCTCTAAAGTCTCTTTAGGCCAATAGCCTTTTACTGAGCCTTTCTCCTTTGTTTCGAAAACCTCTAACATTTTTTGAAGATATAATCACACATTTGGCCAAATTTTAACTATTTTAATATCCAACAAAATTTTCAATACCTAACTCATTCTCTATCACCACTTTCTATCCCCCTTTTGCCCTCTAATTAGCCCTTTTAGGCTTAATTCTAGCTCAACCTCTACTCAGTCCACCAAATGTCATATGCATGGACCTATATATATACAAAACATTTTAAATACTATTATTCAATTCAAACACACCTTCACACAAAATTTCAACATTTTTTGATGGTTACATCAAAAGATATAGGGTTTTCATTCTTGAAACTCTAACTCACTATCTGCATAGGCCGAGAGCACCTTAGTTTTACTTTATTGAATTATACATTGTTTCAAAAGATAAAATTTCCTCCCTCAGGTTTTTATTTCTAGTCTCTACCTTTTCCAATAAGTCTCAACCCTTGGCCAATCTCCAAATGCTATCACTTATCTAAAACATAGAATACTAAAGGTTCTTTATGGTTGTGTAGGTTATACAAAACTATAGATTTCAAAGACTCCATGTACCACTGGGTTAGTCTTGTAATAAAATTCTCACTTTAATTTATATCAAAATAATTCCTCTCATTCAATTCACCATCCCCTTAAGACAAGCAACTTGTTCTTATCATGATGGTTATGTCGGCAAAACCTTACCTAAACAGGACTATGTTAGTATATTGGGTAGACACTTAGAGTTCAAAGAATGTATTTGACAACACCAAGGTTATTAAGACTACCTTACTCTCATGCTACATTTTTTTAAATCCATACACCAATCTCTTCCTTAATTTTTGGTCTCCTTCATAACATATGTGATTGTATAACATGATATTTGATTGTATCCACAGAGCATCCTTAGGCATATATAAGAAGTTTAATGTCTCATTATTCCTAAAGGTTCTTTCTTCCATTAAAAATTGTCATAAAAAATTCTCCCTTATCTATTGATATCAAAAAATTGTCAAGTGTATGATCATCCCTCACTTCCAACATATGTCTCCATCATAAATAACTAAAATAGGGGTAAGCATATATAAATAGGGGTTTCACAATATATGCAATAGGGTGTACCTATAATAATGTTATTACTACTTTATTGAACCCTAAGGGTTGGAAAACAATAATATCACCTCAAATACTTTCCTCTTATCACTATCTCAATAGGTTGAGAATCCATATCTTCAACATCAAATGTTTGTTCTTATTCTTTGACTAAGTTAACAGTTTATAGAGCTTCAAGAGTTTAATGAACTTTCACACTAAATCACCCTACTTACCCTAAACCCTCTAAATGTATATACTATCTTAGTAAGGCAAAGATTGAAACCATGGTAATCTTTACTTCAACAAAATTGGAGAAACACACAATACTCTCCTTTGCAAACTATAATTTATAGTTCTTCCAACCTATAATACAACACATATACCAACCAGTTCATGGCCTCAAGGGCCTATCAATACTCATTACAATCATACAATAACCCAATGTCATTAAGAGGACATGAATATACAAAGCTTTCCTCTCTTTATTCTTTTTATTCTTTATTACTTAAAAAACACAGTCCATGGATGGACTAAATCATCTATAATGAGGAGTTTATGCATACATGCATCTACATATTTTATTCCTTCATCTTGGAGGTTCCTCCCATCTTCCTATTCTCTCCTCTCTCCATCTAACCTATCAACTACTATGACTCTCTTTTTTCTTCCCAACTTCAATGTTGGATTCCAAGTAGTTACAATAACTTAATTTTTCATAACTAACCCTCAACATACAAGGGTGACTTGCATTGGTTAGATGACTTGTTTTAAACATTACACATGAAATACATCAATATCCCTTCCTTATGAATTTAATGTTACTCACAAGCTAAATTTAAACACCTAATGTCTTCAATACATGTATTTTACCCTCTTACTCACTTATAATATTTAAATTTTTAAATTATTAATTTTGGATGGAAACTCGTGTAACACATCCTAAGGGACCCAAATGGATTATAATACCAAAAATTGACCTAATAAGGTTCCTCAAACACCTTGACATCAAAATTTGACTAGATTTGACCCCTTATTGACAATAACTCAAAAGTAATGCTTTTTGGCATGATGCTCCTGCATCATGCTCTCGATGAGGGACAAAAATTGAGCCTCCATATTTATTTATTTCCTTTTAATTCATATTTTTATGTTCCTTCATACTTTCTTGACTATTGTTCAACTTGTTTGGTTCCTTTCTCCTTTCCAAACTCTTAGTTTTCTTCCTCTTAGCTTTGTCTAGCCTTCTTATCCATGCATCTTATTCCTCCATGAAGTAATATAGCTAATTTAACTCCTTAATTGATTTATATTCCATATTTTCTAAGTCATTTTGAATCCTTTCATACTCAACTACAACTATATAGGTCTAATTCTTCTCTCGCAAGCTTGTTTGATGAGCTTATTTTCTCATCAATCTCACATGTGGCTTGCTTATTTTGTGATTTTTGTTCCTTGTTCATGATATCATCTCCTTACTTAGGCTCTAATGGCCTCTTATGCATCTCAAAATTATCATTTGACCCATTTTAATTTGTATTGCTGCCTCTACATCACTTTCTCTCTCTTTTTGGTGATTTTGCCTATCATCTTACTCACTATGCAAGAACAATTTCTTGTTCTTTTCATCCTCACCATAGTAAATTGTTATTTGAAAAATATTTGGTTTTCCACATGCATGCTTATAAAATTCAAACTCATATTTATCTTGACCCATGAAATATCTCACCTTGTTTTCTTGTTCATATGTTATTTCCTTACTGGTTTACTTACCTATTTGTACAACTTATTATACTTATATTTGCTCCTCCTCTCTTGATGTTTTTTGGAGTTCATATTTAACCTTCACCTACTATATCTCACATATTTTCATCATCTTGGATGGATTTAACATGTCCTTTATCATATCAACCTCTTCTTTCAATTTTTGTGCATCAATCTCTTCAAATTCCTCATCAAATCTTGGTTCACATTGCTCTTCCTTGTCTTAGGTAGCTTATTATTTGTCTTCTCCTTGGACTCCCTCATTTTTTAGAGTCATGTAAAATAACTTATTCTGCATACCATCATTCTCAAGAACTCTTTGAGGTTATTCATTTTCATCTTGCTTTGATACACACCAATTCATCATTGTCATTATTTCCATATATAAAATGTCTTCACTATTGAAGTAAACTTCAAAAATATCATCATAAAAAACATTTTAAAACACATTTTCCAAACACTTGTCTTAAATTATGCATTAATATTCTTCCATACATGGTTTTACCTTCACTTCTTTGACTTGATTTGTTTCCTCTACCTTTCTTGTTTATTTTGTAGGCTTGTTATCTTCTTTGATCTTCATACTTGCTTGAGATTCACTTTCTAAATGATCCACTTGTGCTCTTTATATATTCTTTGCTACCCATTTTCTTCCTTATATCTTTTTTGACTACCAATTATTCCTCATTTCATATCTTGCGTGCTTCATGCCTTTGTTCTCTACTATGCCAAGTTGATGTACTTTGCCTTTTGTTCTTTGTTGCCATACTTGTGCTTATTTTCCACATATACCTTTTCTTTGTTTGACCTCTTGTTTGAAGTTCTTTTCTTTTTTATCTATACATTTTTATTTTAGCCACATAAGACATACAAACCCATGCCCTTTTTCTCTCAATTAGGGATGAAATCTATCCTTATTTTTCTTAACCTACATATTAGATTTTCCTTCATCAAATATGTAATAAAAATCAAATTTTAATCATTCATTTACCTCTAATGGAAACTACTGCAAGCTTAATTTTTATTTTATGTCTTCATGAGTGACCTTCATGTCCTTTTTGGGAACCATTTATTTAGTTTCAACTATTATGCATGGCAATGCATCATAGTATTCCTCATCCTCTTCATTTTCATCTTGTGAAATGTCTTCAATATCCATCATCTTATCTTCTTCAAGAGGTTATTTTTATTTGTCATCCTCTTGCCACTTTATGGTTAGTGTTCTTAACCCATTCTTCATCAACATTGAGGCCTCATGCTTGGCCTTCACCACACTTGTCTTCATACCTGCAAACACAAACTCAAAAGCAATGTTAGCATACAAAATGAGAAACCACATAGTCTCTTTGAATGTCCTTGGTATATACTTTATCCATCTCTTATTTTATCCACCTTCATGTTCTCTTCTTGGCGCTTCTCTCTCTTTCTTATTCTCTTCATTGAGAACTCTCTTCTCAATCTCTTCTTCTTGTTGCTCACTTGGCAACATCTCTCTTGCCATGCCTCTTTGGGTTGCCCTCCTTTTTCTCTTCTCATTATTTAAGATACCTTTCTTATGCATTTTTTATCTCACAAGTGACTCTAGTGGACACTTCACTCTTCTTTTCACATTCTATCTAGTTTGTTAGTGCCCAAAATTGCATTGGACTAATTTGAGTCTTTATATGGTAAATGCCCTATGCTAGAGCTAAGTGATCTTAAATGGCTTAGTTTCCTACATTCTTCATTAGGAATAAAGGTTGGGTCATGTAATTTGATAAATCATGTCTATTATCTTAGTTAGTGAGTCCAAAGGGGCATTTGTCAAAGATATAAAATCCTAAAGAAGGCTCGAGAAAGATTAAAAAATTAAGCATGTGTAAAGCAAGGATTCTATGGAATGAGAGTTTATAGTAAACAAATAAGGGTGTAACCAAGTATTTTTATAAATCTTGGATCCTTCTCACTCAAAAGAGAAAGTATGTTGATATCCCAGATAAAAATAACACACTACACTTATGTGTTTTGGTGATTAAGGTGAGTAGTCTGATGAAATGAATTAAAAATATGTATTTAACTTAAGGGACCCCACCCTCAAGAGAGAGATTTGGGAGATGGGAGGATTTTACACTCCTCTCCTTTTTTAAGAAAGTTGGTATAAGTGGAGAAAGTGGTCATGATCCTAGATTCTTTTTTGATTTGGACACTTGGCAGAACATAGAGCCCTCAAATGTTTTGGGCCTATTTGAAAAATTTCCTCACTTACTTTTTTGAAGACATGGTGGTAAAACTATCTAGGACCCCAATGTCTATTTTTAATAATAAAAAATATTCATGCCACATGGAGGTGCTCGGGGGCTTGTTAACTTTAGAACCTTTTTGGAAATTGCCTCACTCAATTTTATGGACATTTTCTAAAAGTTCCCTGAATGCCCAAGTTTTTGTAAAAGAAGGATCATTGCAAGTTGTGTCTTGGTTTCATCAGGGACTCAATAATTTTTATCCCATAGTACTATAATTTCATAATAGGTAAAAAAGGTGAGAAAATCCTTGAAGACCTAAATAAGGGTTTTTTAAATATATGATTCACTCATATTTTTCCACATATTATGAAAGAGGAGGTACTTAGCACATAAGGGAATACCTTTTGTTTCCCCTCTATTTTTAAAATGATGCTTAAGAAATTAATGGGGGTAGGTGCTTATTTTCCACCTTATCTTGGAGCATTAATGCTAACCCTAATTTTAAAATGCAAGGGATTATAATTAAGTGTTATTCTTCGTTGAAGTTACCTTACACATTTAGAGCTAAAGATTTGTGCTTCCAAGTGACTAAGTGTGCTAGAGTGAAGAATGACATGAATATAGTGAATTAGAGTGCAATTTTCAAAGGATTTCTACTTCCACTTATGTACAGCCTCCACTAATACCAATGGTAGCTCTTCAATAACATCCAAGGGAAGCATCGTATCAATATTGGATTCAATCAAGGACACTAATGTTATGAATTTGGATTTTGGGGCACTAGTAAATGTTTTTCAAGACCCCAACCCCCCACAAGTAGTTTCCAATGTTGGCATGAGCTACATCACACTAGTAGTAGTGTTTCCCCTAGATACACTATACTTAGAGCTCATCATAGCATATTCTCGAACATATCAACCAAATACCAAAACTATTATCAATGATATTCATTTAGTAGTATGCTCTTTTACTCCAAAGGCCCTCAACACCATGCTTGGTGTTCCCCCTCAATTATAAAGCATCACATTCAACATTGAGGAATGCCAAAAATATGTTGACAAGGATGAGAAAGCTATTTGAGAGGTAGTAAACTCATGTTGGTTGATCAAGAAAATAAACAAAGTCTCAAGAATGTCAAAGAACTTGAAGTTGGAAAAATTTAATGAGTTACCTCAGTATGTTATAGTCATGGCCATCAAAATTTATCAACTACCAACTACTCAGAATTTTGATACATGGATGTTTTTAATCATGTTATGCGTGCTAGAAGGGAAGAAGAGGATTGACTGGGCCACCATCCTCAGTGATAATTTGTATGCATAGATGATGTACCTATAAAAATCCATCACCTCCAAGGATAAATTTTAAGGTATATTTTATATGTCTTTCTACCTGATGTATAGCTTGGTACATAATAGGGTTTTCCAGGGACTTACCAGGAACCCCACGGGGATGAGGATTTATGAGATATATCCTAAGGTAACCTTTAAAGGGTTTAAGAATAGTTTTTTCAAGGTCCATAACATCTTCTTCAACCCCATGATTAGTGTGTTCTACCCACTAAAGAGCCTAAATAGAATGTCTACAATAGCCAAATAGGTAATTAAGAAGTTTGGCACCACCTATATTCATTTCAAAACATTCACATACATTAGGGTCAGTGGGTATTCTAGATGCCCACTCAAATTGCCCAAATACCTAGATGATAGATTGGAAATAATGGAATTGTGTAGGGAAATACTACCACCACATGAAATGATTGCAAAAAAAAAGATAAATGATCCTTTCAAGTATCCTGTGGTGATTAGTTTCTATTCATGCCCTTATATGGCCAAGGCAAAGGGGTTGGAATTGGAAATGAGTTTGTATGCACTTGGTAAGATGCCACCCTAACCCAATTATGACATCAAGTGGTTGATAAATATGGTGATAAATGTGGTATGGCATCATTCCCATTATGAAGACATGTGGTTTGATTACACCATCAAATAAGATGTCAAGGAGTGGGAATACATGAGGTTAACAGTGTAAGAGGTCATAGCATATGACATCTCTCCTCTCCCCAAGGACATGGTCAATGATAGGATGCCACTCTCCTCCACATACAATAAGACAAATATTAAATCCTAGCCCATTATTCTATCAAATTTCACTGAAGAAGAAAATGATTCCATCCTCACGTGAGTAACATGGATAATGAGGAGAACCTTCAAGTGGCTGAAGGAGCATGGGATCAACCTTAGGTCATACAACACCCCTAACCTCTAAGAGTTGAGGGAGGTGAAAGAATTAAATGCATTCCTCACTATACATAGTGGTGACCCTTCAGCCACATCATCATCTATAGTAAGAAGAGGGAAAATAAAGTTGGGAGACATCAATTTCACCAAGTCAATAGACATAGAGAAAATGACTGTGGCCTAATCTAAATCTAAGATGTCTTTCTCAAAGATAATGATCTCAGCTAAAACTTGGGATAAATTTCTCACAAGGTAGGTCACACTAGCTAGCATTATCCCTATTTCAATTTTAGAAAGGGAAGCTTGAGGGGTATTAGCCATCTCAATGCTTTATCCCATGGTTAGTCAAGCACTAATCCCAACTATCCTACCTCTATAATAGGTTGTAGTTAAGCCTCCTTCAAAGATATATTCAAGGAAGAGAGGAGGTGAGGAACAAGAGGAGCACCAAAATAAAAGAGAGCCAAGAATACCCTCCAAATTCAATCCAAATCTTTGATCAAGCATAGGATAGTTCTCTTCAAAGACCCAATCACTGAGGAGTTCCCCCCAGAGAAAAAATAAGATCAATTTTCATACACATAAAGGGTTAAGGATATGAGTGACTGGAAAAACTTAGATTAAGAAAGGTTAATAGCTGAGGTAATGAAAAAATAGTGCACCTTCACTCCTCTTAAAGTGAGAATTAGGTAGAGGACCCATAGGGAGAAACGTCACTCCCCATCAAAAATCCCAATGAAAGAATCATCTATATAAGGGGAACCTACAATAGAATAAGGTAAAGGTGATGAAGAAGGGTCCAAGACTTTAGATGATCTTCTATCTTTTGATGATGTTATGAAGGTTGGTGTTGAGGTGGCCACCCAAGTAGAATCCCCTACTGAAAAAGGATCCCCACTCCCTAGAAATAGAGGCATTTATCCAAAATTTTATTTCTCAGTCACCTTGGTAGGAAAAAGTTGATGAAGTCAAGGACACACCAAAGTAAGATGATAGAGATCAAGGTGAACCTATCAATGACATTCAATCCCCAACCAGTATCACAAAGGTGGGAGAACAAGAGGAAGATACAATAGGAGATGAGGGATCAAGCTTGAAAATGGGCACCCCTACAACTTTAGAGGTTAATAAAGGTGCTGAGGAGAGTGCCACCAAGGATGCTTCTTCAATCAAAATCCCTTGAGGGATTCTCCCCAATATCAAGTTGCATGACTCATAGAAGAATAAAGGTTTTGAGGCCATGATTAGTGAAGATTCACCTAAATGTGAAAAGTAAGTCACCATAGCATTTACAGACCCATTGGCCAAAGGTGTTATAGAAGGAGAAGCCATCGTTCTATCCTCTATCCAACACACAAAAAAGGGAGTTCTGTTAAAAAATTATGCATGGAGTCTCACCTACCTAGGTCAAATTTAAAAGTTTTAGAGCAAGTTGATATTGTCCTAGAGGAGGAAAAATAAGAGCAAGGAAGCAACAAAAACACAGTAATTTTTGTTAAGCCCTCCTCTTAAACCAGTGATGTTCCCAGTAGTTGTTTCCCCACTAGCACCACTCATCACTACTATAAAGCCATCCTCAACATTCATAACTTTAATGGGTTTTTAGACCAGGCCCCTTCATTGAATTATAGACTAAGTGAAGGAAAAAAAATGTGATGAAAAAAGTAGGGGATATCAATATAGCCCAGATTGTTCAAAAGCAAAAGGCCAAGCCCCCCCCCCCAAAATGCTAGGGCACATGTTAGAGTGACATTCACTAAAATAAGGGAAATAAGTGTCAAACTAGCCATTCCTCCTTTAGATGCACTGAATAATGATACTCCCCTTGAAAAATATTCCATCTACTATTACAATCTCAAGGAGCCATTAAGGAAGGAATTGAAGCATACTTCACAAGTCTTAGCTGACATGATGCATATAATGGATAAAGATAAAGCCAACATGGAGGAATTAAACATGGAAAATCAAGCTATGATTTAGTACTTGAAAAATTTATTGGGTGAGACTTAGGTGGTGACTCCAATTTCCATCCAAGCTCTTGATATTTCCCATATTCCCCTTAGAACACTCGACATCACCTATGGCAAAGATTTAAAGATCAGAGGATCGGTAACAAAAGATTGGCAATAGGACTTATAGCTCAAGGCCAAGAATTAATCCATATAGATATGAGATGGATAGATGATGAGATAGATAGGTGAGGAAAGTGTAGCCCCCTAGCATCTATTTATGATTTTGATATCAAAATTTGGAAGGCACTTAGACCAAAAATAGATGAATTATGTAATATGGGCAAAGATGTTTTAATTACAAAGAACATTATCTCTCAAGATAATATTAAGATGCCTAGAGAGTGTGAATTATCCATCAACCACATGCTCACCATGTTCAAAAATGGTGATTTTTATTTAAAAGGAGAAGAGCAGTCTCTCAAGACTATGAGAACAAAGATTGAGGCCACTCTAAGAACAATGATGAAGTTGGATGGTGCAATGTACTTGACAAAAGAATTATTAGAGAAGGCTCTATAGGATCTCATTGATGTACCTCATGGATCTTTTAATGGCCAAAAATTAAAGGACCTAGTATCTCTTAAAAAATTTGATGATAAACTAGAGGCATTGATACAAAATAAATAGGGAGTGCTCTAAAGAACCACCAATTGGTTAGAGGAATATGATGCCAAATTCAAGTACCAAATGGGCTTGAATAGAATGATCCTCATTAGTATGATCAAAAAGTTTGTTACAAACAAAGACAAATTGGTGAAGGACACAATCATCAATGTGGATTTTATATCATGATAGGATACCCCTGGTTTCTTTCCCAAAAAGTGGATTATCCCATGCCTGCCTTTCTCTTCTTGTCCTCTTCTCCTTTTTGTCTCTTTTCCTTTTTTAAGGAGCTTGTGTATTTTTCTCAGTAGTGGCATGTCCCTTTTTGAGTTTGTTTTGTTTAAGGAAGGGATGTTTTTATTTCTTTACACAAGTGGATAATGTTTTATTTTGTCCATTGTGGTTTATTTTATGTGTACATAACTATACATACTCTTTTTTAGTGGGAAATCATATCCTTCGTCATCATGAGAGCACACCTGCAGGTTCGAGGAATCAAGTTCATTACAACCAACTTTAGGCCTGAGAAGGAATATTCTAACTATAGTATCTTTTTAGAATATGCAAAGTATGGTTATGTAATTGTATAAGTAATTAGGGTTTGTCCCTTTACAAAGGTTGGCTAAAAAAATTAGTGTAAAAGAGATAACTCAGAGAGTCATTCCTGTGTAGTGCCCTGGTGCCAAATCAGTTTCATTTATAAAATCATTGGCAAACTTTGAGATCATATATGATGTTCCCTTATTACAAATTCATTTTTGTAGAGTCTCTTATGATATCTAATTTTAAATAAATGTGTTTTGATCAATATTTTCCAAGTAAATGAATAAAATATGTTCATGGTTTCCATTTTGTCTTTTTGTTCAAATGCATTGTTTCTTTTCACAAGCTAAATAGATTGGTTGTTTGGTGTATGTTTCTTTATGATAGTCATTTGAAAGGTATAAATAGAACATAAAATCCTTTATATTTTAAAGTTTAGGTAATGAAGCATTGATAGCCTTTTTAATGGTAGTCTTGGACTCATGGATGCAACTGGAAAGAATTCTTGAAAGGTAACCTATAGTGTTGCTTGTAATCTTTCAAGGACCATAAGTGCATAGTTTTTTCCTTGTTGTTTTTAGAATTAAGAAATCATTTGTTGATAAAGGAGATATCATGATTATGTGAACCCCTCCATATTCATTTATTTTCCCTCCACATATTTTTCATTAAACTTTTCTTGTAAACATTGTCCTACCATATTTTACCCCGCATACAGCATACAACTAGCATACCATAAGTGATGCCTACTTGACGAATGCACTATACATTATTCACCTAAAGTGTATTCACTTTATATGCTCAAAATCCTTATGCTTCTATCCTCTCTTACCCCTTTTAATTCAATAACAATCTCTATGTTGAAGATAGTAGCCATTTTCCCATCTATTTTAAGTAGCTTTTATATGACATAAGCATTCATGCTTGTGTGACAACCCTTCCAGGGTAGATTGTGTGAGTCTAGTTATGCTTTGTTTATATTCCCTCTTACCTAATTTAAATTCCCCATGAAGTTTTAAGGTTTAAAATCCCTTCACCAAAACTAACTACCCCCACCTATAGGTCCTCTCACCTTGGTTCAGGCAGAGCCAAAAGTAGCAGGGAACTAACTATCCCCTTTTGTAGGCCTCTCTTAATCATTTTCCTAATTTGGTTCTTTTAAGGTGTTGATCCATCCTTGGCTCAAATGAAATATCTCCTTGGTTCCTAACCTTCAACTTGCACTCCCCTTCTTGATCTTTCTCTCTGGGCATGTGAGGTTGAGCGATAGCAGTGCGTGACTAGGAACCAACAAGGATTTTTTGGCATAATTGCCGAGGACTTATCACCCTTATTATGGGCCTAGTTATCAAAAATTATTGAGTGTTTCACTCACATTTCTTCCAATTTAAGTTTCTCATACGTATTATATTATTCCTCTCATAATACTCTTTGAAACATTTACCCTTGACTATGGAAATTGTTTAACATCTTTGAAGTGTGTTATTAAGGTGTAAAAGCTAACCTCTATTTATAGTTGTACCTATTTTTTATTGGTCCAAAATTCTTATTTCTTGTGGTGACTCCATTCTTTCATAGGTTTAAAGTACTAGTGCCTACTATTTGTACCTTACTTTATTTTTGAACCCTCTCTTTATCTCTACAAACCTAGAGGTACTAGATCTTATTTCTGAAAGAATCCTTCAAAAGAGCTTGTCCCTAAAATGACAATCCCTTCTAAAAGAACCCAAGATTGGAAACCTATTATGGGTCAGGGCTCAAGCTATCAAGTAAGACCTGATTAGTTTGTTCCTCTTCATATACACCCCTTATTCTCTAACATCCCATAAATTGAAGGGTACCCAAGTGCTTCAAATAGTTTTTAGCTCCTTGCAAGTCAAGATCCTTCTCCCTAAAGAAGCATTTCCCCCTTTATATTTATTTTATTAGTGATGAATATTGGCTTCCCCCTGGTTCTCCTTCATCATTTGATTTAGAAATGGGAGATTGTGACTTAAGGAGGAGGATGTTTATTATGGATAATGAAAATAATGGAGAGGAGGATCAAGATTTGGGTAACTAATGCAAACCATTCATGATTCCAAGGTTTAGACACATAACTTTCACTGGTATGCTTGGCTTTCCCAATAAGGTCCCTGACAAGATTAGGAGTATCTTACCTAAGTTCTAGAGAAATAATGCGGTGTCTAGAGAGTAGCATCTAAAATCCTTCATAACTATTATTAAAGATTATGAGATTGACTTGGAAGATGTGTGTATAAATCTCTTTGTTAACACACTTGAGGAAGAAGCTCAGGAATGGTTTAAATCCCTCCCTGATGGATCTATAGATACTTGGAAAGAAATGATTGATGCATTCAAGATATAGTTTAGTGAGAGTATAGATCCCCTATTCCTTCTTGCTAAATTTGAGAACCTCAAAAATAACCCCAATGAATGTGTAAATTATTTCAATTAAAGGTTTAGTAAAGTGTTGAGGAGGTTACTTGAGTATATCAAGCCAATGGTGTCTCTTCCCTAATTAAGTATTATAATGCATTTGATAAGAAAGTGGCCTATTATCTCAGAGATAAGGCTCCCACAAATATAATGATGGCTTTTAATTTTGCTATCTAAATAGAAAATAACATCTAAGTTATGGGTAAGCCTTTGAATAAAAGGGATGATGTCAAGCTGGTAAACCCTGAGAAAATGCAAACCACCCATAAAGGAGTAGACCTGGAAGAGACAGTGAAGACCTTGGTCATTGCCATCAAGGAAATCTCTTACAAGCTAGCTAGAGCTGAGAATAGATTATCCCAGGGTACCTCCAATCATGATGATAAGAGGGAGCATAAGAGAGATGAATGGAATTATCCTTGAGATCAAGGTCAAGGTAGGCCACCTTTCTAAAATAGAAATAATGACAAAGGAAAGGGGATGATAAGGGATGATAGGAATCATACTTAGGTGGATAGAAGGGATGTGCTAGATCCTTTGGTCATAAAAATTAATGTAGTTGATGTTAACATCGAATGGTGTGATAAATATTTCCTCCTTCACCCCTCATGTAGCACATCCTTTGAAGGATGTTTAGAGGTGCTTAGTTTTAAAGCTACATTCGATGAAGACAACATTTATATAGTATATTTCCAAGATGTGGAGAGTTACATCTTTAGAGAAAAGGGGGTAGGTACCTTATTAGCCCCAGACTATGAGGATACTCTAGCCTATGATTGTTTCACTTTCAATTTTGACGAATTGGGTGAAATGGTTTTATCTCCATATATAGAATTAATGGGTGTTGCCACTACTCAAACATTCTAGGATGCATGGGAGAAGGTAAGAGATCTATCCCTATATTTTGTCTATGAAATTAATATGATGTATGGGTATGAATTTCTAATTCATGATTTTGAATTCTTAAGATCAATGATGAAAGATAAGTATGGGGACTCTCCCCCATCAATTAAGTACTGGTAGTTGATGATTCATGCTACCATTGCCTAAGAAAAGGAGTATAATCTAAGAAGAAAGGACTAGAATACTCCCCCCAAGGATGAATGTGTTCCTACTCCTAGGGTAAAGACCAAAGATAAAATAACCATCAAAACTAAGGAGGTCCAAAATCTTGCTAAGCCTAGTCTTACACCCTATCATACTAAACCAAGAGCTACCCAAGCCAAGAATCAGACCCCTTTTCTATCTAGCATTCCTAAGAAGGATGATCCTAGGAGGCCTCCTTTGAAGAGTGAAGTCAAAAGTATCATTCCTCCTAGATCTAAGCCCTTAGCACTAGAAGGATATATTTTGGATGAAAATGTCACAAGTTTACCTACTAATACTCCATTATCTAAATACAATGTTTATGGCAGTACCCATGTACTAAGTCAACTAAAGGTCACAATACCTTTTATGGATCTTCTTAGGATCTTGGAGCACAGATGGAAAGATTTTGAATACTTAGGGTTCATAGAAAAGGTTATTGCCAATGAAATTATTGAGGTAGATCCTCATTTCATTCCCCCTTGAGAAAAGAATAATGCCTTGGAATCCTTTGAGCAATACTTGGAAGTGTAACTAAGGACAACACTAGTAAAGATTCAAATATATTTTGACCCATTCTTTACCACTTTGGGAATTAGTGGATTGATCATCCATAATTATAAGTTTGATTTTGGCACTTCTTGTAACATCATGTCACTGTCTATGCAAAATAACTTATGCATAAGAATAACTATAATGTATGGATGATACCTTGCCATGGATTCTAGATAAGTGCATGTAGTCAATGTGGTAAAAGGGTTTGTGGTATAACTTTAATAATACAAAAAAAAGTTCTTGAGTATGGATGTCATTATTGTAGACCATCCACCTAAGTGGGGAATGTTGCTCTTGCAAAAGTGGGTTACTATCATTGGTGGTAGCATTTAAATGTATTTATCTTATGCCATAATACCTTTGAATGGAAAAATGGTTCTCTTAAATCAAGAACCATAAATTCTCCATATCTTGTAAGACCCCAAGTATCAGCTATATGAAGTGTTGTATGTAGACACAAACATCACAATCTTCATAGGAAATATTGAGTTTATAGAGATGCCCCCTGATGTTGGTATCCAAGATGACAAATCCATTTACATTATGCATTTTGATGGAGCATGTTACAATGTTGGAAATGGGGCTAGAGCCTTTTTTTATACTCTTAAGGGCCAAATTTTTAATTTTTCCTTTCAATTGAATTTTGAGTGCACAAACAATCTTGCAAAATATGAAGCACTTATGATAGGCCTCCAAATCACCTAAGAATATGGATTCAAAAGGTTATTAGTGAAGGATGACTCTGAGTTAGTGGTTAAATAGGTTTGAGATGTTTACACCATGAGGCAAAAGAGGTTGAAGTAGTATCAAAATATTTTCTAAAATTGTTTGGAATGGTTTGATGCTTTCAACATCTAGTACCATACCTGAGAACTAAATCACTTGGTAGATGTGCTTACCAAGAGAGATGCAGAATTCAATATTAAATCTAGAGGTGTCATTTATGAATATCAAGTTGAAACATTGGTAAGGCCTTCTATTCCAAACAATATTGACCATTGGCAAGTTTTTGATGATGATAATCACATAAAAAGATTTGTATGATGCATAGAGGAATTTTAGGGAGTTATTATAGGCTAGAAGTCAATGATCCATGTCTATGATGGGAAGCAAACCTTGTATGTGAAGGAAATAATCCATCTCAAGACTAATACCATCCCTAGGGGATTAGTTAGTCTCGAGGCAACCTTTGATACAGTGAACCAAATCAAATCTATAAATACTTATGTATCAAAATAAGTGACTGAGATTAACATTGAGAAACTAAAAAAACCAAAGAATATTTGGCTTGGTGTTCACTTAAGTAAAGATAAAAATAAAGCATTCATCACTCTATTGAATAAATATCAGGATTACTTGGCATGGTCTTACACGGAGTTAAAGACTTATAGAGAGGATCTCTTTCAACATGTTATTCCCTTGTCTCCCAATACAAATCCATTCCACTAGAAGTAGTGGCCAATCAACCCCATCTTGGCAATAAAAATGTAAGAAGAGATAAAAAAATCTAAGAGATGATGGGATCATCCAAACTATTAGATATTCATCATGGGTAGCAAACCCTATCCCTATTAGAAATAAAAATGGAGAAAATTGGTTCTATGTAGATTTATAAAATTTTAAAAAGGAATCTTTGAAAGATAATTATCCACTGCCTAACATGGATAATATGCATTAATATATCACTATATCAGAGCTATTGTCTATTTGGATGGTGTTTCTATATATAACCAGGTGGTGGTCAAAGAGTTAGATAGAGCTAAGACTACTTTCACCACCCCATGGGGCACCTATGTGTATATTAAAATGCCTTTTAGTTTAATGAATGTAGGTGCAAATTTTAGAGAGAAATAGATGTAGCATTTTCTATATTGATTGATTGATTCATTTCTATCTACTAGGATGATGTCACTATGTACTCTAGAAAGAGGAGTGATCACTTGGCGTATTTAGAGTAGTTGCTTATCAGATGTTGGGAGTTTGGGATCTCCCTAAACCCCAAGAAGTGTTATTTTGGAGTGTAAAAAGAGAAGCTATAAGGACACATTGTATCCCAACAAGATGTTATGATAGACCCTGAGAGGCTAAAAGCCATTGATAAAGTGCCCATCCCACGGACCAATAAAGGTATTCAATCTTTCTTCGACCAAATTAATTTTTTTAGAAGATTTGTTTCAAATTTTGTAGATATTAATTTTTTGATCACTTCAATGTTCATGAAGGATCAAACCATAAAGTGGGAAGAAAATTCTACCTAGACATTTCAAAACATCAAGGCAACCTTGAAAATGGCCCTAGTGCTTATTAGCCTAGACTACAAAAAAGAGTTTCAAATATTTTAATTTGCATCTACACATACCATTGTTATATTAATATTGTAAAATAATGATGAAGGTCATGAGAAACCAATTGCCTTTTTTATCAAGGCACTTCAAGGATCTGAGCTTAAATATACCATAATGGAAAAGCAAGCCTTCATTCTTTTAGAGGCTATCAAATAATTCATGTCCTACATTTTGAGTTCAAAAATTATTTGCCTATGTTCCTCACACTATGGTGAAGGACATATTAACTCAAAATGAAACTACTGATAAGAAGTGTCATTGGGTCAATAAATTATAAGAATATGACCTAGAGATACAAACCACCAAGTTTGTTTGGGGCATGGGTTTGGCTAAGTTGATGAGTGAAGAAAATTTAGAAGTTGTGGAGGTAAATAATGCAGAGATAATGATGGATAAATATGAATAAAAGTATAACAAATCCCCATGGTATAGAAACATAGTGCATTACCTAAGTATTTTGAGTTGTCCTCCTCATCTAGAAAAGAATCAAAGAAGGACATTAAAGTTGGTATCCTAGAAGTATGTTCTATTGTAGGATAACCTCGCATGAAGAAACCTTGATGGTGTTCTCATGAGATGTTTAGTTAAGAGTGAGGTCTCTCCAATAATAAAATAAATGCATAGTGGTGTGTGTGGCAACCATTTCAACCCAAAGGTCACTACACACAAGATCATGAGGCCCAGATATTGGTGGCATACATTATTCAAAGATGTAATTACCTAGGTTATAAATTGTGAAGAATGTCAGTGGTTCTCTAGAAGGATGAAGGCATCTAGATCACTTTCCATGCAATTGGTCTCTATTGAGGGGCCTTTCAGATAATGGGGGATGGATTTTATGGGTGAAATCTCATATGCCTCAATCATTGGTCATAAATGGATCCTAGTGGCCACTAATTACTTCATGAAATAGGTTGAGGCAATTCTTACAGGAGATCAACCCACCAAGTAGTGATTTGTTTCTTATTAAATAATATCATTTGTTGATTTGGGATACCAGTCAAGACTGTATGTGATAATGCTATGTCTTTTAAAGATAAACAATTGAATGAATTATGTGAGGATTATGTAACTACTTTGGCTTATGTGTCTAACCATAATCCTCAAGGAAATGGACAAGTAGAGTCTAGAAATAAAAACTTATTGAAAATTATAAAGAGGACCTTAGTTGACAAAAAAATAAAATGGGGTAATTAATTAAAGTTTTTTATTTGGATAGATAGGTTAACTTTGAAGAGATTCACTAGAATAATCACATTTGATCTTGTGTATGGGACCCAAGTTGTTCTACCTTTGAATCTATAATTGCCTACATACCAATTCATGTAATAAATGACTGAGGTGGGAACAAAAGTAAGCCACTATAAGGGGAGAATCAACCAGATCATCAAACTTGAAGAATCTAGGAGATAGGCTCTAGAAAAGAACATCAAATTTAAGGAACATCTTAAGAGGATTTTTGATACAAAAGTTGCTTCACAAAATTTTTAGGTCAATAATCTAGTTTTAATCTGGGATAGTAGACATGAAGATAAAGGGAAGCATGGCAAGTTTGATTCCCTTTGGATGGGTCCCTACACTATCAAATTTCAAATAAGAAATCGCACATTCTATCTTAGAGACATATATGGAGAGATTTTAGATATGCTAGTGAATGGAAAACATCTTAAGTATTTCCTAGATTGAGTTTTTATTTACCCATGTACATATGTATATAATTATCTATCTTATGGTCCCACTAATCATATTATATTTTATCTATCCACATCTCTTTTCTTTTTGATTGATTGCCTTGTTGAAATGGTGATTCAACCATGGTATGTTTCTTATTAACTCCATAGCCCAATGGATAGGTGACCGATCTGGTGTTCTCTATGTACCCATTATGGGTACCCATCCTCGATTAAGATCTTATGTTAGTGCCCAAAATTGCACTGGAGCAATTTTGGTCTTTGTATGGTAAATGCCCTATGTTAGAGCTAAGTGAGCTTCTATGTCTTAGTTTTTTTCATTCCTCATCAGGAGGAAAGGTTGGGGCATATAATTTGAGCAATCATGTCTATTATCTTGGTTAGATGAGTCTAGTGGGATGTCTGTCGAAGATGGAAAATACCTAGGGAATGCTCAAGAAAGATTAAAAAATTAACCATGTGTGGAGAAAGGATTCTATAGCATGAAATTATATAGTAAAAAAATGAGGGTGTAACCAAGTCTTTTTCCAAAGATTGGTCCTTCGTGCTTAAAAGAGAAAGTATGTCAGTGTCTCAGATAAAAATAACATGCTACACTTATGTGTTTTGGAGATTAAGGTGAGGAGTAATATAATTAACTAAATGAAAAATATGTATTTGACTTAAGGGACTCCCCCCCTGAGAGAAATATTAGGGATATGGGAAGATTTTGCACTCCTCCCCTTTTCAAGAAAGTTGGTATAAGTAGAGAAAGTTGCCATGATCCTGGTTTCTTTTTTGATTTGGAAACTTGGTAGAACATTGGGCCCTAAATGTTTCAAGCCTCTTTAGAAAATTGGCCCACTTACATTTTCATAGACATGGTGTTAAAAATCCCCAAGGCCTCGATGTCTATTTTTAATAATAAAAAATAATCATGCCATGTGGAGTTGTTTGGGTGCTTGTTAACTTTGGGACCTTTTTGGAAATTGCCTCACTTGATTTTATGGACATTTTCCAAAAGGTCCCTAAATGCCTAGATTTTTCCAAAAGAAGGATCATTATAGGTTGTCTCCTTGGTTTCATCAAGGACTCAAGACTTTTTGTCCCATAGCACCAAAATGTCATAACAGGTAAAAAAAGGTGAGAAAATCCCTGAAGACCCAAACAAGAGTTTTTTAAATCTATGATTCACTCATATTTCACCATTTATTTTGAAAGAGCAGGTACTTATCATGTAAGGGAATGCCTTGAATTTTCCCTCTATTTTTCAAATGAGGCTCAAGAAATTAATGGGGGCACATGCTAATTTGTTGACTTATCTTGGAGCATTAATGGTAACCCTAATTCTAAAATACAAGGGATTATAAGTGTTATTCTTTATTTAAACTTACCTTTTGCATTCAGAGCTAAAGATTTATGCTTTAGAGTGACTAAGTGTTCTAGACTAAATAATGATGTGAATATAGTGAATTCGAGTGCAAGTTTCAAAGGATTTATACTTCCACCTATGTTCATCCTCCACTAATATCAATGGTAGCCACTTCAATAGCATCCAAGGGAAGCATCATATCAGTATTATATTCAATCAAAGACACTGATGTTATGAATTTGGATTTTGGGGCATTGATAAATGTTTTGTAAGACCCCAACCCCCCACAAGTAGTTGTCAATGTTGGCATGAGCTACATCACACTAATAGTAGCATTTCCCCTAGATGCTAAATAACTAGAGCTTGTCATAGCATGTGCTCAAGCATATCAACTAGATACCAAAACCATCATCAATGGTAGTCATTCAATAGTATGCTCCTTTACTCTAGAGGCCCTTAACACCATGCTTGGCATTCCCCCTCAACTAAAAAGCATCACACTCAGTGTCAAAGAATGCTAACAATATGTTGACAAGGATGAGAAAGCCATCTAAGAGGTAGTAAACTCATGTTGGCTGACCAAGAAAAAAACCAAGTCTCAAGAATGTCAAAGAACTTAAATTTGGTAGAATTTAATGAGTTGCCTGAATATGTTATAGCCATGGCCACCAGAATTTATGGCATACCCACTACTGAAAAGTTTAAGATATGGATATTTTTAATCATGCTCTACATGTTGGAAGGGAAGAAGATGACCAACTAGGCCACCATCCTCAATGACAATGTGCATGCACAAATGATGTATCTCCAAGTACCCATCACCTCTAAGGAAAAATTTTAAGGTACATTTTATATGTCTTCCTACCTAATGTATAGCTTGGTACACAATAGGGTTTTCTAGGGACTTACTAGGAACCCCACGGGGATGAGGATTTATGAGATATATCCTAAGGTAACCATAAAAAGGTCTAAGAATAGTTTTTACAAGTTGCATAATTACTTCTTTAACCCCATTATTAGTGTGTTCTACCCCCTAAAGAGCATGAATAGAATGTCTATAATTGCCAAATATGTAATTAAGAATTTTGGCACCACTTATATTCAATTCAAAACATTCACGTACATCAGGGTGAGTTGGTATTTTGGATGCCCACTCCATTTGCCCAGATACCTAGATGATATATTAGCAATAATGGAGCTATGTAGGTAGATTCTTCCATCACATGAAATGATTGTAGTGAAAAAGATAAATAATCCTTTCAAGTTTCCTATGGTGATTGGTTTCTATTCATTCCCTTTTGTGGCCAAGGCAAAGGGGTTAGAACTAGGAATGAGTTTGTACACACTTGGTAAAATGCCACCCTAACACAATTATGACATCATGTTATTGATAAATATGGTGATAAACATGGTATGGCATCATTCCCACTATGAAGACCTGTGGTCTGATTTCACCACCAAATAAGATCTCAGGAAGTGGGAGTACATGAGGTTAACAATACAAGGGTCATAGAATATGACATTGCTCCTCTCCCCAAGGACATGACCGATGATAATATGACACTCTCCTCCATATATAATAGGGGAAATATTGAATCTCATCCCATTGCTTTTTTAGATTTCACTAAGGAATAAAATGATTCCATCCCTAGGTGAGTGGCATGGATAATGAGTAAAACCTTCAGGTGGTTGAAGGAGCATGGTATCGACCTTTAGGCATAAAACACCCCTACCCTTGAAGATTTGAGGGAGGTGAAAGAATTGAATGCATTCCTCCCTACACATAGTGGTGACCCTCTTTCCCCATCATCATCTACAACATGAAGAGGGAAAAGAAAGCTGGGAAATATTAACTTCACCAAGCTGGTGGATGCTAAGAAAATGATTGTGGCCCAATCTAAAGCCAATATGTCTTTCTCAAATAAAACAAGCTTAACCAAAACTTGAGATAAAATTATCATAGGGTAGGTCACATTGGCTAGTACTATCTATATTTTAATTTCAAGGAGGGAAGCTCAAGGGGTGTTAGCCATCTCAGTGGTTTCTCCCATGGCCAGTCAAGCACTAGTCCCAACTATCCTACCTATGTAATAGGTTACAGTTGAGCCTCATTCAAAGATATATTCAAGGAAGAGTAGAGGTGAGGAATAAGAGGAGCCACCAAAATAAAAGAGAACTAGGAAGACCCTCTAACCTCTATCAAAATCTTTGATCAAGCAAAGGATAGTTCTCTTCAAAGACCCAATCACTGAGGAGTTCCCCCTAGAGAAAAAAAAAGATCAATCTTTGTATGTGTAGAGGGTCAAGGATATAAGTGAGGTGGAGGACTCAAATGAAGAAAGGTTGATAGCTAAGGTAATGAAAAATCAACACACCTTCACTCCCCCTAAAGTGAGAACTAGGTAGAGGACCCATAGGGAGAAACATCACTCCTGTTTCTCTCCCCATCAAAAATCTCAATGGAAGGAACATTTGTAGAAAGGGGGACCTACAACAGAAGAAGGTAAAGGTGAAGAGAAAGGGACCAAAACTTTAGATGATCCTCTATCTTTCTATGATGTTGTGAATTTTGGTGCCAAGGTAACCACCCAAGTAGAAGCCCTTACTAAAAAAGATCCCCACTCCCTAAAAATAGAGGCATTTGTCCAAAATGTTATTTCTCAATCACCTAGGTAAGACAAAGTTGATGAAGTTAAGGACACCCTAAAGTAAGATGATAGAGATCAGGGTGAACCTAAGGATGAAATTCAATCCCCCATCAATAACGCAAAGCTCAGAGAATAAAAGAAAGAACAATAGGAGATGAGGGATCAAGCCTAAAAATGGCCACCCATACAAATTTAGAGGTCAATAAAGGTGTTGAGGAGAGTGCCCCTAAGGATACTACTTTAATCAAATCCCCTAAGGGATTCTCCCCATTATCAAAGTGCATGACCTAGAGAAGAATAAAGATTCTAAGGCCATGATTGGTGAAGAGTCACCTAGTCATGACAAGTAAGTCACCATATCCTCTATAGACCTAGTGGTCAAGGTGTTATGGAAGGTGAAGCCATTATTCTAGCTTCTATCTAACATATAGAAAAGGGGAGTTCCATTGACAAATTATGCATGGATTCTCACTAGCCTAGGTTAGATTTCAATGTTTTGTAGAAGTTAAGCTGGTCCTAGAGGAGGAAAAATAAGATCAAGGAAGTAACAAAGCCACACAATAATTTTTGTTAATCCCTCTTCCTAAACTAGTGATGCTCCCAGCAACTGTTTCCCCACTAGCACCACTCATCACTACTACAAGGACATCCTCAGCATCCATAACTTCAATGGGTTTATAGACCAGGCCCCTTCATTAGATTATAGACCAAGTGAAGGAAAAATGGATGTGATGAACAAAGAATGGGATATTGATATATCCCAGACTGTTCAAAATCAAAAGGCCAAGGCCCCAAAGAAGGCCAAGATGCATGTCAGAGTGACATTCACTGACATAAGGGAAAGAAGTGTTAAAGTAGCCATTCCTCTTTTTGATGCATTGAAGAAGGATACTCCCCTAAAAAACTATTTTATCTACCACTACAATCTTGGGCAGCCATCAAGGAATGAATTGAAGCATACTTCATAAGTCCTAGCTGATATGGTGATGCATATAATGGATAAAGATAAAGCCACCATGGAGGAATTAAAGGCAAAAAATTAGGCTATGATCTAGTACTTGTAAAATTTATTCAGTGAGCCTTAGGTGGTGACTCTAATTGTCATCCAAGCTCCCAACCTTTTCCATATCCCCTTTAGAACACTAGACATCACTCATGGTGAAGATTTAAAGATCAAAAAATCAATGACAAAAGATTGGTAATATGACTTACAGCCTAAGGCCAAGAAGTAATCCATACAGCTATGGGATGGCTAGATGATGAGACAGATAGGAGAGGAGAGTGTAGTTCCATAGAATATATTTATGATGCTGATATCAAAATTTGGGAGGCACTTAGGCCCAAAATAAGTGAAATATTTAAATGGGAAAAGATGTTTTATTCATAAAGAACATTATCTCTCTAGATAATATTAAGATACCCAGAGAGTGTCAATTGGCCATAAAGCACAGGCTCACCATGCAGAAGGATGGTGCTTTTGATTTAAAATGAGAAGAGTAGTCTCTCAAGACTATGATAGTAAAGATTGAGGCCACTCTGAGAATAATGCTAAAGTTGGATGGTGTGGTGGACCTAACAAAATAATTATTGGAGAAGGCTTTGGAGGATCTCATTGATGCACCTGATGGAGCTTTTAATGGCCAAAAATTAAAGGATATGGTATCTCTTGAAAAATATTATAACAAATTTGATGCATTGATACCAAAGAAATAAGGAGTGCTCTAGAGAACCACCACTTGGTTAGAGGAATATGATGTCAAATTCAAGTACTAAATGGGCCTAGATAGAATGATCCTGACTAGTATGATCAAAAAGTTTATTATACACAAAGACAAGTTGGCAAAGGACACAGTCATCAATGTGGATTCTACATCATGATGAGATACCCCTAGTTTCTTTCCAAAAAAGGGGATTATATCATGCCTCCATTTATCTTCTTATCCTTTTCTCCTTTTTGTCTCTTTTCCTTTTTTAAGGAATTTTTGTATTTTTCCCAATAGTGGCACGTCCCTTTCTGAGTTTCTTTTGTTTAAAGAAGGGACATTTTTATTTCTTTGCAAAAGTACAAAAAGGTTTTTTTATCCCTTATGGGTTTTTTTATCTTTACATAATTATAAATATTATTATTTAGTGTGAAATCATATCCTTCATCATCACAAGAGCACACCTGCAAGTCTAAGGAATCAAGTTCGTTACAACTAACTTTAGGCCTCTGAATGAATCTTCCAGCCAGAGTATCTTTATAAAATATTCCAAGTATGGTTATGGAATTGTATAAGTGGGTTTATCCCTTTAAAAATTTCAATTAAAAAATTTAGTGTAAAAGAGATAGCTCAGAGAGTCATCCCTATGTAGTACCCTGGTGCTAAATTGATTTCATTTGTAAAAATGCTAGCAAGCTTTGAGATCATCTATGATGTTCTCTTATTACAGAGTCATTTCTATAGAGTGTCTTATGATATCTAATTTTAAATAAATATGTTGTGATTAATATTTTCCTAGTAAATGAATAAAATATGTTCATGTTTTCCATTTTGTCTTATTGTTCAAATGCAGTGTTTCTTTTCACAAGCTAAATAGATTGGTTGTCTAGTGTATGTTTCTTTATGGTAATCATTTGGAAGGTACAACTAGAAAATAAAATCATTTCTATTTTAAAGTTTTTGGAATGAAGAATTGATATCCTTTTTAATGGTATTCTTGGGCTCATGGATGCAATAGGAAAGAATTCTTGAAAGGTAACCTATAGTGTTGCTTGTAATTTTTCAAGAACCATATCTACGTAGTTTCTTCCTAGTTGTTTATCAAATTAAGTAAGCATTTGTTGATAAAGTAGATATCATGATTGTGTGAACCCCTCCATATTTATTTATTATCCCTCCACATCTTTTTCATTAAACTTTTCTTGTAAACATTGTCCTACCCTATTCTACCATGCATACAACATACAACTAGTATACCATAAGTGATGCTTGCCTAAAAAATGCACTATACATTTTTAACCTAAAGTTTATTCACTTTATATGCTCAAAATCCTAGCACTTCATTCCTCACTGACCCCTTGTAATTCAACAACAATCTCTATGTCAAATATTATAGCCATTTCCCCATCTATCTTAAGTAGCTTTTATATGACTTAAGCATTCATGCATTTTATGTGACAACCCTATCCCCATGAAGGTTTAAGGTTTAAAATCCCTTCACCAAAATGAGTTACCCCCACCCTAGGTCCTCTCAACTTGGTTTAGGTAGAGCCAAAAGTAGTAGGGAACTAACCATCCCCTTTATCAGGCCTCTTTCATTTATTTTCCCCATTTTGTTCTTTCAAGGTGCTAATCCGTCCCCAACTCTAATGGCATATCTTTGTGGCTCCTCACCTTCGACTTGCACTCCCCTTCTTGATCTTGCTCCCAAGGCATGTGAGGCTGAGTGATAATGGTGTGTGATTGGGAACCAACATATTCCATTATATTTCTCATTATCTTTTGAGCTTCATTATGATCTCTATTCTCTTTATACCTTTCCTAAATTTTCTTATTATGTCTATCACTTCTCTTTCTATATCCATCTTTATTTCTCTTATTTTATAGGCCAGTCTAGACCTTTCTCTTATCAAGTATATTAACCTTGCCTCTTATACCTATATTTGGCCTTACCTATTCCTTGAGTCCTCTATTAGGATCTCTTCTTAACCTCCTTGACCCTCTTTTATAGTCTTCTTTCTTCCCTCTTCTCTATTGGAGCTCTAATGCTCTCTTTTCAACCTATATTTTCTAATCTTTTTTTTTAATAGCTTCTTATCCTTCTCAAAATAATTTGGTATTTATATATTCTATTTATCACTCTTATTATTATCTATTATGACCTTAATCTATCATAGCTACAACATCCTCTACTCTTTTAATACCCTGCAAGTGTCATCTTAGGCATACCTCATAGCATATGCATTCATCTCAAATCAACAAGTTGTAAATAAATCAAAATAAAATTTTACCAAAAATAGCTTGCCTTTCTCTGATACCAAATTATGTAGAGGCATGGGGAGAAGTCACCTAACATTCATTATCTATTTATAAACCCAACTAGTCATAATGACTTCCTTGATTATCCTTGCTTAAAATTATTTGCTTTCTCTTATTTCTCACTGTGTTTGTTATCCTCCTTGAATGGAATTTACTTCTAAGGTTTTTTTGATGTTAATATATCATTCTCTTGACATTCACATTTTATTTATACCTCATACTATCCATCTATTTCACAAACTTAATTTCTAATCTCTAGTCAGTTGCTTCCTAAGCACCTTCCCCTTAAGTCACAAGTATCAATAACTTGATTTAGGTTGAAAATGTTCCATATCTTTCCATGGATACTAATAGATGATAAATTCACACATTATTGAACCCTTTTCAACTATCAACTCACCTTAATTATTTATTTCTCCACGTTTCACCCTCTAAAGTCTCTCTAGGCTAATAGCCTTTTCTTGAGCCTTTCTCTTTTATTTAGACAACCTCTCACCTTATTTGAATATATAATCACACTTCAAGTCACATTTTGTCCTTATTAATCTCCATAAGAAGTTTCAATACCTAACTCATTCTTTGTCACCACTTTCTAGCCCCCTTTTGCCCTTTAATTAGCCCTTCTAGGCATAATTCTACCTCAACCTCTACTCAATCCACCAAATTCCATACGTATGGATCTTTACAAATACAAAACCTTGGAAATATTTTTACTCAGATAAAACACACCTTCACACAAAATTTCAACATTTTTTGACAATTGCATCAAAATATATACGAATTTCATTTTTGAAACCCTACTTCACTATTTACATAGGCCAAGAGCACCTTAATTTCACTTTATTGACTTATACACGGTTTCAAAAGATAAAATTTCCTCCCTAAGATCTATATTTCTATTATACACCTTTTTCATTAAGTCGCAACCCTTGATCAATCTCCAAATGTTGTAACTTATCTAAAATGTAGAATAATGTAGGCTCTTTTTGGCTATCTAGGTTATAAGATACTATGGATTTCAAAGCCTCCATGTACCATTGGGTTAGTATTGTAAGAAAATTATTACTTTAAATTATATAAAAATCATTTCTCTCATTAAATTCACCATCCCCTTAAGACAATCAACTTGTTCTTGCCATGATGGTTATGTAGGCAAAACCTTGCCTAAATAGAATTGTGTTAGTATATTGGGTAGACACTTAGAGTTCAAAGAATGTCTTTAGCAACACCGAGGTTATTAAGACTACTTTACTCTCATGCTACATTTTTTTTAATCCATACACCAACCTCTTCCTTAATTTTTGATCTCTGTCATAACATTTGTGACTGTATAACATGATATCTGATTGTATCCATAGAACATCTTCAGGCATATATAAGAAGTTTAATGTCTCATTATTCCTAAAGGTTCTTTCTTCCATTAAAAATTGTCATCAAAACTTCTTCCTTCTATATTGATATCAATAAATTGTCAAGGGTATGATCATCCCTCACTTCCAACGTATGTCTCTGTCATAAAAAAATAAAATAGGGGTAAGCATATATAAATATGGGTTTCATAATCTATACAATAGGGTGTACCTATAATAATTTTATTATTAATTTATTGAACCCTAAGGGTTGGAAAATAATAATATCACCTCAAATACTTTCCTCTTCTCATTATCTCAATAGGTTAAGAATCCATATCTTCAGCATCAAATGTTTGTTCTTATTCTTTGATTGAGTTAATAATTTATAGAGCTTCAAGAGTTCAATGAACTTTTAAACTAAATCACACTACTTAACTAGGTCCTCTAAACCCTTTGAATGTATATACTCATCAAGCAGACCACTTTTCTAGCAAAGCCTAAAACCCTAGAAATTTAAAACAAACAAGTTCTACAAACCTATTTCTGGTCAATGCACACCTATGAAACTTATAGCACACCTAGAGACAACCATCACACACTTTTGGATCAATATTTGAGCCTTGACACCTTTGGGGGACTTGAGTTCCTATAACCTATTTTTAGGCCTACTTGCCCTTAAGCCAAAACTAAAAAAATCAAGAGCACTCAAAACAATTCAACTTGACTTCAACATACCCTCAAACCACAAAAACATCTAGAGAAAATCATAAATAAGTGTATAGACCTTTCTGAGCACCAAACACTTCTTGACATACCATCAATCTCATTAGGCCACCTAGAAACACTCATTCTGACTTTGTAATATAGCTCCTTCACAAATCTCTAGGACAAGCTCATGAAATTGTTGTTCCCCCTTAACCAAAGACCTCTGATTGGAATTATCATCTTAAGAACACAAATGTGCTTCTCCATAATAAAATACGTCTCTTAAGAAGCATAGGTAGAGACACCCTACTTCACAATGTCCGAGAACAATATGAAACCAAGAGTTGCCCATAACTCCTCATATTCCTTCTCCTCCTTGGTCATATAATACTTTTAGTTCTTATTCTTCTTAGGCTTAAGATAATAAACATGCTCAACCACCACAACATTATCCTTTTCTTCTATGATTGGATTGACAATACATGGAGACAACATAGATTCATGACATACCTTTTCATCTAAAGAATCCACCTTGTAGTTTGAAAAATCATCGCTAGGCATATACAATTGATGTTATTTGCATGATAAATGATAATCAATAGAAGGATGTTCACTTGGATCCATACACACCTTATAACTATCCTTAACTAGTATCTTGGTCTTCTCTTTGAGATGGATCTCTTCATTCTCAACATGAGAAGACAAGGAGACCTCTTAGCACACTTTAACTTTTGTATCTTTTTCCACCATAGAAAATAGATTACTTGACCTTGTAAGCTCATCATGACTAACACTTGTCACCTTTGTATTCCATGTGTTAACTTTGTTTCTTCCTTTCACTCTAGGAGCCTAATTAAACTCATTCTATCTTGTAAACTTTCGCTTGTAGAATCTATCAATGTGACCTCTTTGTTGACATTTGAAGCACACTATACCTTTTGTAAGAAATGTATCTTACCTTACCTTATTTTCATAGTAATTTACAATATGTCCTATGTCATGAAAATTACATCACTTAACTCTATTCACACCTTTTGACTAATGACCCCCATCATAGTCCCATGCAAACTCATTTCTAACAGGTCTCTTGTATTCTCTAGATCTATGCCCAAATTGATTACATGTGTAATAGTAACCATTGAAACTTACATACCTCATGGAATTTGACTCTATGATCTAATTTGTCTTTATTATGCTAGCACCTTCATTCCTTGTCTTATAATTTGTCTTAAAATTATTATTGTCCTAGTTCACATTAATCTTCATCTTGTTTTGAGTTAAATTCTTTTATTATTCTTCATATCTAATACCAATTCTATCACTAGCATGATTTTGACCACACAGAATATTGTCCAAATCACTTGAGCTCTTTTCAAATCCCACAAATGTCTTCACCTTACTAGATGTATCTTCTAACTCATATTTCAAAGACTTATTTTCAGAAACATACCTTGAACATTCATCTTCTTTAAATTTTAGGCTTGTAGATAGAATTTCCAATTGATAACTGAGATGTTTGACCATATCTTCATTTTCCTTGGAATATTTATTTATTTTTGCTTCAAACACACTAAATTGTTCCTCATAGTCTTTGAGTTGGGATTTCATCTTCGTATTGATCTTATTCTCAATATTTAGTTTTTCAAGATCATTTATCAATACAATCTCATAGTCCACCTCATCTTCATCATCATCTAAATCACTCCAAGTAGACTCCTTTCTATGTGAGCAAATTCCTTCTTCAGCCATGAATAGAGATTCATCTTCAACAAAACCAACATCTTCATGATCATATTCTAAGTCACTGTCTTCACACTAATTTGATGAGATGCAATCATATTTGGTGTAGAGACTCTTTTTATTTTTTAAGGACTTCTTGTTAAACTTCATGAATCCTTTCTTCCTTTATGTCTTCTTGTCTTCATCTTTGTCTTCATTATGTTCTTCATCACTATTCTTCTCATTCTTATGAGGGAACTTACGAGCAAAATTTTCTATTTTTCCATAGTTGAAACATTTTAAAGGTACTTTACCTTTATACTTTCTTGAACCTATGTTTAATTTCCTAGTAATCAAATCAATTAGTTCATCCTCATTAATATCAAAAATATCATCCTCCTCAGGTTTATTACCTTGGAAATGCTTCTTAGGCTTCATCTTTGTCTTGAATGTTGCTTCTTTATTTGGTGGTATATCAACATTTACTCTCATCTCATAGGTAATAAGGGTGCCATGAATTTGATCCATCTTCAGCTAAGTAATTTCGTGACTTTATTCTATATTAGATACTTTTAGATCAAGCTTGATGGATAGAGAGATTAATAAATTTTGGAATATAGTAGCCTCTTCAAGATTCTCTCCAAGACCTCTGATGATGTTCATAGTCTCATCAACTATATGCAAAAAGGATACCACTGAATCTTCTTCCTTCTTCTTGAGACTTTCAAATTGCCTTATGTGATTCTATAACTTAGCAAGCTTGACTTTTTAATCTCCTTCATAAATGATCTACATTTTTTCCCATATCTCTTTAGCAGATGTACAATGGATTACTTTAGTGAACTTAGTCTCTATAATCCCATAAGTGATGACATTCATTACGTTAAAATTATTCTCAAATAGCTTTTTGTCTATAGCACTAGATGGAGGATTAGTAAGACTAACATAACCATCCACAATAGATTTCCATACATCAAACATTAGGGACATAATGTGTGTCCTCATTATTGCACTCCAAAAATCATAATTGGATCCACTGAACATCGGTGCTTACTTGATAGAGAAACCTCCTTGATGACTATGCATATTGTACCTGGGATCAACTTCAATATGTTAACCTTGATACTAATTTTTAGAGGAGCAATCATTGAGAGGGGGGTGAATCAGTGAGCCCAAATAATCCAACTTTAATTGATATCACTTTAAAGTTCTTAATCAATTACCATAAACATTCATGAAACATACACATCATTCATAGTAATGAGCAATAGAGATAATTGAAGATCAATCACATAACATATGACTTATGTGAAAAAATATCTTAGGTGAGAAAACCCATTGGAATCTATAATTAAAATATTGTCCTATAATAACAAGAACCAATTTAGACCAGCTACAACTGATTAAGGAACTAAAATCCCTTATTTAGTGAGACTACAATCCCACAAGGTGCTACCACACCTATATAGGTAATTTGCAACAACAATTAGACCTTTAAAAAGTATCACCTTGAAAAGAGGTAGCAACCCCTTCAAATTTTTAATAACCACAACGACACCTATGAACACATCCACCTTTGAACTAATGTCTTCAACACTTGATGATGGACCACTTATTATCATTCTTCACCTTCATTCATACTCTAGACCACTTAGAATTATGACATAAAAATAATTCTTATTAGACATGAATGGGCACCAACCATCTCCTTCACTCCATAACTCTCACAAACACACTCCTCTTCAAAGTCTCTCGCAAGTCTAGAAACCATCACATTTAGTTTCACTATATATAGAGAATTCATGATTATCAATATATTAGTCAGACATTAGGCATATCTTAACCCTTAATTCATCTATTAAATGGAGACATAACTCAAAACAATCTTCATAGGTCAGTCATAGCATCTATGGGTCACCCTTAAGCAACTACACCTTTTAATAAGGCCCTTGTAGCTCTTATAAGTCTTAAGGAGATATATTCACCCATTTGGCACACCATCAATCAAAATAAAAACATAGACCACTTCAAAAATCATGTAATCATTCTATATTATCTATATGTCCCCCTTAAGTTCCAACCACCAACATAGTACCCTTCTACTTAAGCATAATTTGCTCAAACAACATTCTGTGCACATGATCACTATGAATGAATACGTAGTCAACTTCTAAACCTTTTTGCATACTTAAAATGATTGTTTAAACATTAATAATCCTTATATATCATACTAATGAAGTCTAAAACACTCCCCAATATCCAATTCATCAATATATATTGAAAAATATCAAAACAAGCTCAAACAATTTTCTTGGGTTACTTGTAGAATGCACACAAACACACAATCAACTTTGAACCTTCATAAATGTGTATGTACACACTTTCACATATTAAAATCTATATTTATATATGTTCCTTGGAGTTTTCTACATGTTTTATTCTTACACCATGAGAAAATTCTACATAGATCAAAACATATAGCCAAAATATAAAGCACAAGTTTTTCCTTTGAAAACTCAAATATTCAAAAGCAAATGGCCACAATTAAATCTTGAACACTATGCTCACATCCCATGTCCTCTCTACTTAGATTAATCATGAAACATTGATCTTAATTATAATGAACTTGACATTTAGCAATTATATCTCATCATTGGATCTTCATCTTGACTATTTGAATTAATTCACTTCATTGATCTCATGTACGTAGCTCGATCTTTAAGAATGTTAAATAGCTCTCACTTTGACCTCTTTAATTTAATAGTGCACTATTGATTTATATCTACATGATCACCCACTCATTTTTTATCCTTATAAGGAGATTTATCTTTATCTCTTCTCAACATTAAATATTAAACACTTGACACCATCTCGTTACTTCCTAACTTCTTGGAGCAATGCACTCCATCGATGTTGCTCAAAATTTAAATTGTGAAAAAATGACCAAGTATGGTAACCTTTACAATATATTTGTAAGGTCAAATTTTCACCTCCATATATTTTTATTCATTTAAGCACATGTTCTCAAACTTAGACCATATCATCTCCTCACATAGGAGAATCCAACCATGTGTCAATCTATTCTTAGAACCTTCATATGTGTGAGAAATATCAACATTAAAATGCCTCCTTTGATTTATTTGTCATAGATCCAATAATGTCAAGAATTTCCTAAAATGCCAACTTTGTACATGCATATCTTTTCATGTGCTTTTGTACATGATCTAAAATTTAGCACAAATCAACTAGGCACAAAACTGAACAAACCCATATGATCAAATTTTCCTAAAACATCCACACATGTGAGATATTTTATCACCAAAATACTTACTTGGATATTTCTTTCTTCATACAAATTTGGCTAAGTATTGGAAAACGTTGTTAAACTACCTGATAGCCCAACTTTTCACTTGCATATTTCTTGATGCACTTTGGGCATGACCTAAGATTTTGTGTATAAAAACTAGGCATAATAATGAACAAACCCATGTGACCATTTCCTCATAAAACCTCTATGCATATGAATGTTTACATCATCAACATTATTACTCATCTCTATTTGAACATAGAAAACACTATCAAAATTCTTAAGATCCCAACTTTACACCGACATATCTTTGACTGCACTTAGGTGCATGACCTAAGATTTAGCACATATCAACTAGGGACTAATTTGATCACAACCATATGAATAACTCCCCTTGAATCACTCACATATGGCAATAGTGATGTCATAAAACTAAATCCTCATATTTTCTACCACTAGACCCAAAATGTCTAGATGACAATAATGATTAACCATATGAAATCCACTCATGCACATTAGTAATCAAAGCATAGAAAACATCTTAGGGAACTATTATACAACCTTAAATCATCACATTCATCCTTGAAAATTTATAACCATTCTAAAACTAAATATCAACCAAACCTCCTTTAAGCATACTATGACAAGCACATTACACATTTTATCATTATCACTTAAACTATCAAGGCACTTCATCCACTCACTAGGACACCTTCATGACATCATTGACAACTCTCTAAAAAAAATGTCTTTAATATTTTATTAATTATAAGGCAATTGACATATTTATAGGATATTATAGGATAATGAAGAACATGTATATGTATTAGATCACTTGGAGAACTTTGAAACACAAAAAAGTTGATAGTCACTTGCAAACAATGCATAAGAGAGAATTTTATTGCCAAAAGACCATCCATACATGCCATCATGGTGAATTAAAGTGTATGATGTATAGATATACCTCTAATAACTCACTCTAATTGGTTTTGTGTAGTGAAATAACTCATATTTGTTCTATAATTACATAATACTTACCTTGTGGGGATTTAAACCTTCAAAAAGTAGTCTGGCTCTTAGCAATTTTTCATAAAGCTAAGGACACCAATGTAATGACCAATGTAATAAATATCAATCCCATATGGGTCCAAAACTTTGGATAAAATATTATCCCCCCAACTCTACATGTACAAGCTATGCCATGTAATTGAATTTAACCTTCAAGATCTTGTGAATGGAGCAATGGAAAAAAGATAGTTTTTGCAACTATGGAACTTCAAACTTATTCACATTATTTTTTATAACATTTAGAATCTCAAAGGACATTCTTAAACTATTTTCACCTATAAGTCTTCCAACTCCTAAAGATGGCATTGAAACTCAGGAATCTGACCTTGTTCTAACTTTATGACAGGTGTGGCAGTTGTGTAACTACTCAAATCTCTCTGAAACGAGTGTGGTGTGTATTTTTCTCTTAGGTAACTTTGAGATACATAAATGTTATCTAAAATATCACATTTTCACTTATTTTATCTGATTTCAAGATTTCAAATGAACCTTAAAGTCTCCTAACATGAATTAAATGTCATTAGAAGATTATTAAGACATAAAATGACCTTGATAAACTCCTAATAACCTTTAACACCACTTGACCATTCCCTATCTCTCCATGACATGTCTAGACCACTATATGACCAAAATAATACAATACCTTAACTTCTCCAAACTAACCTTAAATAATGCTAATAAGGTTTTATGAAGACTTTTAGGGACCATATAAGGCATAACAAGACCACACAATAACCCTATGAAAATTTCATACTAGAAGGGATGACTAGTTTTTATTTGAGTTCAAAATTTGTTCAACATTTTTTATGATTCATAGGGGTATCATGCCTACAATGCTAAATATAATAGTAGCCTTGCTTGCCCATTGGGCAATGAAATCATTTGCACTAAGTGTTAGACCTAACCAAACTTTGACCATGACACAACAAACTAATTGGACATTCAAACTCACTAAATAAAAACAACACACACAAATCAAGGCAAAAATACTCACACATGCCACCAAAAAATTAGGGAACAAAATAACAACATAATCAAACTAAACTATATACAACCAACCTGAAAATAACTTTCTCCTCCTAGATCAAAGGGGAAGCTTGTACCATCTCTTGCTCCATGAGATGAAGGATAACATGAAACAAGTTTCTTCTTGAGCCTTGATCTTGATCCTTTTAACTCCTTAATACTTGTTAATATTCTTGGCATAATCTTAAATGAAACAAAAACATCTTCAAACCAATCACCTATGAAAGTGAATTCATATTGTGTTTCAACAATCTTCTCATGATACCCCTTAGCTTCAACTTTGTCTAATGATGCTTCATCTAAGCATGTTTCTTTGACCTTCATGGCCTCTTGAATGACAAAACTTTTTACCAGTTGATACAAAATCATCTTTGTCTTCTCTCTTCTCATGAAACATATGTTTGTTAAGAATTCCAAGTCTTTCTAGGCAGTCATGAGCTTGCAAGGCAACTTTTTCACGTTTATTTTCTTGACCATTGTGTACTTTGTCAAGCTTAACTTTATCATTTAGAGAGTCTTTAACTTCAAGGTTGGTTGTAACTTCAATAATCTTGGATGGTATAGGATATTTTTCATGAAACACACCATCAATTCCATCTTCAAGAAGTTATTCAAACTAACTAGTACGAGGTGTAGGATCTTGAAGAGCCTCAAACTCTTCACATATCTCATTGAATTTATGCCATAAGTTCACAAGCTCAAAATACATTAGCTTTAAAATATCCCCTCAAAAACCTTTATTTCAATGTGACATATAATACACATCTTCTTTGAGGATTATAATATGAAGGTTAACCTATATGGCATGTTTAAAAGGCATTTGATGACTTTAAGGGCTCATTGGAGCTTGAAACATTCTTGACAAATAGACTCTAGAAGGTGACCCTAGATATATCATTAGAGCTCATGTCAAAACTAAAAAATGACTTGGACACCCCCTTCATCTTGATAACAAGCCCCCCCACAAAAAGTGGCTAAAACAAGTAGAAATATAATGAGAACAAGAAGCCTTAATTCTCTACATACCTTAATTTATGCTAAAATACCTTAACTTTATCAAACAAGATATAGGCCACCTTTTAGGATTAAAAATACACTTTAGACCCTTTCTCTCACCCAAGGACAACCTATTAAGACCTAATACATCATAAAATGACTCAAAACATGCTACCATATGAGTATTCCTTAAGCAACCCCTGGTACATATAATGAAACCTTAAACAATGCTAATAAGGTTTAATTGACCATTTTAAAAATTATGACAAGATTTAGGTAACCATATACGATCTTGGAGGTCCATATGAGAAAGTTTCAAACTATAGGGGTTGATATTTGGCTTAGGAGGCCAAATTATCAACATTTTTGGTGACTCATATAGGTTAAACTACCTACGATCAAGAGAATCAGTTGTCTCATCCTTTGGATAAAGGACTCACACATGATAATCATGACTTCAGATAACCACTCTACTTGAGATGACAATCATACCTAACACCATACAAGCCTTCAAGTACTATAAATAACCTCACTACTCACATAAAAAGGACATAATAAAGAAAACCAACACCTAAACACCTAATAAAATAACAAGATAACAAGGAAATAGACTATGCTAGTGAAGCACTTAGAGACACAACAAATAAGAAGGCAAATATTGTGTACAACTGATATAAAATTTTGTTCTTCCTCCTAGGACAAAGGGGAAGTTACTTGGATCATTTACTCCATGATATGAAGAATGACATGAGGAAAGTTACCTCTTAGACCCTAGTTTTGTTGTATTCATCCTCTCCTTGAATACCATTCCTCTTGGCATGCTCTCAAGTGAAGTGAAAGTTGTAAACCAATCTCCTATGAAGATATATTCCTCTTTTGCTTCAAGGTTCTTCCCATATTTATTATCAACCACAATCTCTTTTAATGATGCTCCATCTAAGAATGCCTCTTGCACCTCTATGGTATCTTAAGTAACCTTATTATTCTTACTAAATATGGCAAGCTCATCAAAATCTTCAAAGATCTTTATGTACTCAATCCAAGCTTGATCATGGTCCTATTGGGGCATACTTTCATTAGCACCTTTTTGAGAATGTTCTCTAACCTTCATAGTCACCTCCTCAATGTGTTCATTTTGAGATTCAAGCCTACATATATTCCCAACATCTTGAAGAAGCTCAAGGTATTGATGACACTCCTCATTGAGGTCCTCTTCTTGATCGTTGACAAGAGTGTCACCTTTAGTAGCATTCTCATCTTCTTCTCTAGAAGCTACAGTCCTACCAAAGACTTCATATTTTTGAGTGGAATCTTGGTATAGTTGCAAATATTCTGCCTCAAGATCTATCTCTAACTTACTAAGAACCATGATCACTTCATCCAAGATTTCATCTTTCTTAATTTAGTGAGTGTCATCCTTTTAAAGGTCTACAAACTGATTAAGGAGTTAACAAACATTTTTAAGGACATCAGACAAGTCACTTTCAAGTGTAGTAGTCTCTTGGTATTGCATGTTTAGAAAGTTATCCTTCTTACACTTAGTCAAATCATGATCTCCTTGTAAAATCACATAACCCATATCTAGGACTTCAAACAAGTCTTTCATCTATCTTCCATTTGATTTTAACCCATTTATATCTTTTTCAATTCCATGGAGGTTGGTGTGATGGAGTTATTAGAAAGGATGTGGAAAATATTGGAGTCCACACCTTGACTATATTTTTGGAGCTCAATACAATCATTAGGATACTCCTCAGATATTACAACAAACTAATGTTGAGTAATGTCCCCTTCTTATTCTTATGCTTTTAGGCTGATGAGCAACTGATCAAGCAATACTTATAGGAATATAATCTTCTCTTAGGTGATTTATTTAAGCTCAACATCTTCCTCCACCATACCAAGTGGTATCTCTTCAAGTAAATTAGTGTCTTCTTTCATAAGATCAACACTGTCATTATACTTATCATGCTCAATTAGGTCTAAAACCATATGGACTTCCTTAATAAAATAATGTTTGCTTTAAGTAGCCTCCTATTCATCAATTCTATGTTCATGAGACTGAGTTTATTCATTTTAATCATCATTTACAATGAAACAAGGGAGCTCTTCTAGGAGGCTTACCTTATCGTGACTACTAGAAACATTCTAAGGACTGTCTAACTGCACATTCACTTTAGCCATCACTTAGACATATTTATTTTAAACCTCTTAAGGCACATTTATAGTTACTTCTAGACCTTGCTTGACATGAACTACCACTCCACCAAGTTTTTCTTCTTTAAAGTTTAGTTCTTCCTCTTAAATGGCACAAAGACTAGGCATTTTGTAATCGGGGCATATGGTCCAAGAAGGCTTCCATGTTTCCATGCCTTCTTCACCCTTTATTTATAAGTCATTCTCTTCATTTAGATGCTCCTTTTCTTATATCCATACATTAATTCCTCCAAACATGGAGATGGTATGAGGGTAAGAATGTCCAGCTGGTAGAGTAAGAACATAAGGCTTTATGAGCTACTTTTAAATGAGTGTATGGGTTGAAGAGGCATGCTTCCAACTTGGAAGCTTGTAAATAATGGGATCATCTAAGGGATCTTGAAGAAGAGGGAAATAATTTTGGGTTAAGGTGTACTTATTTTATCCTTTCAACTTGGTAACCAACATACCAAATTTTTATATACCTTCATCTTTAGGAGTGGTTTTAACTTGAGGGGTGGGTGGAGAGATTTGAAAACTTGAGATATTCCTAGGCTTGGTATTCACAACCTCTTTTTCTTCTTGGTTTTTACTTAACATTGGGTAGTAGGAGGCTCATAGGACTTTTTGCATTGAGATTATTAATCCTTCAAGGCCAATAACTCATTACCAATGTTTTTAATCATGATTTTTATCTCATTCCACTCATTATAGGAATTAGGTGTAGCTTTAAAAAATTGGTCACACTAGTAGAATTGTATTTATTACTCTCCAATAGAAACCAACTCATTCTTAAAATTTTGAGAAAGTTTCGTTATATCCAAGAGTTCACTATAAGGGTTAGTTTGATTAGGTGGTTTGATAGGGAAGGAGGGAGAGTACTCCTAATAGAAAGGCTTCTCATAATGATATCTAAATCTATATGGGGGGAATAGAATCATTATGAGAATGATATGGCTTAATATAAAGATGGTGTGGGTCATCATAGTGTTGATAAGGAAGTGTTGAATAGAAGTTTCCTCCATATGTAGACATTAAAAATCATAAGGCAAATAAATAATAATGAAAACCATAAACATAAGTTGTTATTACGTTGGATGAAGACATTATGATGACTTTTGGTATGAAATAGGAGTGCTAATTTGCCACCAAAATGTATAAATTTACTTGAGGTCACCAAATTCTCAAAGTAACTACTCAAACCTCCTTGAATTCTAGTCCCACCATGTGTGCCAAAAACTAAAATCAATTTGAATTTTACCCTTAATGGAAATGAATTTCAAACCTACCTCATCCAATTGATACAATGAAATCACATCTAGGTGTGGGTAGCCTAATATGTGAGGTGAGTCTCTAGTTTTGGGGATAGCTCCCTTGATGCATCATATAATCTTAAATACTAATCCTAATTATTTTTCTAAGGAAAATGAAAATAAAATATGTGAAAACTAACTCTAGAATATAGGATGTGATGCACCAATATGCTATATCCCCTCTACTTGATCCTTTAATAACACTTATGGATAAAACAAGGACTATATACTAACACTCTTTCTCCAAAAGGACTCCTACACATTAGTGCTTCATATGGAGGCCATTCCAAATTACTATAACTTGAGGGTGATTAATGAAAGGTTTGATTCAAGACACTACCAATCAGTTTCCACTACAAGCACAATCATTAACACCTTCACATACCATGTAACCTACATAAGACCAATCTAATAACATTTGGATGAGAAAAAAGGACATAAAAATTGATAAATATTTCAACCATTAATTCAAATTAACAAGCATTTAACACTAAAGACTAATATGGAGAAGGCTAAATCAATCCTTATATTAGTTTAAATGTTGCAAGATACAAATTGAGTAAAGTTCTTCCATACACAGTAACGGGATGTCTCCATTATTCATTTTAGACATAAATATATAAGAATAATCAAGAGAGAGGAGAGGGAAAGAGAATTAATTCTCATAAATTATATAATACAACTCAACTTTTCAATTTTCAATCATAAAATAATCCATGAGACACCACATTCTAGCCTTCTCCAATACATGACTCATGTTTGATTGATGGACTTCATGGAATTATGGCATAAAAATGATGTAATGAATTATAATTTAGTATTTTTTTAACCTTATAATGTCATGATAATGATAAACATTTCCAACCATCTCCTTATTTTCAGTTACAATGGTATAATTATGGTCTAATTGACCTCCACGAAGCATTAAATAGCCTACCTCTCCCTTTTACATGTTGACTAGGCCTAAAACTTTATTGTTATCAATAAAAGTCATGTAATAGGAATTAATTCCATATTATATTAGTTAAAATAAATTTATGGTCCCCCATTCACCCTCTTAGCATCCCTCTACTCCAAGAAACATCCTCTTTAGCTAGCTAAATAGGCTTACTAGGCAACTAGGCTTAGTCACTTAGGTGGCCATGAAACTTAAATAGAACCATAAAAATAGGTTAATGAGAATTATTTAGGAACAAATAATCACCTTATACCATGATTTATTACTTTAAGTTAATTTACACCTGTCATTCTTGCTCATCTAGGTGACTAGGTCATCTCTCTACTAGCTCCTCCAAACTGCCTTTATAGTCCAATCTTACAAAATCACTTTCAAGGGAGATTGAGTGTATTTTATGGATTGAGATTGTATAATACATCTCACATCACACTCATAAATTATTTTTAAGTGTTCACCTCTATTTTCACCTTAAATTCACCATGAAATCATAAAAAAATAGGGAATTTATTATATCTATACATGTGTCTATACAAACCAGTTATATAATCAGAATCTTATCAAAGTGTAAGATGTGTTTCTAGTGTTTTATAATATAAAATAAGGAAATTAAAGTTATTTACCTCAGTCATTCTCCTATCAAGCTCTACCAAGGGTTTTAGGAGGGTTTATACCCCCTTGCACTGTTGGCAATCATTCATAAAGCTATGGCCTCTAATGAACTACTAAAAATCATGAATTATTATCTCATAGGGGTGGTATATTATGATTAAATAATTAGGTTTCCATGAAAATCCTCATTCAAATAGCAAGTAGAAAACTCTACTCTCTCAAGCTCTTTCATAATGCTTCTGAGGTGGTTGGGCTCTTAGTGATTCTTCACAGAGTTGGGAGGTTTGATGAGGTAACTAATTCCAGAAGTATAAAGTCAAAAACCCTCTCCACCCTCTAAAAACTCCTTGGGATCCCATGTAAAACCTTCATGATGTTTTGAACATGATAATGTAGCTTCTCAGGTTAGCAAACCTATTAGATTAGGTCAAGAGAGAAGCCTTTGGCCATTAGGATTTCAAATGCATTTTATTGATCCAAATTATCTCTATCAAGACCGTAAAATACATACCTTACTTGTAGATGCATTTATCTATGCTTATCATGTTATTCTTGTGTGACTTTGCCTGTAGGTCTTGTTAAGGGTTTTTTAAGCTACCATGTAAAAGTGACCTTAAGTCTATTTTGATCCTTTGCACTCTCCATGTTAGGTTCTAATTTTAATGGACATCTCTTCATATTTCACACTAAAAAATGACCTTAAAATTAATACAAGATCTTAATATTTCAAGTTTAGGCTTGTGTATGCCCATTTAGGCCTACTAAGCCTAATTATTTTTTCAATCTCTTCATCACTTCAAATAATCATGACCAGTCAAATGTAGATATTATTCAATCCTGATAATTCATTTAATATAACTCCATTTCACTCTTTCACCTCTCATTCATTCATTCATTCAATACATACTTCCATTCTTCTCTAAGACCCTACCTATAAGATCCTAATAGGTCTTCTTGGACTATAAGTGTGGACCTCTCTCTTTTTTTATCACCTTGAAGTATAATTGAGAAATTAAAACATAATTAATAAGATCCTCTTACATTCATTAACCTTTGAGTCTTCTATCCAAACCCTCTTCCACTCAATCATCTATTTTTCATGTCTAACTTGTAGGTGGCAATTGAGGTGTCTTAACTACCTATCACTTTGAGTGATCTAATACTCATTGACCCCTGATCCATCAATCTCCAATATTTCTTTATGATCCTCATGACTCCTATGCTTCAACACCTCTATCTTACCTTATTTAAATAACTTTTCTCCATCATTTTATACATAGACTTGAATGTGACAGGTTTAAGTCGTTTAGGCTTTGACTAAGTTTTTTCCTTTAGTCATCCATATAGATTTGAAGTCCTTCAAGATGAGCTCAAGTTTCAAGTGGTTCTAACCAACTTGCCTATCATATAAATTCTAACATCAATGCAAACTTTTCCTTCTCACTTTTATACACTTCCATAGGCATATATGTGACCTTATAATCCTACTATGTAACATCCCTCTTCATTTCTATTAATCATCTTAGTGATCTCTGAAAGGTATTATGGAATCAAACCATGTTATTAGTTTTGAACAAACCTCTTTGATACATTTTACAGTCCTCAAAACTCTTTATGACCTTCTCATGTTGGCCAACTAGGCCTACAAAGTAGTTAAGCTCATTTTACTTGCTCTTCTCTCTTAAAGGAGGCCAAGATATTTGATTGTCACTTCACCACTTTGATCTCACCTCACCTTCATGAATGCTTTCCAACTCCCAAATATCAAATATTTGGCATTCTCTTCCATCCAATAAAGAACTTACTATGCTTCTTGAGGAATTTGAATGCCTGAATCCTCCTTAGGACTGATTGGAAACCTAAGTGAACCTTATTATATAAGACATAAAGCATGTTAAAATTATTACCACCTTCTATAACTTTTTACTAGGCTAGGAAATTCTCTTGAAGCCTTGAGGTTGGTGTGACCTTTTGAACTTTGCCCTTTTTATCACCACACCTTATGATTGTCTTGCATTCTTGGTCTATAAAATCACTTTTGGGAAAATAATGAATGGATGTTTAGACCTAAGGGTTGTGATATAATCCACAACACTTTCCTCTAATATTTAACCATTCACATACCTAAAACCCTACTTTTTTACTTGAAACCTCTATAAAACCTAGTATTTCTCATGTCTTTATAAGTGACCACACCATCAAATTATCTGAATATACCCTCCATGGAGTGAGAAACATGACCCAAATTTTTCCATGGAAACTTAATGAATTTTATAGTAATTTATTTCACTTTTACACCCATTGAGTTCGTGTTAGGGTTTAATGAGGGTTTTGAGTGACTAGGATTCTTAATGTTTATTGATAGATATTAGCCCTTATATCTAGAAATAAATGGTACTACCAAAAAGTGAACTCACCCCCTAACATTATTTAAGAGGATCCACCCCCATGCACCCTATACATACACTTGTGATTAAATGAAGATGTCATTTGGACTGTTTTGCAGACTATATTGGTACTCGAGAGAAGTTTAGATGCATTTCTTGATTTGAAATGACTTGCATAATTTTTACCTAAAACATGATGGAATTGAGTGAGTCATATGAATGAGGTGTGGTCATTTATGACCACCTTATACATGTTCTTCACGTTTTCAAGATTCTATGTAGGAAAAACTACCCATTTGGACAAGTGTACCTCCACGTACTTGCTATCTATTTGACTTTCATCTTGACTTCACAAGCTGAAAATATGTTAGCTTTGTAATATCCTCTTGAAAACATTTATTTCAATGTGACATACAAAACACATCTTCTAGGCTTATAATTTGAAGGTTAACCTATATGTCATGTTTGAAAGGCATTGATGACTTTAGGGGCTCATTGGAGCTTGAAACATTATTTACAAATAGACTATAGAAAGTGACCCTGTATATATCATTAAACCTCATTTAAAAACTAAAAAATGACTTGGACACACCTACATCTTTCTAAAAATGTCCCTCCACAAGAAGTGGCTAAAATAAGTAGAAATATAATGCAAACAAGAAGCCTTAATTTCTCCAAATACCTTAATTTTTGCTAAAATAACTTAACTTTATCAAACAAGATATATCAAATTTTTTAGGCTTTAAAAGACACTTGAGACCCTTCCTCTCACCCAAGCACAACCTATGAAGACCTAATACATCATCCAATGACTCATAACATGATACTATATGAGGATTCCTTAAGAAACCCCTAGTACATATAATGAAACCTTAAACAATGCTAATAAGGTTTAATTAACCACTTTGAATATTATGACAAGATTTAAGTAACCATATATGAGCTTAGAGGGCATTGTGAGAAAGTTTTGAACTATAGGGGTTGAGATTTGGCTTTGGAGGTAAAATTGTCAATAGAATTTATTTAATTTTGGATGTTGAAGTCAAATTAAATGTTTTGATATGATGCATTACCCAAATCAAGGTTGTGTCATTAAAATTTTGGATTAACTTAATAATTGTGTGAATAATAGGCTCAACTAATGATTTTTCACTAGATTTGTGCATTATTAAGGAAACTCGTTCCAATTATAATTTTGACATGGAAGTGATGAAAATGAAGTGTCTACATTTTCACCCTATTTAAGAAGGTTTAGTGAGACATATATGAAGTAACATTTTTTCAAATAATAAAAAATTGTTAAGAAGAAGTTAAAAATTATATGTATAAATAATTAGTGACCCATGATACCCCCTTGAAATAGAATGTAGGGATAAAAGACATGGATGGGATCTCAAAAAAGAGAGGAAGAATCAATAATGGGAGAAATTAACCCATGGTTAAAATTAACCCACTTGAGTTAATGCTTGCATGATTTAATTTCCAATGTTTGAGAATAATAGATTTGATATGGCCCTAAGGTGGGGGGAAGTGGGAATGATGCATCAAAAAATAAGTGACACACTTTGACTTTCCCCAAATAGGGCAAAAGCTCCAAGTTTGAAATTAGAAGAAAGGCTAAATAATTAAATTATTCTAAAGAGGGGGTTTGATTGATTATTGGTTTTCCCTAGTAGGGTTGGTAGGATCAATTATTAGATTAAAAATGTTTCCCGATAAGGGTGGATTTGATTATTGATTAGTCTAAATGTTTTGCCTCGGTAGGGTGGATTTCATCATTGATTAAATGATTGACCCCAGTAGTGTGTATTTGATCATTGATAGGTCTAATTGATTTGATTGATTAATTTAAAATCATAACTTAAGGATGTAACTTATTACATAGATTAAATATGAGTGGGCAGAAATTCAAGATCATATAGTACAATGAACTTTTTAAAAATGAATAATCCATAAAAATCCATGCACATAATGATGCATAAAGTGATAATAATATTATTGGAAGAAGACAATTATGGTTAAATAATAATGAGATAATGGTGGCTAAGACAACCCTATAAACCGAAAATAACTAAATGTTGCTTATAAAGTCCAAAGAGACCTTAGGCTGATGTAGTTTTCCCAAAAATGGGAGAGAACATCAAAAACATTGGATTGGATGATGATGATAATATTTGATTGAATTTGATGGAGAAGTTAGGATATAAAATGATTATGACTTTTTATCTATGTTTATTTGTAGATGTATCATGAGTAACATATATATTAGTCATGTTGATCAATTAAGTGCCTTATGTGTAGTAGATAAGGAGATTTATTATTGTGAATTTACTTATTAGACCTAAATAATGTAATTTTAGATGTATCAGATGATGGTATGCACCATGATATACAACACCATGATGATTGAGCCATAATGTGCATAAGGACCTACCCTTGATCCAATAGATAATTGACAATAATACACCAATGATAAAAACCATGATGGTAATGTTGATGTATGCCAAAGGATAGACTCAAGTACAACTACATGATAGGGAGCACCATGATGATGATCTTGTTGGCATAATGGACTGAGTCAAGGCAACAATAATAAAAGGAAATAAACAAGTAAGCAAGTAATCAATCAAACACAAATTGGAAATAAAATCAATATAAATCATCCTATTATTTAACCAAGTCAAAATCCACATGTGAAGTCTCAATGAAATGATAAACTAGATGGTTCCCCCAAGCAAGGATACATGTAAGGGAATGACACATCTCCAGGTGGCTAAAATGATTGGAACCAATAATGAATCTTCCCTAATAAGGTGGATTTGGGAAGGACACACCCCAATGGTTGATAGAATGAATGGCTAAATGAAAATCAAGGATAATGACCAGATTTAGGACAAGACAAATGTTTTTAAAATTTTGTGTCTTTATATTTTACATGGAAATTTTAACCCTTTGTTTAGGATTTTGTGGATTTATATCTCTCACAAATATTTTGAGCCTTTTCCAATTTTTAGGATTTTTTGACTATTTTGAATGTTTTGGGACTTTTGGCATCTCAATTCAATGGAGAGTTAAGATATTTAGAATGTTTTAGCTCCCAAAATAGTGAGAGATTGAGAGTGGTAACTCTCAAAATGGTAAGAGTCTAGCTTAAATTTCTCAAAAAAATTTAAGAGTGTGTAATAGGGGTAATCAAGTAGACCTCAAAAACTAAATGTTTCCTACATAGTCCACATGGACCTCAAGCCATTATGGTTCATCCAGAAATGGGAGAATAATTATAAAGGACAAATGGGTAATGTTAGATAATTATGGATGACAATGAGGGAAATGACTAGGAGTCTCCAAGGACCATGTCATGTAAGATCCAAATGTGTCTATTCATCAAATTTTCATGTGGGTGATATGCCAAAATATTTCCCAAATATGTCTCAATATACCTTCCACTTTCATGACAAGTTTCAAATGGGAAGACTAATGATCACAATAATATGGGTTGGGTTGAATAGGAATGAGTAGCCAAAATGGCTGGAATAGAATGGATTGGATTGTAATTCAAATGAGTTTTCCTCCAAGTTTCAAGGTACTTGCAAATAATAAATTACTTATGCATGATGCCATAAATTTGGTTTTCATCATGGTACTTTCCTAAGGTGCCACAATCATGTTTTTCACCATTGGATGAATTATTTATCTTTATCTTTTGATTGATTTGTATTTTTAATTAATTTTTTGATTTGTAACATCTCAACTCAATGGAGGATTATGAGATGCACAATATAGACCCTTTATTGTCTAAACAATACCTGCTCAGAAAAGATCCTTTATTTAGATGTTTATGTTAATGTGAAATATATGGCTACTATCATGATCATCATTGGTTATTGATTTTACTTCCTCCAAACCTCTAAACAATGTCTTTGTGGCCTCTAGAAAATAAAGTGCCATAAGAAGGATAAAGAAGGATAGGCATTGGAATAAGGATCTGATTAGATAATGGACTATATGTCTTTAATGAATAATATGATCATAATGGAATGCATAATGCTTATAGGATAAATGAATACTAGGATTTTCAATAACACACATTGTTTTTTATTCTAGATTCATCTTTATTTTCGTTATGGTGGGGGCAAATACTTTTAAAAATTCTCTCAATAAGACCATGATATTTTTATGTTCCTTAGTCCTGAGACTTGATGCAATATGATTGGTCTTTGGATTATCATTTCTATTTATATTGGCTTCAATAATGTCTTTAACAAGCAATGAGTAACCAACTATCCCAATTATTGGAACCTGAAAGTGTTTTTCACTAAAAAAAAGTCTTCATGATTGGTCTGATTTGGATTGTCCAATAATGCATTGAATAAGGTTTCACTAAGTGATGTTGATAATTCATTTTTATTACACCTTAAGCAAGGTTTCACTAAAGGATTCTGATTATCCCCTAACACCTTTTAGACTTTGATTGTACCGTAGTGCCTCAAATAAGGTAGCACTAGGAGATTGTTCTACTTAAGTGTTGTCTTAGATTCCCATAAATTCTACCATTGAGATGTCTCCATAAAATAGTTTCTATATTGTGTGATTATATTGGTCCAATTGATGTTTTTTGGAGGTGGTATGTTAATATAATGGATAGGTTGGCTAATGTTAAAGGCATGTGTAATATCAATGGAAGGGTAAAAGGTAACACAGTCCCCATAGAGGCTACTAGGAAAATTTATGTTGATACTAAAGAAAACATTCTAGATACCATAGAAGTATCACAAATGTGTTCAATTGGACCTATAAGGAGCATGTAGCTTATGTCATAACATCCATTAAGGTATGTTGATTCCAACTCAAGTGGATTTGGTAAAATTGTATAACTGATTTTGTAACATCCACTAAAATATTCTAATTATGAAGTTATTTTTAAATCAAGGGGATATAATAAAAATGTATAGTCAATGTTGTAACATCCACTGATATATTTTGATTCTAAAGTTGATTCTATCTCAATTATATCTAAATTCGATGATGAGACTGACATTGATTCTTCTTCTAATGCTAAATTTGATATTGGTTCTAGAATGGAACCCAATTTTAATATTAGTTTTAAAAGAGAACCTAATTTTGATGTTGATGCTAACAATAATGTTAGCTCTAAAATGGAACTTGTTTCTAATGTAAAATTATCCATAAAGAGTACATATTATATTGTATTCTCTACAATTACCTTGGTCACCTTTCACTTGATAATAAAGGTGTTGGCATAAAGGAATTTTATAAAATGGGGAATATTTGACAATGGTCAAATAATAGGTTGTTACTCAATAATAATGGGTTGTTCAAATATGGACTCATTGAAGATGGGTCCTATGTCAAATAGAGGTCCTTTTTCAAATACAAATGGATCATCAATGGTTTGGATTTGGTCAAAGATGGGTGATTATGTAACAGCGCCAATAGGTTTTACCAAAATAGGGCATTTTTTTTATTTTTTAAAATTAATTACACATATTCCTCTAACAAATTTCATCATGAGAAATCTTTCTAAGTGATATTTAACTAAATGTATTATATTAGTTAACCCTTTAGGGTTTTTAACTAATCCATTTAGCTAATGATCACTATGAAAAGATATAACAAATCATGAACAATGTTGAATAAATAATAAAGACTATATTTATTTCATTAGTGTAATCATACAATTTTAGCCATAGTTGATACAACATTATAGCCACTGTTGTATAAGTACAATGAATAAATATTATAGTTTCATCAATAAATGATATCTCAAATAATAATACAATGATACAAAGCTCCATAGAGCATGAGCCTCCATGACTAAAGTATCAATCTGTAATCTCAAGTGTAGTATCTAGTATAGTACTCTTGTGGGAAGGGAGAGCATCATCCGAGTGATTTTCCACACCAACCACTTACCATAAATCCCCCACACTATCTTCCAAAAATGAAATGGCCCTCCCTTCATAGATGGGAATATAATGATAGTACGTGTATCTAGAGTGATGAACTAGAACCTATGTGCTAAAGATATCTCATACATGATCCATACCATAAATAAATCCATTCTAACATGATATTGCATAAACAAGAAAACTATATCAATATATAAAATGACAATGTTTAACTATAAACATTACTTTGGCCAAAGTTTTCAAACAGTTAATGATCTTTAGGATTAGTCAATTTCATACACACTACTCAATCAGATTACACCTCAACTTGCATTGATGTCATTAATTAATCCAGTTGAATCCATCCACTACTTAGTGTTATAAATGTGAGATTTTATTAAAGTATATAAAAATATAAAACCAATAGATTTAATTGGAATATTCCTTTTTAATAGATATAATTATCTTGAGTACATAAATATATAATACATACATTTAGTCCATCAAATGTAATGAATTAAATCTAATATCATCTAGCTTATTATAGAATAATAAATAAAATCATAAAAAAACTTCAATTTAAATGTCACATCTAGGTAAAAATTATATCTAGACTATAACTTACTCATATCAAAAAGTAAATTGAAATGATATTTCATCCACGAGACATAACATTAAATCATAGGGTTATTTATTTGTTCATATTCCACATATATAATAGAATATAGTCATAAAAAAACTTAATAAGATTTGTATTTAAATAATTAAATACCTTATTTTAATGCTTTAGCTAGACACTAAATATGTAACAAAGTACCCATTTGCCTTGTTATAATATTAATTTTTATAAGCATAATATAATTATCTATGTGTGTGTGTGTGTGTGTGTGTGTGTGTGTGTGTGTGTGTGTGTGTGTGTGTGTGTGTGTGTGTGTGTGTGTGTGTGTGTGTGTGTGTGTGTGTGTGTGTGTGTGTGTGTGTGTGTGTGTGTGTGTGTATGTATGTATGTATGTATGTATGTATGTACGCATATTCTAACATAAACTTATATAGAGTCACAAATATGTTAAAATCTAAGTCGACATACACCGTCTATGACCTTAGAGTATCTTGTTTACTCTTAGTATACATTTAGGCTATAATAAAATAATCCCAATACCTTTAATACATCAGATAATTCCCCATTTAATTATTTTGACTAAAAATACATAGAATACATGTGATTTATAATTTGAATATAGCCAAAAAATTATATACCAACTCCATTATTTAAAAATACACAAATCATTCAATTCATAGTACTAATCAAATTACTTACATATAAAATGATCAAAGATATACACTCAACTGAGTATGTCCAAAACTTGAGAATTTCATGATAATAAAACTCAGTCCTTGACTACCTAAAAATACCTCAAGAAAAATACTATTTATATACTCAGACCTATTATAATCTATGTGAGGGTTTCACTCATAAATTAAAAACCAAATTGTATATATGTACTATCGTTTACACAATCCTTATATAATAGGTTCAAAAGATAATAATATAACTTAACCAAATCATTTACATAATTTATGTATAATAGGTTCAATTGATAATCATTTAACTCGTCCAAATCAACATATTATCCACTCAACTAATTACTACCATAGGCATCATTACCAAGTTTCATACCATTAAGTCTTTATGGTTTGGCAAGAATAAAACCCCAATTATGTATGTGTGTGCACGCACACGTGCATGCATGTGTGTGTGTGTGCTTCAGGATTTAGTAACAAAGAAAAAATATATATATCCCATACCATTAATTCATAAATCCATACAAAACCAATGCAAACAAAATTTATTCAAAAACCATAATAGAATTCATTCAAAAATCGTAACCTTCAAATTTATTTATCCATATACCATAAGTTGCTTGTAAACAAATACACACATACTCCATTCAAAAATCCCCAACTTTTAATATGTGTGTGTGTGTAAAAATATGTATGTATGTATGTATGTATGTATGTATGTATGTATGTAGGTAGGTAGGTAGGTAGGTAGGTATGTAGGTAGGTATGTATGTACGTGTGCATGTATATGTATATGTGTACATATACATATATGTGTATATATAAATTATTGGCCATAAATATGAGTGTATACATACATGCATGCATGCATAAACATATACATACATATGTGTGTGTGTATCTTCACAATCAAATTTGTTATTAAAAAGAACCATAAAGTCTATACCTAAAATCTCAATTAAGTTTATACATAGTAAAATTTTGCATACGCACAATAGAATTTAATCTATATTTGTGTCTTAATGATCATATCCCTTAACTAGTTTGACATCTAAAATAGAGTCTAAAACCCTACCCAAAATACCCATACTATATATATGTAAAGTTTACAAAACTAAAAAGAAATAAATACAGAGTTTTGATAGAGCTATATAATAATGGAAAAAACTTATATCTCTACCTATTCTACTAGGGTTATCTGGGTTGGATGTAGGGTTATGTGGATGGTTGAGCCATCCACAAGGCCCTACATTCATCCCTTTATTTTTTTTATAATTTCAAATCAATTAAAACCCATTAAACCCTTTTTCATTTTTTTTTCAAAATTCCTTCACACACATAGGAATTAAAAATACATCACCAAATTATTCTTTATGATTATAATGCCAAGGAAACCAAATTGTCCTTCTCTCCTTACCTTGAATACCCTTCATTCTCCTTCTACCTATTGTGACATGATCCATTCCCTCAAAGGACTTCTTCCCCTATCCTTTATTCTTCTTCATGCCCTTTTTTGACACCAATTTCTCCACTTTACTTGATAGACAAAATGAATATAATAATGCATGGTGAGAATAACCCAACTAAGCTACAATATGCCACCATTTTTCATGCAGACTCCTTCTAATTCCCATTTAGTTTTGATCAAAATTATTGTTAACTTAATTCAATTACAGATTAGAAACCCTGATCATGTCTAACTTCCCCAAATAAATAAAATAATCATTAAATAATCCTTTGTAATATGCATTATTTTTTACTTTATCAAAATTAACATCGACCTCTATATCCTATGCAAATAGACTAAACAAGAAGTCCATAAACATTATAATTATATGCAATGTTGACAACTGACAAGTCTAGACACTATAATGACCATATGATAAGGTAATATATATTTGAATTTAAAATACCATTGATAATGTTACCAAGTCATCCAAAAATCAAACAATACGCATTCAAACTCAAACTAGAAGTTAGCTCCCTAGGTTAAACAAATAACCATATCCTTTAGCAAAGATTAATCAAACACAATGATGTCTATGTAATTGTTAAATAATGATATTATCTATAACACTTTTGCATAACATTATGTTTATTGTCTAAGCACTACACTTAATTAAAAAAACATAATTCTCATTTTACCATGCCAAAATCATTTGTCAATATCTAACAAAGAACTTATAAATCTTTAATGTCTTTTACATGTTTATGCAACTATGAAAATCAATAATAGTAACCTTATAAATCTAAATAGTCACTCAAATAAACTGATCAAGCTAAGTAATAGAATATGTCTATTACTACAACAAATATTCCAAATAAGCATTTTTAATATAAACATTCAGCTATGTATGGATTCATTCAATCAATTAAGCAATAACATTAACAACTATTTAATGTAATACACAACTAGATTTGTGCAATTATGCAATCACACAACATGATCATTGAACAACAACAAGATCACAATAGTTATACATAACAAAAATCAAAGCATACCATAACTATCAAACTCAAAAATAACCACAAAACATGTTATTATACTATGGTATGTGCATGGCTTTCTATCTTTTCTCTTTATCGTCTCCCAACACCTCCATCTACACCACCCTATCTAATGATTCCCTCCCTCCATGACACTCTAAGGGATGTATTTGTCTTGTATCCACCTCACAAAAATTAAGGTAATTAGCTTGAAACATTATAAAATCCATAAAATAATATTGTATATAGTAACAAACATGATCATAATATATAGAATATAAAAGTATAACTATCTCATAGTAAATCAATAATGTAAATTAAGGAACATATAATTGTCCCATAATCAACATATGACATAAAGCTTAATTAAACAGTAGTTATTCAACTAGAAATCATAAAAATCCATGGATCTAAAGGTTATTTAAGCTTATAGAGAAATTAAGATTTGACATCCTTCCCCTAAAGCCAGTCATCATCCTAATGACACTTATTCAAACACAAGTTCTAAAATTAAAACATTATTAAACAAAAAATAATTTAATAAGCAACAAAAAATCAAGAAAACAAATTTGAAAACAACCTATATAAATTATCATAGTCTTTTGAAGTGCCACTATCTTCAGAATATTGGTCCCACTAGACCTTATACTATGACACATATATTACGCAAACTGAGTTTGTGAGTGTCAATTATTTTTATTAGTTCTACCATGACCACCATGGGATATATAACCTATGAATCAATCCAATCCAACACATGTGAAGGATCAACAATCTACTTTTTAAGATAAGACACATGGAAGACATTATGCATAAGAGCTAGATTTAGTGGCAATACAAGCCTATACACTACAGTATTGACCACTTTTAAAACCTCTAAGGGTACCACATATCTCATTTGAATTTTCATTGACATTACAAATAGTGAGACACAAAATCCACTACATATTTCTTGATCCCTTTCTAAAAATAGAGTGGTCTTAGCTTAACAATGAGTTTGGTTACTCCTAGATGTCCTGAATATGAGGCATTGTGTAGTTACTTTAGCACTATGCTCCTCAAATTCTCTTTATCATCCACATACATCCTAACATGTTACCTTAAAAGACCACCATTCTCTATTTTTAATTCTTTATACCTAGGATTTTATGCATTCTTAGACAATGCCTTCTTGACTTGATCATAGAATTCATCTCTTAATGAGAATTTAATCACCTGATCTCAAAAAGTACTCTTGATATTAGACATAACTGCTTTGTGCCTTCTAAGGCTTAGAGTATCAGTTACTCTATTCTCCTTACCTTTGATATAATTAATATCAAAATTTTAATCAAATAAGAACTCTAACAGTCATCTCTAATGAGAATTTAAGTTCAGTTGGGTGAAGATGTACATGAGTCTAAGTTATCAGTCTTGAGCTCAAGTAGTTTCCCCAATAGATAATGCCTCCAAACTTGTAAGGCATGTACAATTACCATAAGTTTTAGGTCATTATGGGAATGATTCACCTCATATGACATCATTTTCCTAAACTTATAGGCTATAACTTAGCCATCCTACATAAAACCTCCTCCAAGTCCATCCCCAAATACATTGATGATCACTTAGAATTGACCTTTAGGATCAAGATCTCTTAACACTAGTACTAAAGTAAGCCTCATTTTCAGCTCCTAAAAGACTATCTCACACTTGTTTAACAATAAAAACCTCTAATTCTTCTAGTAAAGAGAGGTAATTAGATTAGCTATCTTAAAGAAATCCAAAACAACTTTTTTGTAATAACCTGATAATCCCATGAAACTCCTTTCCTCATGCACATTATTTAGAAATGGACACTCCATTATATCTCTTGTCTTCACTAGATCTACTGAGATACCATCTGCAAAGATAATTTGTCTTAAATACTGTAATTTTTTTTGGAAAAATGCACACTTGGATAACTTACCATATAACTTGTGCTTTCACAAATGTTGCAAAACTAATTTTAGATGTTGTAGATGTTCTTCCTCATCCTTGGAATAATTGAGGATGTCATATATAAAAACCAAAACAAAATGATCTAGATAATATCTAAACACACTATTCATAAGATTCATAAATGTTGCAGGATCATTTTTCAACCCAAATGGTAATACCATGAACTCAAAGTGCCCATATCAAGTTCTAAACATTGTTTTCAGAATATCCTCATCACAAATTCTCAACTAATGATACCCTACTCCAAGATCAATCTTAAAAAAGATTGTTCCCTATGTATTTGATCAAAGAGATCATCAATGTGTGGTAATGGATATCTATTCTTGATCATTACTTTATTTAGCATCGTATAATCAATACACAAATGAAAAGTACCATCTTTATTCTTGAAGAATATAACTTGTGCACCCCATGGTGACACACTTGGTCGAATCAGCCCTTTTGAAAATAGTTCCTAAATTCGTGCCTTTAACACAACCAATTTAGTGGTTGTCATCTTATACAGTGACTTAGACTATGGTTTTTATCTAGGTATGATATCAATCAAGACATCAAACTCACACTTGGGTGGTAATCCTAGTAATTCTTCTAGAAACACATCCTGAAAGTTTCTTAGAAAAGGATAATCATCAATGGATGGTTTCTTAGATCCTCCATCTCATTTATCTTAATTATAAATGCCTAACATCCTTTATTTTGAGCTTTTTTATGTTAAATTAAATAAATATATCTTAGCTTCAACTCCCTTTTCTCACTCTAAGGTTGTGTCTAATTTCCAAAATCATATTGACACTCAACCTTAGTTTTATATTTTTCAAGATAATTGACTCCTATGATCACATCATATGACCCTAATCATGTAGCATAAATATCCACTACTGTAGTGAATTCAAGCAACCTAATCTTAGATTTGACTAAATACTTATTAACTTTGACCTTTGGCTCATTCCCATACTGTACTAACCATGCATTTTCCATAACTCCATATTTTATATATAATTTACTAAGCATTCTAGGAGAAATGAAAAATTATGTAGTTATTTTGTCAATCAAATTACAAACTAAATGATTGAATAAAATACTTGATAGTTCTATGGGCAAAGCTTGATATTCATCCTAATGATTATCAACAACTACATAGATCTACTACTGAAAAGTACCCTATTGAGGAGAACCCTTGTTCTTGAAATTTTCCTAAAGACAATCTCAATCATAATTGTCACCTCCAAATATTAATCAACCTCCTATTAGTCCTTTCTTGTCATATTTTTGGTTTCCCTTAAAACCAACCTTAAAACCATTACCAAGTTTCATGTTCCCTGAACCACTATTGAACTTGGCATTCTAATTCTTAAACTTAGTCTTAGAGTCTCTACTCCTCTCCTTCTAGTTTTTCTTTTTTAAATTTGGTTTATAACTTCCAGTTCTTCTTTTTTAAAGCTGGTTCTTTTTTATTGTTAAACTTATATCTAAGTTGGGCAAGATATTTTAGTTTATGTTCCTACTTGACTACCTTCTAAAACACCTAATCCATGTCATATTACCCATGCACATCTAATTCACAACCAATTTGGATTTTTAATCCCATGATGAATTTCCTAATCTTGAACCTCTCATCTACCTAATATTGAGGTATATACTTAAGGATCTTAGTGAGTTATTCCTAGTATTCACTCACTGATAGGTATCTTTGCTTAATATTCTAAAAATATGTAAAGTTCTGATCAAATTAGAGTTATGGAAGCCATCATGACCTAAATAGTGTCAAAAATTGTTCCCAAGTGGTGGTAGTTGTAGAGTTGAGGTTTATCTCAAGCTTCTTATTTGCCCACCAACTTGTTACTTCACCAATAAGATGATAAGCCCCCAAACTACTTTCATGACTTCAAAATAATTTTTAATCTCAAAATATTTTTCCATCTTTATCAACCATGCTTTAGCTCCATCTCCCAATATAATTACATTTAACTCGGGTGGATTTACCTTTTTCATGTCATGTGCTAACGCTACATCTACTCAATCTCTCACATCTTATGGCACTTCCTCATGCCTTTGTTATTGAGGATGTTTTTGCTCAGTATAATCCTCTTCAGGTTCTTCCTAAGAATTTACCTTTTCATGGCCATGAACTTCCTATTCTAAGGCCATGATTTATCCCCTAGTCTCTTTAATGGTTGAAAGGATTTGATCTAACTTCACATCTTGCTTAGCAATGAACTAATTTGGATCAACAGGGAGATTGGTATTCAAAGTACCCTCACATTCAAGTCTAGTGTGAACCATTATTCTTCTTATCTAATAAGAGAATAAGTTTGAATTATTTGACACATTAAGTCCTAGAGTTTGATCTTCAACTCTGATACCATGATGTAATAACCCCACTAAGTTTTACCATAATAAAGTAATTTTTTAAAATTAATTACACATATTCTTCTGACAGATTTCATCATGAGAAATCTCACTAAGTGATCTTTAACTAATTGTATTATATTAGTTAACCCCATAGGGTTTATATCTAATCCATTTAGTTAATGATCACCATGAAAAGATATAACAAATCATGAACAATGTTGAATAAATAATAAAGACTACATTTATTTCATTAATGTAATAATACAATTTTAGCCACAGTTGATACAACATGATGGCCACTATTATAAAAGTATAAAAAATAAATATTATAGTTTCAGCAATAAATTATACCTCAAATAATAATATAATGATACAAAACTCCATAGAGCATGAGTCTCCAGGACTCGAGAGTCTTCATGACTCAAGTATCAATCTATAATCTCAAGTGTAGTCTCTAGTGTAACACTCTTAAAGGGAGGGAGAGCATCATTCAAGTGATTTTCCACATAAACCATGGAGCATAGATCCCCCACACTATCTTTCAATAAGGAAATGGCCCTCCTTTCATGGATGAGTAGATAATGATGATGCAAGTATCTAGAGTGATAAACTAGAACCTAAGTAATGAAGATATCTAATACATGATGTGTATCATAAAGAAATTTGTTCAAACATGATATCACAAAAAAATAAAAACTATATCAACACATGAAATGATAATTTTTAACTATAAATATTAATTTAGCCAAAGTTTTTAAATAGTTAATGATCTCTAGGATTAGTTAATTTCATACATACCACTCAGTCAAATTACACCTCATATTGCATTGATGGTGCTAATTAAACCAGTGGAATGTGTCTAGTAATTATTTAGTTCCATAATATGAGATTTAGTTAAAATACATAATAATATAAAACTAATAGATTCAATCATAATATTCCCTATTAGTAGATATAAATATGCTAAGTACAGAAATATATACTACATACATTTAATCCATCAAATGTAATTCAATGAATATAATATCATCTAGTTTATTATATAATAATAAATAGAATCATAAACATTCTTCAATGTGAATGCGCCATCTAGGTAAGAATTATATCTAGACTATAAGTTACTCAATATCTTTATCCACGAAACATAACATTAAATCACAGGCTTATTTATTTGTTCATATTCTAAATATATAACAAAATCTAGTCATAAAACAACTTAATAAGATCTATATTTAAATAATTAAATACCCTATTTTAATTTTTCATCTAAACACTATATATATAACAAAGTACCCATTTTACCTTGTTATAATATTAATATTTATAAGCATAACATAGTTGTGTTCATATGTGTGTGTGTGTGTGGGGAGGGGGGGGTGGCAGGGTGGGTATATTCATTCTGATATTTAAAACACTCTCAACAATCATATGATTTATATCATGTATATATTTAAATTCTCACATAAACTTCTATACAGTTACAAATATGTTAATGTACACTTTATACTCTAAGTAGACATCCATTGTCTATGATCTTAGAGTATCTCGTATACTCTTAATATATATTCAAGCTATAATAAAATTATCCCAATACCTTTAATATATTAGACAATTCCCCATTTAACTTTTTTGACTAAAAATACACAAAATACATGTGATTTACAATTTGAACACAACCAAACAATTATATACCAATTCCATTATTTCAAAATACAAAGATCATTCAATTCATAGTTCTAATAAAAAAATTTGCATATAAAATGATCAAAGATATACACTCAACCGAGTATGTCCAAAATTTGAGAATTCCATGATAATAAAACTCATTTCTTGACCACCTTAAAATGCCTCAAGAAAAATACTATTTATATACTTAGACCTATTATAATCTACATGATGGTTTCACTCACAAATTAAAAACCAAATTGTCTGTATGTACTACATAGACATAACCAAATAAACTCAACCTTATCATTTACATAGTCCTTATATAATAGGTTATATAGCTTCAAGAATTTGAATGGAGCCATTGGAGTTTGGTAGGGGGTATGCAATGTACTGAAGCGAACACCTAGAAGGGTGATTGGCTCAAAGACACTATGGGATACTCGTGACCTATAGAGACTATCTAATTTTATATCTTGCAAAAAATTATAAGTAAACATATAAACTAGATTAGGGCTAGCATGATCAAGTGCATAAAGGACACAGGTATCTATAATAGATATAACCACAGTAAATCAAGTAATAAGGGAGTGACATTCAATGCATAAAAAATGAGAAAGAAAGTTATTTGAATAATATAACACTACCAAGAATGAAATGCATTTCAAAAAAATGCAATCCTACCAATTGAAATGTGATTTACGAAGGGAAATGATGTTTTTGATAGAAAGAGGGAGATAGGGAGAGCATATAATTTCAAAAACCTAAGTTAATCCTTTGTCCAAATAAAACTATCTCTAACATGTAAATGAGTGAGAGAATGCCATTTTAACCAAACTAATTAAGATAATTGAACATAAGAGCATATACTAAACAAGTTAATGATTCACAATCAAGAAATCTTACACAATGAAAGACATTTTCAAAGGGGAAAGATGTTTTTAGGGTTGAGAGAATGCATATAATTTAAAATCTACTCTAAGCATATCCACAACAAGCTAAACTAGAATACAAATAGGAAACCCTAGCATATATACTACACTAAAATAATGGAGTTTCACTTTCTATAAGTGCCCTCAGATCAAGCTCAAAAATATGGTGCAATTATTCTACCAACAAAGAATCCAAGCTAGGAAGAAATGAATGAGGAAGACCAAGTTGTAGGTGAGCTGAGTCCAAACTAGTAGCAATGAAGGAAATGAGGTGAGAATTTGAAAGGATGTGAGAGATCCAACCAACTACACAAATTATGTGCAATTCTAAATTTATAAGCTAGGATCAAGCCAAAAGGAAGAAATAATAATTGAGAGTAGCAATAGAGTCTCTAAGCTAATGTGTAGTAATGCATGAAATCCCCACTCACCAATTCAGCTCAAGAGTACCAAGAATGAATAAACATGTATTTAAAAAGGCATGATATTTAAGAGAGTGAATCATCTAGAGAAAAAATTACCAAATGGAGTGATATAAGGCCACCCTAATCTACCAAAGACTAAAAACTAGCCCTTTTTGCCATTGGAGGCCCTAAAAAGACATTCTAGTCAGGGTACAACCTAGGACATGGCTTTTGTTAAGGAAATGTCACCTAGGCTACAATTTTCCCTCAAACAATCCATGTCCTGGGTCAATAGGCCTTCTCAGGTGGTCAGCATGACCTCATAAGGGCTCCAAGAGGCATCTAAAGGGTCAGTGGGTGTGTAAAGAGGCCAAAGATGTGTAGGGGATCCATATATGGAGTGAAAGAGTGTCCATATAAGAGTTAAATGTCTCAAATAATATCACATAGGTTGGTATTATACATGTCAGCTGATGTATAATTATAGGGAGGAGTAGGGTCATGGGAAGTATGATTACATATGCCCTTGAGGTACAAGTAGTTAGTGTTTAAATAAATAAGGAGTATTATGCAGTACCTAAAAGTGACACAAAATCAAATAAAATCAAGAACTAAAATGATAAAATAGAATATTACCTATCCTTACTAGATAAGGATGATGATAAAATAAGTTGATGGCATGATCCATGGATAAGATTTCAAATATTACATAATCTAAAACTAAATCCAATTCCATCTCTAGTTTTTGCATAAAAGCGACACAAATGATAATCATATCATACAATCAAAATGACATTCACTAGAATGTCAAATCTAGTGTTCTCCTTGTGAGATATATTGGTGACCTAGACATCCTTAAAAGAGGAGATCAAATCATGCACCACCTTGAAGAGGGGTAGCAACTCAAAGCCAAGGATAGACTAGGCACTACTGAGTTGAGACATGTCTAAGAGTGAGTCAGATAACAAATACACATAGCATGCACCCGACCCATGGGCATCAATCAAAGCACCAATAATCATCTGATACTTAATATAATTATTCATCTTATTGGTAAAGAAGAAACTAGTTATAGTAAGCTCATGGCCCCATATATCATCAATGACCTAAGCTATAGTGACAGGGCTTGGCTTGACCCAACTACCACCATCTGTGTGAATCATTATTGAGAGGTGAACCATGATGGGGGTTGAGAACATAGGAATAACAAATATATAAGGACTATCTCAAGGTGAGGCAAGGTGAGCAAGCTACATAAGGGAGTCAAATAATGCAACCAAGTCATAATCAAAGTAATTGACCAATGTCAGCGATGGCAAGAGGTGATAAGGGAAGGTGATAAGAAGTTCATATAATATGAAGACTAGTAAGCAAAGACTAGATAAAATCTCAAAACACCATAATCATTAACTAAGACCACCTATAATAACCATGATAAAAGAGATAAATGGGAGTTAGAATGGATTGACTACATAATGGTAGAGAAATGATTAAATAAAAGAAGCACAACAAGTAACTTCTATCTTTTGGTGCCCATGAGGTGTGGCATAGGATTGAGAGGTCAACAAGGACCTAGAAGGGGTCTAAGAACCAAAAATGGGAGATATAAATCCCAAGAAGGTCTTCAAACAAAAAATGGAGGCTACCATTACACTCAAAATGGGCTAAAACTCCTAAGATGGAGGTTTTGTGGTTTAGAACATAATGGAGGGTGAAAACTCAAAAAAGGGCCCACAAAAGGCAAAAAGAGATCCAAAAAGAGGGAAAAAGAAGTTATTTTCACATTGATTTTTACACTAAGAGACTTTTAGGAAAGGTAACCAGCTACCAAATCTCAATCAGAGTAGATAATGATGTGGAGAGTACACCACAGGCACACATAATGGTCTAGGTAGGTCCTCTAAACAAAACTTTGCCAAATTTTATTAGTTTTAGGGTTTAGGAGGCTCAAGGGTAATCAAGTGGACCAACCAATTAAAATTATTAGGAGATGGAAAGAAACTCTTTGGTCCAAGTAGGGGGCCAAATGAAGGCCCAGGGAGGGAAATCTAGGAAGCCCTATGGCTTCTCAATGCCCCATGACCTAGGGCACAGACTAACTAGACAAACCCATAGCTTAGGCCACTACCAAGATGTGGGGGCTATGGAATTTCCCATTACTAGGCCATGGATTTTTCCAAAACATCATGGCATGGGCTAGAAAGGGCTTAAAATGGGCCCTGGGGAGCCTGAGAAGGCCTAAAATAGGTCAAAAGAGACTGAAGAGGGGGGAAGTAGATGAATAGGTAAAAAATATTTTTAAACTAATTTATCCATTCCATAGTTATAATGACTTGTCCATTTGCATATTTCTTGGTTTTTCAAACACACAGAGGAGTCAGAGTACTAAAGGTAGGAATGGCACCTCAGTTGGTAGAGTCATTACCATTTTACAGTGGCTAATTGGGATAGCATGTCTCAATGCCAACAACAAAAAGAGGCAAGGATGGGTGGTAGGAGTCCCATGAAGTGAATTTCAAATAGAGAAGGCTAGATCTAGTCTTAATCAACCATAACCACTAACCCACAGTACCTATAAGAACTATATAAAAGGAGAGAGGGAGTTGGTAGAGGGTTGACTATAAGTAAGCAGTAACACAACCAAATAATATAAGTGAAAGACACCACTTCTATCTTGACGTGCATCCAAGGAGGAGTGTACAAGCCAAACAGCCATAAAGACCCACAATTTCTAATGATGGATACCATGAGAGGTGCAATCCACCAAATGGGGGCCTAGGGAGTGTGTTCTAGTAGGCTTTGAGGCTCACCAAAGCACCACAGGACTAGGCCCAAGTCTACCCCTAAGGGTAGACCACTAATTCACCCTAGCTAGAGTCCTTCCCCTAAGTTAGGCCATTAATTGGCCTATAGAGAGTCTAAACAAGAGGTAAATGGTATGAATAAGGATATGGAACATCTATATTCTTAGGTTCAGCAGTCATGACTCAAAACATAGGAGTTTCAAAGGTGAGGTCATTATTAGTGATTAAGACCTCTAAACCCAAAAAAGTGAGAGGATGGTAGTGCATATGAAGTATGGGCATGATTTTTTTAATCTCTCCTCTCATTGATTAGGTTGCATTTTATACCATGGATGGAATAGTACTCAATATTAGACTCAATAACTCTAACAATATCTATAGGAGATGTGTTGAGAGATCTAATATTCTAATGGGAGAAGTGTGATGAGAGGGGAAGATTGACATTTGGGGAGACATATTGAAATAGGTCTCTGAGAAGGGAAGATCTAACTTAGCATTGTGGGGTAGGAGAGGGAGTTTGTGAATGCATGTTAGACTCTGAAGGAGTGAACGTTGATTGATACTTAACCAAATCAAAATGCTCATCCTTGAGAAAAAAAGATTCAAAAGTTGGAGCCTTGTGTGAACCCATAGGGGCACATGAGTAGATATTCAAAGCCTCATCATAGGGATTTGCCTTAGCATAGATAAATTCTTAGGGATATAGGTCTACCTATATGGTATGAACCTCACATTCAAGCATAAACTGGACCATGCAAAATGTTGTTGATGTGATGTCTTGCATGGCAGTAGTCCAGGGATGGACAAGGATCATGTTGTATGATAGATCCAATTTTAACACACAAAACTTGATCCTAACTATTTTGGGGCCTGACTTGACCTAAATCTGCATGTTTTTTACCAATGCAATTGTGTTGTTGATGAAACCAACACAATTGTGGTAAGAATTAAAGAGCTTCTTCTCACTAATCCCAATCTCTTTGAACACATAAAAGGACATGATTTTAAACATGGATCCTTCATCAATAATTCATATCTTGACACAACAATCATCAATGGAGGTCTCAATGTAGAGTGGGAACCTATCCCTCTTTATAAAAAGTAAAATATCTAAAAATTAGGTAGCTTTGAAAGACAACATGAGAGGATGAGGGTGATCATAAATGTTAGATTTGAACAAAACCTTGACATCATCCTATAATGGACCCTCATGAGAGAGACCAAGATCATAAAATATGATACCTCTTTACTTAGGGTAAAGGTGAAGAAGGTCCCAAATGGATATCCTTGTCGAGAGGCCATGTAACTCCTCTATGATAGAGTGTAGATGTTGTCTAGCTTGGGGAGGGATGTTACACTAAAATTCAAATATGAATTTAGGATTCCCTACTCCTATGGTTTGGGTATAATGCCTTACACCACTAGCATCTCTAATAGGGTCAATGGCTTGACCTAAGCATGTGTTGATAAAGAAATCATATCCATCATAGGATATGTCAATAGTATCAATGACCTTGTTGCTCTCATGCTTGGCATTTCTTGTCAAGTCAGCCTAAGAAGAAGAGTCAGAAGAGGTAGAAGAGCAAGAGGAAGAATGATGGGCCTTGGCCTTGAACTTATTCTTCTTCTTCTTTTCCTTATTATATTCAAGCAAAGGCTCCTTAAACACATTCAATTTATAGTTGGGTTCTATAAATGGAGAACTCTGAGGAGGCGGTGAGGCCTTCACACCAAAATTTTGGGTGGCATAATTCTCATCATCATGGCCCTTTATCTAATGGAATTTTCAAAACTTAGTGGCATCATAAGGAAGCATTGTCTATAGTTTTGTGGTGATTTTTTTAGGGGTTTTTTTCTCATTTGGCCTCTTAATTAGAGCATTAAACTCATCTCTATCCTTCTTGTCCTTCTTCTAAGGAAGAGAGTCAGTGACACCATCACTAGTCACAAGGTGAATGATCACACACACCTCAAAGACTTTAATATTTAGACACATGTTAACACTTCATCATAAGAAGTAGGTTCACACTTGAGGACCTCAAGGTGAACCTCCTACTTCAATGCCCACATGAACATATAATAAATTTGATCATTCAAGAACTTTGTCCTACATGTATGGATGGATAAACACCACTTAAGTACAAAGTCAAAATTTAACTCACCCTTGGCCTAAGACATAGACGTAAGTGATCAGATGCCAAGGTTAAATGGTCTAGATATATTGAAGTATTGGAGGAAGTCATCCAAAAGGAACTAGAAGCTAGAAAGAGAATCTGGCAAGTAGATTCTAGAACTAAATGATGGCTTCAGCTCATAAGTAATTATCAAAGATCTTCAATATCATTCCCTCATCTTGTTCATAATACACATATGCCATCATGAATATCATAATATGTTTTATGATACTAATATCTTGAGTCCCATTAAACTTAGGTAGTTTAGATATAGGAGTAAGAAGTAGAATAGCATGCACCCAAGGGGATAGAGGATGCCTATAGAGATCCTCATATGCACAGTTGATAGCAGGTTAGTGATAAGCTCCTTGAAGAGGCCCATGAGGGTTATGATGTTTTTTATACCATTAAGGATCATCACAACCATAATCATGAAGGGGATGATGATAAGGCATCTTCTAAAGAGGGAGATGTTCATGATGGAATTAATTCCAATCATAAGATGTGGAATAAACATGGGAAAGGTCTTATTCCCTATGGGGATGTTGAGATAATTTGGCATGCCCATAGAAATGATCATGGTAATTTGGGTCTCCATGATGCTAGCCATGTGTCACAAGATTAGGGTCTATATGAGGGCACTAATGTTTAAGATATGCATCCCATGGGTCTCTAGTTCTCAAGTGGTGATCAAAATTAGTGTGCTCATTTGAGACATTAAATGAAGGGCTACGAGGATGAGAGGGATCCACATGGTGTAGATGCCTCATCGAATTAGGATGTATATGTCTCTAACTAGGGGCATGAAGGGGTTCTTGCCACAAAGTCTCTTGCTAAAAAAGAGGTGGGAAAATTGGGTGAGAATTAGTTGAGGCATCTAAACTAGAGTGGGCATGATCTATGTCTCCATAAGAAACATGCCACATACACCAAGGGGAGAAAGGTACTCTTCATTCACATGCAGCTATCTATAACAATCATCAATGATTGCATGTAGCTCATTGAGCCTCAAATGTGAAATGGGGTCATCTTCACCCTTAATAGGTGAATGAAAATGGGGCTCAAGTCTTGAGGAGGTATCCTCAAATAATTAATGCTCATACTGGTGTAAAGGTAAGCAATCCCATTAGTTTTAGATTTGCCAATCTTGTTCCTTGTAGAACATGAGAGGGTTAAGGTCACTATGATGGGTCAAATAAACCACCTAGATCATATGGTGTTTATGGAATTCCATTACAACCTCAACCTACTCATGAGTGATCTCAGGGATGAGACCTTAAATCTCATGGGATTGGCATCTCAAGGGTGGGAGATCAGCCATAGATGCAATGAAATAAGAGTAACATGGGAGACAATAGAAAAGGAAAATGGTCATTGAACTACCAGGGAGGATACAAAACCAAATTAGGATGAAATAACTAAGGTGAGAGATAAAACACAACTAAAAGTAAAGTCTAGTAGTTGATAGAGGGGATTTGGCTAGGAGAGTTATAAACCAAATAGAATTGGTGTGAGACCGTATGTGAGGTCCCATCAGGCATGCCATAATATATCATAAATAATCTAAATGGATCCACTAGGGTTTGTTAGGGGTGTATGTAGAGTACTCAAATAAACACCTAAAAGGCTAACTAGCTTAGGAACACTATGGGATACTCATGACCTATAGAGGTTATCTAGTTTTCAATCTTACACCAAACTAGAGGTAGACTCATAAACTAGGTTAGGGATAACATTATCCAGTTCACAAAGGATGCAGGTATCTCTAACAAATATAAATACAATAAATCAAGTAATAAGAGAGTGACATTCAATGTGTAAATAATGATAAAACAAACTATTTAAAGAAGAAAACACTACCAAGCATGAAATGCATTTCATAAACATGTAATCTTACTAATTAAAATGTGATTTTGGAATGGAAATGATGTTTTCAATAGAAAGAGAGAGATAGTAAGATCATGTGATTTTAGAACCTTAAGTTAACGCCTTTATCCAAATAAAACTATCTCTAACATGTAAATGAATGAGGTAATTCCATTTTAACTAAACTAATTAAGTTAATTGAACACAACATCATATACCAAGCAAGTTAATGATTCATAATCAATCAATCTTACATAATGAAAAACATTTTCAAAGGGGAAAGATGTTTTAAGGGTTAAGCTAGTACATTTAATTTAGAATCTACTCTAAGTATATCCATAATAATCTAAACTAGAATAAAAATAACACACCCTAGCTTATATACTACACTACAACAATTAAGTTTCACTTTTCATAACAAAGTGTCATTAGATCAAGCTCAAAAATATTTTACAGGTGTTTTACCAACTAGGAATCCAAGATAGGAAGTAATGAAGGAGGAAGATTAAGTTATATGTGAGCTGAGTCCAAACCAGGATCCAATAGCAATGGAGGAGGTGAGGTGCAAACTTTCAAGCTTGTGGGAACTCAAACCAAGTGCAAAAATTAGGTGCAATGCCAAATTTATAAGCTAGGAGCAAGCCACAAGGAAATAGGAATAACTAATAGCAACAATGGAGTCTCCAAGCTAGTGTGTTTCAATGCATGAAATCCCCTCTCACCAATCTAGCTCAAGTTTACCAAGAATGAATCAATAGGGATTCAAGAAGGCATGAGAGTTAACAGAGTCAACAAGATTGAATCATCTAGAGAAAAAAGGATCAAATAGAGTGATATAGGCCTCCCCAATCTTCTAAACACTAAAAACTAGCCATTTTCGATCATTAGAAACAATAAAAATGGATTTTTGTTAGCATATAGCCTAGGCCATGGATTTTGTGAAGGAAATGTGTGACCTAGGCCATGGGTTTATTTCACAAAATCCATGGCCTAGGTCAGCAGGCCTTCTTAGGTGGTCAACAATACCTCAAAAGTGTTCTAGCAGCCATTCAAAGGGTCTATGGGTATGCAGAGAGGCCAAAGAGGTGTAAGGGATCCATATATAGAGTGAAATAATGTTTATTCAAGTGGAAAATGTCTTAGATAGGATCACCTAGGTTGGTAGTCTACATGTGAGATAATGTGTAATCATAGGGAGGAGTAAGATCATGGGAACTATGATTACAAGATCAAAAGATAATCATATAACTTAACTAAATCATTTACATAGTTCATATATAATAGGTTCAAATGATAATAATTTAACTCATCCAAATCAACATACTATCCACTCAACTAATTATCTATTGTAAGCATTGTTACCAAGTTTCAGACCATAAATGTTTATATTTTGGCAAGAATAAAACCCCAATTCCATATATGTAAGTATGTATGCTATAAGATTTAATAATAAAGACAAATATATATATCCAATACCATTAATTTGAAATCCATATAAAACCAATGCAAACAAAATTTATTCAAAAACCATAACAGAATTCATTCAAAAATTACAACCTTCAAATATATTTATCCATATACCATAATTTGGTTATAAACCAATACACACATACTCCATTTGAAAATCCCCAACTTTTAATGTGTGTGTGTGTATATTATCATCTATAAATATAAATATACACAAGCACGCATGCATGTATGTGCACATACATGTGTGTTTGTGTGTGTGTATGTGTGTGTGTGTGTGTGTGTGTGTGTGTGTGTGTGTGTGTGTGTGTCTTCACATTCAAATTTGTTATAAAAAATAACCATAATGTCTATACCCAAAATCTTAGTTAAGTTTATACATTATATGCATATACACAACAAAATTTAATCTATATTTGTGCCTTAATGCTCATATCCATTAACTGGTTTGACATTTAAAATAGAATCCAAGACCCTACCTAAAATATCCATACTATACATACATAGGGTTTACAAAACTAAAAGGAAATAAATACAGAGTTTCCATAGATCTATATAATCATGGTGAAAACCTATAGCTCCACCCATTCCACTAGGTTTATCTGGGTTGGATGTAGGGTTATGTGGATGGTTGATCCATCCATAAAGCCCTACATTCAATGATTTTTTTTTAATTTCAAATCAATTAAAACCCAGTAAACCTTTTTTCTTTTCTTTTTTTAAATCCTTCACACACACAGGAATTCAAAATACATCACCATCCTATTATTGATGATTATAATGCCAAGAAAAATAAATTTGCCTTCTATCCTTAGCTTAAATACCCTTCATTCTCCTTCTACCTACTATTCCATGATCTATGCCCTCAAAGGCCTCCTTTCCCTCTCTTTTATTCTTCTTCATGCCCTTACTTGACACCATTTTCTCCCCTTTACTCAGTAGACAAAATGACTAGAATAATGCATGGAAAGAATAAATCAATAGAACTCAACTAAGCTATAGTCTGTCACCATTTTTCATGCAGACTCCTTATAATTCCCATAATTGTTTTGATCAAAATTATTATTAACTCAAGTCAATTACAGATTATAAACCCTAATCATCTTGAACTTTCCCCATAACAAATAAAATAATCATTAAATAATCCTTCTTGATGTGCATGCTTTTCAATTTTATCAAAACTAACATTGACTTCCATATCCCATGCAAATTGACTAAACAAGAAGTCCACAAACATTATAATACCATGGAATGGTGACAATCAACAAGTTTAGATAGCATAATGACCATATGATAAGGTTATATATATATATATATATATATATATATGACTTTAAAATACCATTGACAATATTACAAAGTCATCCAAAAATCAGACACTATGCATTCAACCTCAAACTATAAGTTAACTCCCTATGTAATTGTTAAACTAAGATATTATCTATAACACTTTTTCATAACATTTTATTTATTGCCTAAGTACTACACTTAAGTCAAAAACATAAATCTCATTTTACCATGCCAAAATCATTCACTAATACCAAAATTATAACTCTTTAATGCCTTTTATAGGTTTATGCAACTATTAAAATCAATAATAGTAACCTTATAAACCTAAATATTCATTTAAATAAACCAATCAAGCTAAGTAATACAATACATCTATTACTACAAAAAAGATTCCAAAAAAACACTATTAATATAAATATTCATCTATTTACAAATTCATTCAATCAATTATGAAATAACATCAATGACTATTTAATGCAATACACAACTAGATTAGTGAAATTACATAATCACACAACATGATCATAGAATAGCAACAAGATCACAATACGCATACATAATAGACATCAAAGCATACCACAACTATCTATCTCAATAATAATCATTAAACATGTTATTCTACTATGGTGTGTGATTAGGTTTTTAGTTTTTGTCTCATTCATCTCCCAATGCCTCCATCTACACCACCCTCTCTGATTATGCCCTCCCTCCATCACACTCTGAGGGATGATCTGTCCTACATCCACATCACAACTATGAAGGTAGTTACCCCAAAACATTATGAAATCCATAAAATACTGTTGTATAAACTAACAAACGTGATCATAATATATAGAATATAAAAGTACACCTATCTCATAACAAATCAATCATGTAAATTAAGAAACATATACCATAATTAGCATATGACATAAATCTTAATTAAGTAGTAGTTAATCAACTAAAAACCAGAAAAATCCATGGATATAAAGGTTATTCAAGCTTAGAGAGAATTTGAGATGTGATAGATTCAACAAAATTTCAACAATGGTTTAACTATCTTGATATTACATTAGAAGTGGAGGTATATGATCATTCTTTGGAAAGGAATCGTAACATACCTAGATCACGTAGTTATCATACTTGGACACACTTCGGTCTTCAATAGATAATGGCCTTTAGAGGGACAATGAAATAATAGGTTTGGACTATTAGCTTTATTTTGGTTTTAAGACCAGAATGGATTTCAAGCTAGTAGATGAAGTGTTAAATTTAGACATAATATGAGATATCATTTGGTCAAGCTATAAGATTTGATCTATCATATATTTGTTATAGACTAATGATTCTAGAATAATATTAACATTATAGGATGCCATGACTCAGATTAACTTTAGAATAAAACCCCCAAGAAAGGATACATGTAAGGTGAAAGGGTTGGAATAAATTTATCCTAAATAGGATGGAATTGGTCTCAATTAGAATGGGACCAAAGAGGGCAAACTTCATCTAGATTGGAATTACCCCAAATAGGAAAGAATTACCTAATATGAATCAAATCAAATAAATGATGGATGTGATTTTTTCCATTTCTAACTAGTAGGTGCAGGAGATTTAATGGAAAGATATAAAGTAGTCTATATTAGCATGTGATTCAAAATAATTCTATTTGGTCGAAATAACCCTAATTTAACATTACTCCCAATATGTGGCTTTGAAGTTGACTTTTATCAAAGTTAACCTGATTTAGAGTTAGAATTGGAATGTGGTTCAAGATGAACCGGATTAGAATTATATTAGTATGTGGTTCAAGATGAACCTAATTTGGCTTTTATTGGCTTGGCACATGGTTTAGGACAAATTAAATTTGGCTTTTATTGGCTTTGTTTCATAATTACTTTGGTTCTTGGTTCAAGAAGAACCTAATTTGGCTTTGATTGGCATGGCACATGGTTCAAAATGAATCAAGTTTTAGCTTGAATAGGAACTTGGTCAAAGTTGACCTAATTAAGAGTTTGAAGTTGAATTTTACCTTGGTAGACTTTGAATGTTTAAATTGGGTATGTCAATTTAAATGTGAAAGTGGAATAGCTCAGTCAAAGTTTGTTCATGTAAGTATCCAATAGGAAAGGTGTGTGAATAAAACTTGTTTCCAAAAGGGTACACAAATCTTGGTACTTTAAATGTTTCAAAAAGTTTTATTTTGGTTTTTAATGTTGGTTTGATAGGATATTTGATTTTATTGTAAAATTTTACCTAAGATTTTAATAATTTCAATTTGGAATGTTGGTTTGATTTTAATAAGTGTGAACTTTAGATTGGGCATATAACTTAGATAAGGTTTGACTCACATTTATTTTGAACATATGAATTTAATTAAACTTGATTTTATTTGTAAAGTTGATTGAATTTAAACTTTGGAAGAAGGGTTGACTTATGCTTGTTGTTTGAAAAAGGTCTAGTTTGATTTGATTTGGGTTGACCTCGTCAACCTTGTTTAACTTTGGACTGCAATTAAAATTAAAATTTGGCTTAGGTTTGAAATAAAATAGATGGCATAATTGTAATGGGTTAACAAGAATTCAGACCTTGGTTTTGGATTGGTTTGAAATTATAAATTGGATTAGGTTTAAAATGGACAGTATAATGATGGGGTTTAGACAAGAAATTAGACATTGGTTTTAAAATTAGTTTGTAATTAGAAATTGGAATTTTTTGGAATTTTGACATGGTTAAAAATGGATGGCATAACAACATGGTTTGGAGTTTGGTCTTGAATTGGTTTGAATTGAATAGTATGATGGTAACACATGGATAGCATAAAGATATAATTAGTCAACATAAACTAAGATGAGATAAAAAAAAAAGGCCCAATTTTTTAGTAGAGTAACACCTCATCTTGTAAGTGTGTCATGACACTATTTAGACCTGTGATTTGGGCTTGATTTTGGGCTTGGCATGTTTTTTGGATTTGGTTTTGAATGTAAACAAGTTTTGACATAATAATCAAACATCTACACACAATAATCATAAGACTTTTAATAATTAATGAAGGTTTCCATCACATCCATTGAACTTTAAATATACTCACTTTGAGAGGAGAAATATAAGATTCATTTTAATAAAATTATTTAAATATAGGTGAAATGCTCACCCTCTCTCAAAGTATGTATGCACAAAGAAATATTTGAGGGTTGTTAACTTTCCACCCCTACATCAGTGAATGTTCTGTAGAAAAAGAGGTTCTCATGAAGCAAGCCAAAATTGGGCTATTCATGGGAGGATTTATCCCCTTCAAGACCACTTCATCTATTTGATTTTAGTGAAGTTATACTATATTTTTGGATTAATTAAATTTTTATTTGGCTTACTAAATGGTCCCTAAAGGGTAAAAAATTTGGTGAATAAGAGATCCAAGTGTTGGGTTGTTCATAGGGGGAGACATCCCTTATCAAAGAGACCCAAGATTACTCGATGGTGATGTCTAATGGCTTAGCATTTAGAGTTAATGTGTTTATTTCATGAAACTCTTTATGTTAATTCTTCTAATCCCTAATAACACCTACCAATAATTTATATCCCTTATCAGATGTGTGAGATGATAAATTTGAGAAATTGATTTAGAAATATGAAAATTATGCCAAAATCACCCAAAATATACAATCCACTATAAAAATCTAGAGCCATTAGGATAAAAATGTAAATATATGAACATTCATAGCAGTATTTTGTCTTAAATTTAAGTTCTCTAATTTAATATTAAAACAAGAAAAAGACTAAATGATATGGATAATTGATTGCTTACAAAAAGACTCAGAATTTTAACATGATATTACCTTGATCAAAAGACTTTGATAGCATGGATTCGTTGATAGATTAATGAAATTGTTAATGGATTGGTGTAGCATGGATTTAATTCACATTCCTTAGTTGTTTTGAATGGAGGAAGATGGTTGGTTTAAATAGGCAATTGAGGGATAATTAAAAAGGAATTAAAAATTCTTTGGAAGCCTTTAGATTTAGAGGATTCTAGAGAAGATAGAGAGAATAGAAGAGGATTATAGAATTTGATAATTATATAATCCATTAGGGGTTAATTAATATTATTAGGTTGTTATATGAGGTGATTAGATGTGTGATTAGGTACTAGGGATGTAGGAAACCCTGAGAATAGGCTAAGGTAGGTGGGATTAGAATTTTAAATTCCAATATAGTGGATAAGTGGGATTGGTTAGTAGATAATAGGGAATTATGTCAATTAATTGATTTTTGGGGTAGTAAAAAGGTTAACAGATGAAGAATAATGGAAAGGGGTGTTAGAAAAAAGACTAGGAGTATTAGTAAAGATGAATTAGACAAAATTAGATGGGATTAGTGATCATTAGACAAAATTAGTGATTTTTGTGTCGACTAATACTAATAGTAGTGATGATAAATGAAGTGATAAAATTTACGTGCACACATTTTTCCCCTCTTTGAAAGGGAATTATGAGTAGTTGAAGTGGAAGTAGTAATGGTATTTCAAAGAATAGAGACACTTATGGATGAATTTTATTAAATTAAGTTAGTGGATATGATGTCCCCCTCGAAGGGACATGTAGAGAAGAATGAGACAAATGGCCACTCAAAATAGGAAATGAGGGGTGGTATGGATGACTTGAAAAGGGGTTGGGATGATAGATGTAGGACCAATTATGAATAAAATGAAATTGACATGAGTAGTGAGAAATAAAGTGATTATGCCCCTAGCGAAGACCTATGTATAAGGAATGAGAATGATTGTGTCATAGTTTTTGACACATCCCAAGGGGGAATCAACCATAACATGAGGATGATAAGATAAAAGTTCATAAACTTTTAGACATATCCCAAGAAAGGAAAAATTTCAAGGAAAGTTGCAAACCAAGATGATTGATAAAGGCCACTAGCTATCGACATATCCTAAGCAAAGAAACATGCATGGGAGAGCAACGAGCCAATATTAAAAAAATGATTTGATAAGATTAATGATGAATATATCTCAAGGCTAAAGTCAAGAAACATGATTGAGTGACCAAAATATAAAGGATAATAATTGGATTGCATCAAATCAAATCAATGAGCCATAATGTGATTAATAGTGATGATGCTCCTATCAAGGACACATTCAAGGTAGTGATAGATAATAATAAAGTTACAGTTCTATTCATTCCCAAATTGAAGGAAGAAATCGTAAAATTTAATTGATGATTTGATAAATTAGTGATAATCGATGATTAATGGAAGAAAAGATGGATGTTATGACTTATTGAGATAAATAGATAGGTGTGGGTGATTGATGAAAATATTAGGGAGATGAGTTTAAGGATGGTGATTAATCAATAGATTGATTAATGAATGATTGATATTATATCTCAAGGATTTGATTGATGCAAGACTTGAGGATGATGAGATACAAGAGAGATGTGATAAAAAAATTATGGGGAAAGAGGATAGAGTGTCTAAGATGGCCTTAGTCATGATATATGACTAAGCATTGCCTTCATAGTCTAAAAAAACCTTAGGCCAATGTAGTTTAGACTAAATGATAGATGATGATGATGCATTAGAATATTAGGATGATGAGTATTGTTATACATTTAATTTATTAGATAAATTTTAGATGTGATGATGACTGGATTAAGAGTTGAGATGAGATATGGATGATTATAAAGATGATAGATTATTGATAAGAGGATATAGACATGATGATAAAGAACTTGGAGGGATGATTGGATTTCAAATGAGTGAACTTGGATGATTGGATTGAAGACAAAGGATGGGTATAGATGATTAGTTATGGTAAGTTAGATGTTATGACATGTGGTTAGGTTAAATGATTAGACCTAAATTATCGAATTGATGATGAGATAAATATGATTAGATGATTAAGCATGTGATAGAGGATAGGGGAAATGATGAGTGTAGTCCATTATCAAGTCATCATTATTGTAATAAGTCTCATCATATTATAAGCAATCCAATTGTAAATATATCATTAGCCAATATGCTATATGATATAAGTATGACCAATAGGACATTGTGCCAAAGTTTAGAAGTATAAAAGGGGTAAATGATGAACTTTTCATCATCAAGGGCACCTAAAAGCATAATTATAGATTTTTTGGTATCATCATATCATCCTTTTTCATTTACTAATAGACATAAATATTCGTGATTCAAGACTAAAAGAAACATAAGATAATCAATTACATAATAAAAGACATACAAACAAGTCAAACAATACTGAGTAGACAAGTAACACACACAAGTATCTACATGTAGTGTCATTGTGTCTTGTCTAACTATCTTGATGAGAGTCAACAGGATGATTAATTAGGTGATGAGTGGGAAAAATGTGGTCATGATGATGTTATGTGAATTCATATTAAGTATATGAACTTGGACAAGGTATGAACTTAGAGTAGATTAGGGAAGAGGATAAGGTTGATGAAGACATAAGATAAGATGACTAGGATGTTGAGGCAAGATGACAAAATGATAAGACCATTAAGACATAAGACAAGGTAAGATGATAATGAGATGACTAGGATACTCAAGAGAATATGACAAGATAACTCAGATGTTTTTGGATTTTTGTGGATTTTATAATTTTTAGGTTTTTAATAAAATATTTCAATTTTTAGGTCTTTTGAAAATATGTATGTGCACTATATAAATGGGTTTACTATCAAAGGGAACACCAATCCTAGAAACTAGTATAAATATGGATGGAATAAATGGATTGGATAACAAAAAGACAAAGGTGATGTTGAAAAGGGGATGAGGACCAAGGAAGAATGGACTAGGGATCACCAATGACCACATCGTGAAGGAACGAGTTGTCTAGTTACCTAAGTGTCCATTGGAAGATATGCCAAAATTATTATAAAAAAATCTCAAGACACCTTCTATATCCTTATGAAGGTCAATATTGGAAGGAATGATAAACCAAATAGGGATAAGGGATAGATGAACATGATAGACAAAGATGTTTGGACCATGACATGGATGGGGTTGAAAAGGAACATAAGATATGACTATAGAGATGAACTAGATTTTTCCCCCAAGTGTTGAGGTATAATTCAAATAATAGATTATTTTACCATGATGATAGAAATCATTTTTCATCATGGTACTTGCCCAAGGTTCCAGAAAATTGGTTTTCACCTTTAGATGTATGATGTTTATTTTTTTTTACATATCAATTTATTAGAGGTAATTAAGATGCATGATGCAAATGATTTCTTGATATTTAAATTGACACCCATTATAGATATATGTGAGACTAGGATCATGTTGTCACTATTGGATTCACTAATTTCCTTTTAACCTTCATCAACTCTTGATTGAGACCCCTACAGACATCTAGACCAAGTGTCTTTGTCACCTCTTAAAAAGACAATGTTACTAAGGTTTTTGAAGTGTGAAATGGATGGATTTAGGGTTTGTAATTGATGGTGAAGTATAGTACATGATTATATTATGGGATCATGATAATACAATGTGATGGGTGATTGAGAAGTGGGACTAACAATCACACACATCATTGGAGATGTTGGATATTCTATATTTGATTGGTGTTATATGACAAATAAATATAAGATATCCAAGACACATTGAATTTATGGTTCATCTTTGATATGATTATTTAAAGTATTATTGGCCATCTTGATATTATTTTAAACATTATTTTGAATTTTAGACTTGATTACTTCTCGACTGCCCCTTCGTGCCTGATTTGGGCTTCACCAGAGGAGATTGATCTTTGACTTGATAGTAGATTATTATTTTAACTTTGGTGGTCCCCTGGTGCCTCAAATAGGGTTTAGGGGAAGACACTTTTTAATTATTCCTATGATTTGACTTTCCTTGATTATGATTTGTTGGATCAAAAGTGATTTGATCATCATGTATGACCTTTTGAGTATGATCTTAGACCTTTGAATTTGTGGCACATATTATGTTGCTCAAGGAAGGTTCTAACAATGTATGTTCTTATTCATCCTTATGGAGGTTGGTGATGAAATGATCATTGACTAGAAAAAAAGGATATATGATGGATGAGGTTAGGGGAGATGGTAAGATGATGTTAATGAGTGGCGATGAGGAAGAATGGTCCTCATAGGGGTTCATAAGAGGCCCTATTTCAACATCGTATAAAATCTCATCAAGATTAGTAAAAGGATTACTAACACTATCTATAAGACATATATAATATGGAATTAGATCCAATCTGATAATATTCAATAAATAAAACTTATAGGAATTCTATTACAACTTTAACATCCTAACTAGGATCAAAATTTATGCCTTTTGATTGGTTGACATCTAAATTGGTGTTAACCTCAAAAAGGCAAGCATAGTCATTATCTACTACAATATCTATAAGGGATGATGTTTCTAATAATGAATTTGATTTAGAAATTAGTGTTGAATATAATCCTGATGTAGATAAGAATTGTATTGACTTTGATGCTAACTCTGATGAGGGTGCAAGTGATGTCAACAAGGTAATGTTAATATAGGATTCTTTATTTGTAAGTTACCTCTCAACATGGGGTTTTTGATATGATGGGTGAGTGAAAGATGATGGAGGGATAATAGATTCATCAAAGATAGGTCTATGAAAGATTGACTCATGAGAGAATGGAAGACTAAGTTCATGGTAAATGGACTCATCTTTGATGGAATATTTGTCAAAGATGGGAGGATTGTGGAAGATTGATGTGGTTTCTTGATCTTGATTTGAAAAGGGAAGGGCTAGATCATGATCTGGAATGAAATCTTATCATTCATATTCTTGTTCACCAATAGAAGTAGATTCATTTGATTTATTCTAAATTTTGATGTCACCATGGTTAATGAGGTTTTGGATGTAGTTTTGGAAATTATGACATTGATTAATAGTATGGTCCCAAGTTTGGTGATATACATAGTATTGGTTACCTTTATACGAAGAGGGATTAGGCTTAGCGATATTAATATGTTGTATGGGTGGATATACACCATGTCAACAGATATAAGTTTATGAAATAAGGCTTCTAAGGATATAGAAAGAGGAGTATATGGGCTCTCTTCACTTCATGACTTGAATGTAGAAGTGTTGGACTTTAGATCATATGGTTATTGTCATCATTGGGTGGGTAGACTAGTATTAAAAGGTGTTGTCAGGGTAATATTTCCTTTGTTAATGTAAGAGGGGGTGGATGACTAGCTATAATAAGTGGATGGAGGATTTGAATTGGATTGGGTAGTATGAAGACTATGACTTGGCTAATAGGAATGAGTGCAGACTAGAGGTAATGTTAGGTGGATAGGATCAAAGTCTTTAGGATATGGAGTGGTCATCTCAAGGAGGAGAGAAAGGAGCACATCCCTATTGACCATAAGGCATTTTTCAATTAGGGTGTCCAAATTTGTTTTGGAAGCCATGGATCAAGATGGGAGAATGTATGGATGACATGCTTTTTCATCCCCAATTAATAAGTGTAGCGTATTGAATGGAAATATTGAGGGATGAAGATGGGATGCATGTAAAAAAATTAGATAAAGGCTCACTTTAATCAAATCTCAAGTTTGACTAGATTTTAATATGATGTGATGGGAGATGAGGTAAGATAATATGAAGTAGACCAACTTAGGCTATGAGCTAGACTTTTAATGACTTGGACTAGATTTGATTGAGTGAGCCACAATAATATATAAGATTTGATAGGGGCTAAACTGGCCAAAGAGATTGATTTTGACTAGGGATTGATTGGATTAAGACTATCTCAAGACTAATATGATCAACTTAATAGAATGAGATGATTTGAATAATAGGTTTATAGGATTTTGATTATGAATCAAACTTGATTAGAAACAAACAATCTAATGATAAGGACCCTGATATGTAAATAATGTTTTTCCAATGTAGATGAGGACTAGTGTATGATTATAGACTTGATGGGATAACCAATATAGATAGGGGCATGATAGGGTAAAGATGAATTGGACTTTAATTATGCCTAGGGTACAAGGGATAAAGTAATGGACAAGGTGATTAGTCTAAGGTAAAGATAGATGACTGGGTTTGATTAGGGTGGCCTAGGGCTAGAGATTGATAAGTTATGAACCAAATAGATAATGGGAATAGATTTGGATCATGGATATGACTAGGTGACAAGAGGGAATGTCTTGATGTTTTAGATAAGTATAGATAAGATGAAAATAATTTAGTGAGGTTGGATTAGGGTAGGGTGAAGTCCAAGACAAGACCAAAGTGAGTGATGAGGTGTGACAAGGGTAAAAAGGTAGGATAGGATGGAATTAGACCTAAGATAAATATATGTAAGGTATTATGGTAAGACTAGGGATAATAGGGTATGACTAAAGACTAGGTCAAAGATGGATATAATAGTGAATGACTAGGTCAAGCGAATAGGATGAATGAATAAAAATGTCAAGACAAGGTTATGACTCAGATCAAAGGAGTGACTAGATGAAGTGTGTTTCAACTAGGGAGGACTACGCTAAGAGATAAAGACTAGGATATTATATGTATGAGTGGACAAGGTCAAGTCAAAATAATAAGATAGGGACATGAGACAATGATTGAGAATAAGGTGATATGTAAATAAGGGATGATGTTTGACCTAGGGACTATGTTTGACTAGGGTGATAATAATATTTGTGTTTAGTTTTAAGGGGTGAAAATAATATAGGCCTCCATAACACAATAAAATAAGCAAGCCATAAACCTAAATTTAATGACTGATTCAAGAGTGTAACCTATTGACTGCACCATCTAATGTATTTATAGGTGAGGCTATAGGTTGGTGACCCATTACAAAATCTCCCAAACCCTTTCAAACATGTCTATACATGATGATCACTTGGGAGCTAATAATGACTCTAATAATAAGTCACTTGTTATAGTCAATGGTCCTATGTTAGGTTTGATAAGGTCTCTATGAGTTTCCCTAATATACATTAGGCACATGGATCTTGACTCTATATATTATGTTTTCTAATGTCTAGTTTAGATAAATAACTCTTCCCCTTCATAGAATACATATAGGAGGTTAACTGCTTATCCTAACAATAGTTACCCCTAATATTCATACTCTATCATAACATAGAGTGTGGATTTGTGCATGGTGGTGAAATCCATGGTCACACTCCCACTAGTAATATGGAAAGTGCATGGGAATCACTTCCACATCATGTTTACCCTAAAAAAGAAAAATGGGAGGGTTTGTTAGTGGTTTTTAATCCTCCAAGTCTCACTGCTAAGACACAGGGATGAGAGCATACACCACTGTAGCCCTCTAGTAACACTCAATCAAGTGAAAAATATTTATTAATCAATTAATTTAAATGTGATATATATAAAATGATTTTTTTTAAAATTCCAAAAGCTTTTATAGGTGTCCTTTAAATCAAGTGATTAGTAGTTTCAATTGGTAATCTTGAGGGGTAAGTTATAAGACAAAATGTTAGACAAAAATATGACTTGCAAGATAATATTTTAGACAAAGGCAAAATATGACTTGCAAGATAAGATATTAGAAATCCAAAATTACCACTAGATTCACCCCTGTAAGAAATAAAATGTTAATCCAATAAGCCTTAATAAAAACACTAAAAAAATTATGATTTTTCACTATAAATTTTTTGGGTGAGGGGCCACAATGCGAGGTTCTGAAGGTGGCATCCCCCAATGGGGTCAAGGAATAGCACCCCTTGTGGGGTCTATGTGTATCACCCCCAATGTGCTTTATATTTTGGTACAAGATAGGGTCGAGAGGTAGCACCCCTGATGCCAAACACAATTTGGGAATTGAAAAACCCTTGGAATGACTAAAAATTCACTAAAAATGATCCTAAAAATGCACTCAAATGGAAAATAATTTGAATAAAAATAAAAAGAAAAATTATAGGTAGATTGATCAAAATCATAGATACATAGTCAATATTAATTCAAAATTATTTCTAGAGAGTCAAAATCATAAATGACTAGTCAAAATCACATATGGGGTAAGTAATTTTGTACAATAGTTAGGCATATTGTCATGGTTATTGGGCGGTTAGTCAAAATCACTTATGAGATGTGAAAAATCACAACTACAAATAAGTAGTCTTATAAAACTACAACTACAAATAAGTGGTATTACAAAACCAAAATTGAGATTCAAAATCATATATGGTTAAGTAGTAATTTTGAAAATTGGATAGGTACATTGCTAGTAGTTAGGTCAAAACCATAACTATTAGAGGCAAAATCATGACTTCATAGAATTGATTTTTTAAATTCTTTAAAAATAGAGATATTTAAAGATTCACAAAATACTAAATGATTTACAGAATGATTTTATCAGATTATGATTAGTTATAGTGATTTTAAGAATATTTACATGATTATATTGAGTTTTATTCAAGATCAAAAGTGATTAATTGTGATATTATTTTAGATTAGATTTTTTAGTGCAGAGGAAATACAAACTTATATCTCACTTCTCTTTGTTGTACTATTCACTCTTAAGACCAGGGTTATGGTTTCACATGTATACTAGTGATTATTAGATTTAATGTTTGATTGAAAGGTTATAGAAACCTTCTCCTTTCTCCCTATATCCCTTTATAACTCCTCACTCAAAACATAAACTACACATAGCATCAATTCACTCCCAACATAACTTTGCATACTTTGGTAGATAGGGTAGTAGCCTTTTTTGCATAATTTATTTATGTACAGCTTTGTACAGACATTTATTGTCAAAAAATTGAACCATATAGATACCCTCTATCTTATTTCACCCTTTTATAAATTTTCAACTTCAAAATCTATAGGTAATACACTCTTTAATCCTTCTTTTAGTCTTTGTTAGGCCTAAATTGGCCTTGTCAAACCCTATTTCCACTCAATCCTTTATAATAGTAATTCCCTATATGGATTAAAAATAAAACCTCTAAAATGTGTTAACTTTCATTTAAATATATAAAATTACAAATTTATAGACATTTTCAATAGTTGAAATGTCCTAGAAATAAATTTTGGTACTCAAACCCTTGTTCAGGGTTAGCAGGGGTCTGAAGGACCCTAGAGTAATCAATTTGCTTTCACACATTTACAGCCAAGTTTTAAAAACTTTTGAGAGTTTTCTAGGGTATTTTTAACTTTTTATCACCTTTTCCAACCATTTTTTCCCCCTTACACTTCTCTATTCAAGGTTTTGATCATGTTAAAGATTCCTCTAAGTATTTAGTCATGGTCTATAGGGTTCAGGAAGCAAGTTCTTTGGATATAGACTTCAAATATGGGTCTCCAAACTCTACACAAACTTTATTAAGGTTCACAACACCTCCACACACGTTTTCCTTTCTTTAATTTTCCACTCTTATGCCTTTGCTCAACATTCATTCAAATTCTTATTTTCTTTATTCAAATAGTTACCATTTGTAGGGTCTACAAGTATTCTCTTGAAGGTTTTGGATCTCTAAAGGGGTTTAAAATATTTGTATGAAGATTATAAGTGATAAGACACTTTGTGACACCCTTTTAAATCATTCTCAACTCCTTTTATTCCTTTTTTAGTCTCTTTCACTTCACTTTGTATGCTCAATGCCTATGTGTGCATTACTCTACAGGTTTGAATAGTACTCAAAGCAAAGATAATAAAAAAAATAAGTGCTATAAACTAATCAAAAACATTCAACCAATATATAAAAAATCACCAATTCATTCCAATCACTAGAGACAATACTTTATTGAATCTCCTTTCACTGAACATTCTGATCACAGTCAACATATATGGAAATATGTAAAAAAAGATAGAGTTTTGTCATTTCTTCCAAAATTATAAGATTTAATTCATCCTTTCTTGTGGGGCTAGATCCCATCCTTAAAATACATATTAAAAAATGAATCCAAACCAAAATTTTACATGCTTTATATCAAATATAACTTCCCTAACTACCTTTTAATGGTCACTAACAAGTAAAAAAACACCTTGCACAAAGATCAAGGTTGATTTTCTATTAAAAAAAGTGACCTATGGTCTATGTTGAAGATCCATGGTGTCATTATTTATGTTTCCAAACCATTGACACTTTCATGACCCATGAAATGATCACATAATTCCTTAAACATGCTTAGTAAATTCAAAAATTTGAATTGTGAAAATTGGTGGGAAAATGCCAATTTGAACTCTTGACCTATTTTGGCACTCATAATAACTTGGAAAGAATTCCAAGGTCCATGTTTGGAATCATAACACCTTTCTAATCATCCTAAATAGGCTTAATGACTATAAAACATTGATCATTCCAAAATTTATTGAACAAACATCAAAGTGAGTCATCCATATAGGATGTTCCTACATCATACTATTGGGGTGGCAAAGAAAATTTCCATGAAATGTTGTCAACTTATCTTAATCTCCTCAAAATTTCTCTCTCTGGTTCTTTCCATATATTTAATGGTACACCCTCTTGGATCCCAAGGTCTATGAGTTGCACATAAACCTATTTTTGCTTTGACCAACTCCACCTTACTTATTTCTTTGAGGTTGACTTCTTGTACTTTGACATTTATCCTTCAGCACCTATTTATTTTCCGAAAACCATCCTACATGTAGAACACACAAATCAAAGAAAACAAATTCCTAGTTATCTTTTTAGAAACCACTCTCTTATTTTGGCATGCTTATCCTTGCTAAGCTTAAATGTGTTGTTTTTGAGATTGTTACTAATGGTTCCTTATCTCTTATAAGTCTCTCGACCTTTGCAACCTCATTTTCCACCTCTTGTTATTGTTCATCCTTTGGTTGATCATTGACTTCTACCACAACAACTCTCTCAACATACCAACCTACTGAATAAAGTATTTTATGTAATCATTGTTTTGTATGAGATATAAATGATAGGATAAACTTGTAAACAACCTTTCTAAGTGATCATTGAAAAATAGCTTGCCTTGTTAATCTATCAACAATAGCTCCTTATTTCTTGTCTTCAACTCCTCAAAATTCCGTTCAACTATGTATAAGTCTACATTACATAGCATTAAATCCTTATATCTACCTATTTATAAGTCTACATAACTTTGTTCACTCACTAGGACTTGGTGACTATTTTGGATCCAAGAGTCCTTGTATGGACTTGGATGCTTGCTTCTTTCTAAGCCTAGTTTAGACACCATAAATGAAGACACTAAGTTATCTGAACTACCATTATCAACAATAACTTTGCATCACTTAACTTTACTCTTTCACATGTTTTTAAATAATATTTTCCTTTATGGTGGTTCTCTCTCCTCATGGTTGGTCTTCAAGAGAACTCTCTTCATCATTAAGCTTTCCCCTATTTCAAGATCTTCCACACAATTGTGCAATGTATCTACACTCCCATCTTCTTGTTTCACTACTTGGTTTCTAATTTCACTCTAAGAGCTACCTATTTAGATATCTTATAGACAATAATATGACCTGTGTCCTATAAATTTATTTCACTTAAAGCACTTGCCTATAAACCAAACATTGCACATTGATCTACTAACTCTATTTCCATAACCACCTCTATATGATTTACTTTAACTCTCTGAACTACTACCCACTTCTTTACTTTGAACTTGTCATTGACCTCTATTACTTGGTTTCCATTTTCCTTCTTGTTGGCCTCTACCTCTATATTTTCTTCCACCTCTACCTCTATTCAACTAACTTTGACTTCTTAAAAAATTGTATTCTACCCTCAAGACAGCTTGATAGGCCTTCTCAACTTTCCTAGGTTATAATATACTCAACTCATCTTGAATAACAAACTTCAATCCATTCATGTACCTAGAAACCTTCTCATCATCCTCTTCTATATGTCCTATTTGAATGTTTAACTTGTAAAATTATTCTATGTACTCTTTCACCATCATATCTTTCTACCTCAAATTTTGTTGCCTCCTAAACAAGTGGGTTTGATCATCCTTAGTCATGAAATTGACTATCATCATCTTGGTCACCATTTTATCTCATGACCTTATCTTATCTTATCTTTATCTCTTCTTCTTCTCTCTTCCTATATTCCATCCCACCATAAGGATGCATGACCCTTTATCCTTGTTACTAAAAACTTTACCTTCTTATTCTCCTTAACCTCTACTTAATCGAATTATTTGTCCATGGTTGTGATATAATCAACCAATATCTCCACATTGATAGTACCCTCATACATGGTCACCCTATCTTAGGTTTTTAATTTACCCCAATAACTGATCTAATTAATCTCTCTTCAAATCTTCTTTAATCTCCTTCCTCTACTACTTCTTCATGAGGAATCTCATCCTCACCATCACTAGCATCACCTCTGTTCATATCTCTTCACTGAGCCAACTTCATAGATTGAAATATTTCCTTTAGGTTCCTCATTTACACTACTAAATCATACACTTATTTCAAAATTATTTAGGTTATTTTTGCTCCTTGTATTACAAACTTATCTCTCGCTTCTCTTTATTACATTATTCACTCTTCGGACCAGGGTTATGGTTTCACATATATACTAGTGATTGTTGAATTCAATGTTTGATTAAAGGTTTATAAATAACTTATCCTTACTCCCTATAACCCTTTATAACTCCTCACTCAAAACATAAACTACTAGCATCAGTTCTCTTGCAACACAACTCTGCATACTTTGGCAGATAGGTGAGTAGCCTTTTTTACATAATTTCTTTATGTACGTCTCTATATAGATATTTATTGTCAAATAGTTGACTAATTAAGATAACCTATATCATTTTTCACCTTTATATAAATTTTGAACTTCAAAATCTGTAGGTAAGACACTTTTTAAGCCTTCTTTTAGTCTTTGTTAAGCCTAATTAGGCCTTGTCAAATATTGTTTTTACTCAGTCCTTTGTAATAGTACTTTCTTCTATGAATTCAAACTAAAAACTCTAAAACATGTTAGCTTACATTAAAATATATCAAATTAAAAATTTACATACATTTTAAATTGTTTAAATGTCCTTTAAATGAATTTTGGTGCTTAAACCCTAGTTTAGGGTTAGCAGGGGTCTACAGGACCTGAAAGCAATCAATTTGCTTTCACACATTTCCAACCAAGTTTTGAAACCCATGAGAGTTGTCTAGGGTATATTAAACATAAGATAACCTTTTACAACCATTTTTATTCCCCTTACACTTCTATGTTCAATTTTTTAATCATGTTCTAGGTTCCTCTGAGTATTCAGTCATGGTCTACAATGTTCAAGAAACAAGTTCTTTGGATATAGACTTCTAATATGGGTCTCTAAAATATACACATGGTTGATTAAGGTTCAAACTTCTAATATGGGTCTCCAAACTCTGCACATGGTTTATTAAGGTTCATAACAACTCCAAACACCTTTTCCTTTCATTAAGTGTCCACTCTTATGCCTCTACTCAACATTCATTCAAATTTTTGTTTTCTCTGTTCAAATAATTACCATTTACAAGGTCTGTAAGTGTTCTATTCAATGTTTTGGATCTCTAAATGGGTTTAAAATCTCTGTCTAAATATTATAATTTATAATACACCTTGTGACACCCTTTTAAATCATTCTCAACTCATTTTATGCCTCAATTAATCTCTTTCGCTACACTTTGTATGTTCACTGCTTGTGTGTGCATTACTCTACAAATCTAAATAGTACTCAAATAAAAGATAACAAGAAAATAAGTGTTATAAACTACTCAAAAATTTCAACCAATATATAACAAACTCACCAATTCATTCAAATTACTAGAAACAATATTTTATTGAATCTCCTTTCACTGAGCATTCCGACACTGTCAACACATATGAAAATATGAAGGAAAAGATAGGGTTCTATCATGTATTCCAAACTTGTGAGATTTAATTCATATTTAATTATGGTAATATAACCCCTCCTTATAATATATATGAAAAATTGAATCCAAACCAAAATATTACATGCTTTATATCAAATCTAACTTCCTTAACTACCTTCCAATGGTCACTAACAAGTAAGAAAACACCTTGCACAAAGACCAAGGTTTATTTTCCATACAAGAGTGACCTATGGCCCATGGTAAATATAAATGGTTTCATTATTTATATTTCTAAGCCATTGACACATGAAATTGTCACATTATTCCTTAAACATGCTTAGCACATTCAAAAATTTGAATTGTGAAAATTGGCATGAAAGTGCTAATTTGAACTCCTAACCTATCCTAGCACTCCTAAGCACTTGGAAAGAATTCCAAGGTGTATTTTTGGACTCTTAACACCTTTATAATCATCATAAACATGATTAATGACTAAAAAACATTGATCATTCCAAAATTTCTTGAATAAACATCAAAATGAGTCATCCATATAGGATGCTCTTGAATCATTTTTTACTCAATCGTATAAAATAACAATTAAAAATGGAGAGAATATATTTACAAATAGTTAATGATATTTATAGATAAAAATTAATCATATTATATATTAAAAACCTTAAGTTTTTTACTATTAGTTAAAATTATGACTAAATATGGTAATATCATAAATAGATTTCAAAACCGCAATTGAATGTTAAAAATGATAACTACATAATCAAAATCAAAACTATATATTTAAAACCATATATATAATTCAATATCATATATTATGAGAGGTTATTTTGATTAAAAGGCAAAAATAACTAAGTTACCCTAATGCCTAGTGATTAGGTTGGTAGTTTATGTCGAAATTGCCACTATTGAGGATAAAATTGCAAGTGCAAAATAGTCTTTTGTAGTGAAATGCCGTTCACCTTGAGGATGAGATTTTGAAATTTTGAGCTCTAAATTTGTCCTAAATCTTTCTTGCAAGCTTAAAAAACAAAATTCACACACAATATTAGCACAAAGGAGGGCTCCCACTATGGTCACCAAATGTGAGATGATAAATTTGAGCAATTAATTTAGAAATATGCAAATTATACCAAAATCACCCAAAATCTACAATCCACTATTAAAATCTAGAGCCATTAGAATAAAAATACAAATACGTAAACATTCATAGTAGGATTATATCCTAAATCTAAGTGATCTAAATCAATATTAAAATAATAAAAAGACTAAATCATATGGATAATGAATTTCTTACAAATAGATTCAAAATTCTAGCATGATATTATCTTGATCAAAAGACTTTGATAGCATGGATTTATTGATAGTTTGATGAAAGGATTAATGGATTGGTGTAGCATTTTTTTCTTGCACATTCCTTAGTTATTTTTAATGGAGGGAGATGGTGGTTTTAAATAGGTAATAGAGGGATAATTAAAAATTCCTTATAAGACTCTAGATTTAGAGGCTTCTCGAGAGGATGGAGAGAATAGAAGAGGATTCTAGAATTGGAGAATTCTATAATCCATTAAGGACTAAGTAAGATTAGTAGGTGGTTATATTAGGTTATTATATTGATGATTAGGGCTAGGGATGTAGGAGAGCCTAGGAATAGGCTAGGGTATGTGGGATTAGAATCTTAAATTCTATTATAATGGATAAGTGGGATTAGTTAGTAGATAATAGGAAATTAGATGAATTAATTGATTTGTGGGGTAGGAATAAGGTTAATAGATGAAGAATAATGGAAAGGGTTTTTATACAAAAGACTAAGAGGATTAGTAAGGATGAATTAGACAAAATTAGATAGGATTAGTTATCAATAGATTTTAATTAGTGATGTTAGTGTTGACTAATATTAATAATAGTGATATTAAATGAAGTGAGTAAATTTAGGTATATACAAGATGTATAAGGCTAGTACAAATGTTGGGGGATGGAATCCTAGTCACCACACCCTAAATACTTGGAATAAATAAATGACATCCCAATCAAGTATCCTAAAATAAAATGAAAGGCATTGTTATTCTCATTTTAGGACTCCCACTAAGGGCAAGTGAAGAGCATAATAGGAAAATCTCTCAGAATAAAAATAAGTGGTCACTTTTAAATTTATAAGTCACCCTATCAAGGGGAGAGCATACGCATGAAAGAAACTCAAAAAACACAAAACTTTAAGGAATCAATGCTAAAGAAAATGAAATAAAGGAAATGACTTGGAATTAAAAGTCTTTTTAGAACCTAAATTGAAAGATTTGTTCATTTTAATCCCAAATAAAAGTCTTTGGAAAAACAAAATGTTCTTTGTTTTTTAGTTCTAAATCCACTTCTTTGGCCAAAGACCTGTAATAAATTTGTTAGAAGATTTTAATGTGGTTTTTCACAAGCAAAACTTGTGGCAAACAAGTTAGAATGCTAATATGTTCTTTCTAATGGGAAACTTGCAAGAAAATATATTAGTACCTTCATGTTTTCTATTTTGTGAAAGATATATGCAACATGAAGATAAATTAATTAAATATTCTAAAATTTCATGAAAAAACACTTTGTTTTAAAAAAAATCAAAAAAGGAGTTTCAATGACCCCGAATGGACCTCTGAAAGTTGGGCAATGTTTTGTAGGGTGAATCCACCAAAGAAAACAATGAAACTATAAAAAAAAAATGAAACCACCAAAATGCAGTGAAACCACTAAAATTTATCATAACTATTAAAATGTAGTGAAATTACTGAAATTAAGTAAAACTATTGAAATATAAGTTGAAACTACTGATACATCAAATGAAACCACCATTTTCACCTAGGATAGAGTTTTATAAATTTAGGAAGAAAATGAGATGAATTAATCCAATTTCTAGATTAATTATTTTAGCTATAATAATGCATAAGACCTAGAAGATTTTTTAGGGTTTGTATGGGTACCACTAGGTGTGTCATCATGTCTATAAGGAATCCAAATAAGGCTAGTTTAATTGTTAGTAAATAGACCAAAAATAATATTATGAACATAGTATTTTAAGCCTAATCCTTAAGACTGAGCAAGATCAAACAAAATATGAATTAAGTAGAAATCAAACAATCATGTTATACCTTCTTTGGAGACTTATTTGCTCATTATTTATAAGAGGCTTGTGCTCAACTTATAGACTAGATATATTTGGCAATGTCAATTCCATGCATGGGCAGTATTTCCCCTTGTCTACTTGATGTATTGAGAATTGGGTTGAGAAGAAATGTGAAGATCTAGTATGATTTCTTCATAATAAGCTTAGGTCAGGATAGCTTATATATAATGGAGTATGGACCTTATATTTATATAATTTTGGTTTGAATGTGATCCATCAATATAATATCAAGATCGGTTGTGGATAAGAAGTCCTCAAACTCATAATTGTACACATGGAGTTAAACTCCATTTAAGACCTTTTCAAAGTGTGAAAGGAATGTTGGAAGAAAAGTGAAATGATTAGTCATCTTAGAGTGTGTCATATACCATGTAAAAGAGGAGTGTGTAAGTGTCTCTATAAGATTTGTAAGAGAGTGTGTAATTGGCCATGTCATAAGCCACCTTGATTTCACTCCACTCCCTATTCCATTGACTTTCCAAATTATGTCACTAATGTGAAGTAATATTACAATTTTGATTTATAGAAAATAAATAATTCCAAATATATGGAATTTTCTATTAAAATAATGTTTAGGCTAATTAATCAAGGTGATTAATTAGAAATTATAATAATATAAACTTTGTAATGTTTATTATCAATCAAACATTCCATTTAATTCTCCTATAAATACAATTGTAAATGATCGATTTGATTTGGGATGTTGATGTTGAATAAATGTTATGATATGATGCATTACCCCAATCAAGGATGTATCATTAAAATTTTGGATTAAATCAATAATTATGTGAATAATTAGATCAATTAATGATTTTAGACTAGATTTGTGCATTATTTTGGAAAGATATTCCAATTGTATTTTTGGCACATAAGTGATGAAAATAAAGTGTCTATAGCTTACTCCTTGTTTTATTATGCTACTCTTTCATTATTAATCCTTATTTCCAAAAATGGTTAAACATTTTGTGAACTTGACCTCTGAGTCTTTCGAATTTCAATCCCAGTACACTTTAGGGCTTTCTAATTTGTTGATTTCTAAATTGTTAAAATGTATTTTTAAAAAATAGTTTTCTTTCAAAGTTTAAAGGAATAATTATGTTCAACAAAATGAATACATATACTAGTTTTTCCATTATTAAAAACATCTTGATAATCATTTCTTCTTATATTTCATATATTATTACATTAATCAAAACTATACTCAAATAAACTCAATAATTGGCATAAATAAATAGAAATATTTAATACAAGATAAAAATTTAGTCTCTATTTATAATTATTTTTACAATACCATTGAAACCTTATATAGATTCACTAGGCACCAATGTGCATGCTCTAAACCTTGCGTCCTTGAATTTATAAATACACATGATATAATCTCAATTCTTGAGCTTGTGAAATAGTCAATTGTCAATAAAGATATTTTCTATGTTGCCTTGTGAGAAATCTAAATACCAAGTGACATGGCATTGACTTAGTTTTCAAATATTATGCAAGATCTCAAAAATAATGCAAATCTCATCACATTTGATCGCAGATGTTTACCCTCAAAGGATATCATTGATCAAGATTTTCCTTTATTCATACAAGTCAATATTCATAAGAAATTAATCAAAGTAGAGAACATAAGACCATTATCATTGGCATATAATATTTAAAAACACTCTAATTAGTCTAGTGACAAGATTTCACTAGTGGATTTATTACATAAGTCTCCCCAATACAAAGATACTCTCTTGAACACATTGCATACAAATGCCTTGCCAATTAATGTAGATCCACCATTTATGACCTCCATTATCAACTCCATAAAATGGAAAAGAAGTAACATTTCCTCTAAAAATAAGGATTTACCACCCCAATTCATTTTATCCAATGCACCTAAGAGACAATTTACATGATTCCTTGAGTCTCCAACTTTATTACTTTTGAACCTAGTGGAGTTTCATCTCATTTATATTCCTCTTCATATGTTGGTTGATATGAGTGAACCTATACAAAAATTATATGATTAAAATACTTATTATGCTATAAACACTATGTGTGGCATTTTAAAAATATATGTATCAAATTAAATGATAAGATACCAAATGTTATCACTAGAAAATATATTACCTTTGATGATTCTCTAAAAGATTTAGGATTACAACCTAATGATCATCAAAGTCAAAATATATTTGGTAATGCATTACAATATAATTCTAAGGCCATGTAGGAAGTGCAAATGGTATATAAGAAATCAGCCATTTGGTCTTCCTTTAGCGGTAACTTTTGAATGGTATGATAGCATGGTTTTAGATTATTATGCCAACAAGATTGTAGATAGTGACTCAAAACTTCATTACTTATTTGTAAAAGCACATATTGATCACTAACCTATACATAATGTTATGTTTGATAATAATTCTAGTCGGAATGAATGTACCATAACATTACTTATATATGGGATACACACATGATGAGTTATTTCCTTTGACTAAAATCATAAAATCATTCAATGGAAAGATATTGTGATCATAGGAATCCAATAAGGGAGGTTAGATCAAGTGTTAATTCAAGTAAGAAAACTCAAATAAACACATTAACACTAACACTTACAAGCTTATATCTTCGAGGTGAGCTTAGTTAATAAAAGACAAGTTAAAGCACAACTAAAAAGTAAAAGATACATAATTCTTTACCTTCCTTGAGAGCTCCAAATGCATTATTGAGTGGCTTGATTGTTTTGAGCTTCAAAGAGTCTTTGGAAATAGAGGTTGTGTATTTCATTCTCTCCTTAGCACCATTGGCTTGTGTTGGCTTTGGTGAAGCATGGCTTAATATTTTGGCATTGTTAAATTATTTTTATGAATCTCATGCAACAAAACTTGCATTATAACTCTACAATTTCCAAGCTTATAATTCAATGGGAAATGGCTTTTATTTATAAAAAATGGATCTAACCCTAACTCAAGGTAAGTCAAGGTGGAGTTAAGGTTTGGGATGGGTTTAAACCTAACTTAGGTGAGTCAAATATAACCCTAGTAGAGTTAATATTTTTTAGGTACTAATGACTTGTAATAAATAGGCATGGGTATCCAAAATGAGATATTTTATGATAATTTTCAAAAGGCTTGACAACTTGCAAAGGTAATCATGAAAAGTTAGGATATTTCATATTTTTGAATTTCCTTTTTTATTTCTTTATTAATTATACATGGATAATTCAAATAGGCATTTGATTTGGTTTAGCTTATTAATTAATTTTGATTATCTAGTTAGCTCTTTCAAGATTTGATTTAGTTCATTTCCCCCACTTAATAGGTCCATAGGCCAAATTGGTTGTTGTGATGCCATAAGATGATTAGGAATGAATCCATGAGAGGTTATGATTGCATATGATAGGATACCCCAATTAGGGATGCCTTAATGATATTCTAAGCTTTGAGAGATGATGCACAAGAAAATTTGGGACATTCAATGATTCTTAAGCTTAATTTGAAATGGTTGGTAAGAATCAATTTGAAATTTGGTCGAAGGCCATTACTGGCCAGTTTTAGGTGTCTAAAGTTTTCCCTTATTTAGGAAGGAATTTCAATCTATAGGCACAATAACATCTTCTTAAAGAATGAAAAGGTTTTGTATGCCTACGACTTCAATGGAAATGGTTGAACTGTAGGTGGCCCCTCAAGGGAGTGATTGGCAAAGGGGTCGGTACTCGATCCTTCGAAAAGAGGAAATGATTAGACCAAAAATATGAAATGGGGTAGAAGAGACTGATTTTAACATAGGTGGTTATAATCAATGGCGTATGGAACTATCATGGTTAGGAAAAAAAATAGGATGATTTGCCCATATGTGGTTATAATTATCATAATATGTATGACAAAAAAAGGTAATGATTTATCTAAAGGTGGTTATAATAATTGAAAAAGACTTAGGGTAACAAGATAATGGTTTACACAAAGGTGGTTATAATCATTGGTAGGATAAAAACATGCCCAAGTTTGGCATAATAAAGAGAATGATTTTCCCAAAATCAATTATAATCATTAACCTTCAAATAGATGGCAACATAATGATTTACCCATAGGTGGTAAGAATCATTGGTAATGCAAGTGGGATGATATACAATGATTTACCTAGATGTGGTTATAAGTAGTATACCCCGATAGTGTCAAATATGATGATGAAAAATTATTATATAGGAGAAAGATGATTTTGGGAAACCTACTAAGAGGGATATGCATGTTTGAACTAGCAAGGAGGAAAATTATTTCATTATTTAATTACTCTGTGTAGGATATGATTTGGATTAGATCAGGAATGTTATTGGTATTAAAGAGATATATCATTTTTGCATTATTTTATAGACTCCTAAAGTTGATTTTTGTTGTAGCACATGATGGTAGGCATCATGATATAACACCATGATAGCTTGGCTGAAATATGTAGAAGGATTGACATGTGATCCAATAGTCAAGTGAAAATAATGAACCAATGATAAAAACCATTATGATAATGTGGACATATGAATATAGATGGATTAAAGAATAATATATAATGAATCACCCAATGAATTCATATAGATTGAATCAAGGCACAACAAGAAAGCAAACAAACAAATAAAAAGATAAAACAATAAAAAATAAATAAATAAAAGAACACAAACAATGGCTAATCATAATGTTAGTACAAAAAACATGAACACACAAGATGATGAACATTATCCCTAGACATTAATATACAAAAAAACAAAAAAAATAGGGGAATAGAAGAAAAGGAATAGGGTGGTAGAGATGTATCCAAATGTACTAGGTAAGTGGATGTTGCCTACATAGTTACATGGATGTAATATCTACCAAAACTTTAGGCTAAATGTTGTTCCCTAGGATATGGGATAGAGGAAAATGATGATAAAAAAACCATGATTGGATGTTATAGAAGAATATGGGAATGGGATCACAAAATGATGAGAGCATGGTATGTAGGGCCAATAAGGATGGGGAAACTAAATGACAAGTGGTTCCTTGTGAAATAGTTATGGATCCCATAATCCTTAAGGTAAATAAGTACTCAATGTTTAGGATTTTTTAAACTAGTTTTATAAATGTTTTTGGAATCTTCAAAGCATATCAACTCGATGGATAATTATGAGATATTAAGTAGTCCAAGATCACAAAATGGCGAGAGCATACAGATTAAAAAATTTCTCTCAAAATAGTGAGAGTGTGGATTATGTTTCATGCAAAATGGAATGAGTGTCACTAAGGGTAATGGAGTTGATGCTATGTAAATCAATTGTTGCCTACATAGTCCTAGGATGAGATATCAAGTTATTGTAGTTATATGTTATAGTGGAGGAATCTGACTAGAGTAGTAGCCAATTCAAATAAAATAGGCAAAGATGGAAAATGGCACAGTATGGCATAGGCATGGTAAGGTGGTAATTAAAGGCATGATAAATAATTATTTACCCTAATTTTACCATAGTTTGTTATAATTAGGAAACAATGGCATGGGTCAATGGTATTAATTTACCCATAGGTGGTTATAACTAGTAGCATGACAGTAAGACTCTAGTTTACCTATAGGTGGTTATAATCAGGCCCACGTGGTATATAATGGAACTAAAAATGAAGGATGAAACTACCAAACCAATGTCCTACTACTCCAAAATATGGCCTTTATATGGAATACTAAATCAATTAATAAAACTAAATCTAAATCTTCATGTTGAAAGTGATTGTGCAACCAATGGAAGGGAACCAAGGTCAAAGGGTTGGGTAGGGAGTGGTAAAATAATTTGGTTGATAGGAAAGGTATGGTAGAATGATACATGGTAGAATGGTATGATATAAATAAGTAAGTTGATATCATGGTACAACTAAAATGGGACTCATAGATAATACACTAGGTCACTCAAGCAAAGTAATGCTTGAGGTGTATAATGTTCATTAGTTCATCAAGTTCATCCCTATCTAGTATAATAAGCCTATATGCACCAGAACCATAGTTTGAATTGATGATGAAAGTGCCTATCCAATAAGGTTTGAACTTGACTTTGTGTTTCTTATCAGTTATGTTATTCTGTTGGTTTTATTTAAGGACAAGATCACCAAGCTCAAATTCTTCATGTTTGACACATCAATTATAGTGTCCATAGAGGCATTATTGGTAGTCTTGAAGATTGTTAACTATGGCCATGCATTTCTCATCAATTAATTCAAACTCTTGCAAGCAAGCTACTTGATAGTCTTCATCATCTTAGACATACTTCAAAGAGATGCGCAAAGAAGTTAACTCAACCTCAATGGCAATAATAGCCTCAGTTCCATAAATAGTTGAATATGAAGTGGCTCTTATTGGAGTATGGTGATTGGTACAGTATGCCCAAATGGTACTGAATATTTAGAGGTGCCAATCATGGCTAGCATCATTGATAATCTTTTGAATGATGTTGATAATGTTTTTGTTAGATGCTTTTTCGGGGCCATTACCTTATGGGTAATATGCCATAAAAAAATGTTGAGTAATCTTTTACTCAACACATAGCGATTTGGAATCCTTATTCTTGAATGATTTTCCATTATTAAATATAATCTCAGAGAGGATACTATATCAACAAATGAGATGGTTGAATATGAATTTGGAAATTTTCTTTCCAGTCATGTAAGTGAAGGGTATAGCTTCAACCCAATTAGTGAAGTATTCAGTGGCGGTAAGGATATGTTTATGGCCATTATATGAAGTGGGGTTTATCTTCCCAATGAGATCGGTGCCTCACATAATAATGGCCATGGTGTAAGCATTGGTTTCAATTTTATGGATCAAGCATGAGTCATATTTGCATGATTTTGACATTTAACGTACTTTTCACATACACAAATGCATTTCTAAAAATCATTGGCCAATAGTACCCAGTATGCAAGATCTTTTTAGATAGGATGGCCCCACTTGTGTGCACTTCACATACTCCTTGAACTTTTCATAATGCTAATGTAGATTCTACCAAAGTTAAAGAATGAAACAAAGTTCCATCAAAACTATGATGGTAAAGAGTTAATCCAAGTAAGATATAACATGTGGCATAGTGGATAAAGGCCTTAAATTATTTATGGGAAGGTCTAGTGTTATTTTTTGGTCATGAATATAGGTTTAAAGTTTTAAATACCATATAGAGATAGGACCAATAATATCACAGATCATTGTGATAGTTGAAGGTTCATAAGCTGGTGATAGCATATTTGTAACAAGGAACTAGTATTATTTAGTTGTGTCTATATGTCAAAACAAATATCTAATGGTGGTCATAGCATCTATTATTCTATTACTACCCCTTGGTATATGTTCAAATTATGTATCAATAATCTATAGTTTAGAAGTGTCGACCATGGCCTTGTAAAGTACCCGCTTGTCACCTTTGATCTAAAAATGATCTATAACCTAATTGATGATTAACTAAGAATCACTATAAACCTTTAGATGTGGTATGTTCCATTAAAATGCATGAGGAAGCCCTGCAATGAGTGCTTCATATTTAGCCATGTTGTTGGTATAAGGAAAGTTGATCCTAAATGAATTAAGGATTATATCCCCTTATGGTGTAATAAATAAAAGGCTTGCCCCCGATCCATGTGTTGTGAATGATCCATAAAAATATAACTTCTAATGATGCTCATCAAAAGGTGTGTTAATGATGATAATAATGGATTCATCTAGGAATTAGAATGTTAGTTGTTCTGTATTTATAAGGGGTGTGTCAAAAAAGTTGATCTACAAGAACTTACCCCTTGATGGATTTTTATTTGACATGTTCTATCTCAAAGTCACTGAGAAGTATGATCCATTTGGCCAAGCATCCTTGTAAAGCTATTTTTGATAGTATATACTTGAGTGGATCTATTTTTTAAATAACCATGGTCTTGTTATTAAACATGTAATGTCATAGTTTTTAAGCTACAAAGACCATATCTAAATAGGCTTTTTCAATGGGTGTATAGTTGTTCTCATACATGACTAGTGTACAACTTAAATAGTACACAACATGCTCCTTTCCATTATCATCATGTTGAGCTAGAAGTGGCCTTAGGTATTTGTCTATAGTTGATAGGTATAGTAATAACATCTTTCCTAGCATAGGTGGTAATAAAATAGGTAGATTTGCTAGATAGTCATTCAAATACTAAAAAGCCATCTGGCATTAGTCATCTTAATGAAATGTAACACCCTTATTTAGGAGGTGTGTAAAAGTATGGCACTTTTCAAACAACTGAGATATGAAGCATTGGATGGATTGAATATTTCCCTACAAACTATAGAGCTTCTTCAAATTGGTTGATGGTGGCATTTGGGTAATGGCTTGTACTTTGGATGGATTGAATTTAATGCCTTAGTGAGACACAATGAATCTAAGCAAGTTGCTTGAAGTAACTCCAAAAACACACTTCTTAGGATTGAACCTAACTTAGTATTCATGAAATCTTTCAAATATCCTTCATAGCACTATTGGATGATTAGCCCTAATCTTTGATTTAATGAAGATGTCATCAATGTAGTCTTTAATGATGTCATGCATCATATCATGAAATATGGTGGTCATGGCCCTTAGGTAAGTGGCTCTAGAATATTTGAGACCAAATGGCATAACCTAATAATAGAACATCCCCTACCATGTGGTGAATAATATTTTATATTGGTCTTCTAGCATAATCTAGATCTAGTTATACCCTAAAATTCCATCCATCACTGAAAGCATTTCACAACCTACTATGGAATCGACTATCATGTCAATTTTAGCTAGAGAAAATCATCCTTTAGATAGACCTTATTTGTGTCTCTAAAATTAGTGTATATTTTGATTCCTTATGACTTCTTGTTGATTGGTACAACATTCAAGATCCACTCTAAGTAGTCAATCAATCAAATACATCCCAATTTCAAGAGTTTTTGTAAATCTTTATTTACTAATACAACAATGTGAGGATGCATCTTGTGCAATTTTTGTTTTACTAGTTTGGCATTAGGATGTACCACAAGGTGGTGCACAACTAAGGTAGGGTCCAAACCTAACATGGCAAAGTAGGCCCATGAAAATATATCAATAAATTCCCTCAAAAGGGATATAAAGACTTCACATTCCTCCTCAATGAGGGATATACCTAATTTGATCCATTTTGGTTCATCTAGAGTCTTGATGTTAACTTGTGTAGTGTCCTCCATAATAAGTGTTGAACCATCTTCTAAAATGGTAAAAAAATATTTGAATTAGATTAAAATGTCAAGGTCCTCTGTTATGACTAGTTGTTCAAGTTATCCTAGGCACGAGGAATCAGAATCTCCTAGTGGTAGGGATGGCCATGTGACAAATACTATTGGGAACTCTTGGATGATTCGATCAAAAGCCTGATGTTCTTCAATATTGAACTCAAACCCATAAGTAAGTTCATCATTAGTGGTATCTTGAGCTATATTTGAAGAAGGTTAAACACCCCCATCTAATGGCACTTGAAACAAGTTTTCACCACTAGATTGGCCTTTCTCTTTACTATTTCCCTGGTCTAAAAGTCCCTCAAAGTGGTTTTCACTTTGGGGCCTCAATATTTTATTTTATTTTTTATGCCTAAGGGTGTTCACACATTCTCCAAATTAATTTTTAGGATAACTTGATTGAGAACCCTTATTTATGATCTCTCAATGGAACATTGTTCCTCAGGTCAAGAAAATCATAAAAGGCCTCATCATTCTTGAACTCATCAGCCAGCACTATTGATTCTTGTTGGTATCAGTCTATATGTTAAGGATAATATAAAGGAAGTGGATTATGGTGAATAATTGGTCAAAGGGTACAAATGGAATTGGTATCAAATAAATTAGTATGGGATAGGCCATCAAAAGGGATATAATCAAGCTCTACTTAATTGTCAACATCATTGTCACTAGTCATTGACATTAGAATATGAATAAGGTACATGGGGTCACCTTTAGGTAGTTAAAATCTAAGACCATTTGTTCCTTTATACTGAGTGGTAGAAATTAGCTCAAGAAAACACTATTGATTTAACCCAAGGCCTCCTCCTCCATAGGCATGCTTCTCCATGATTTTGTTTGAAATGGGATACTTGGCATTTAGGTAGCAGTCAGCCAGGTCATCATTATATAACCAAGATTCATCATCTTCAAGTGGGTCATATTCTTAGATAGTGATCGGTATGAAATTAATAGGTATTGGACTATATAGTTTGCCTTTGCCCTTTCTTCTCCATTCCATATAAGATGGTTTGGGATTTAGGTATTCCATAAGACTTGGGGTTCTATGGAAGCTTGAAAATATGGAATGTATCATGGGTTAAATATTCTCCTAGGCCATCAACTGAGATAGTATAATGATAATATATTTTAAGAGGTGGCATCTAATAAAGTGAATCAAGTCTATCTAGGTCAATACAATTGGCCTCTAGTGAATCAAAAAGTACTTCTTTTCCCTTGTCCTTTTTAAGAACCAGATTCAATCCAAAATGGTAGTTATAACTTTTATACTAAGCTTCCAAATGCTTGCAATGTTCATATGGCTACAATTTTCCATGGATAGTAACCTCCATACCTAAATAAGAGAACTTGATACACTGGTGCAAAGTTGATGGGATTAAATGAATATAATGTATCGAAAGTCTACCCAAAATCATATTATATGACAAATCGAGGTCTAACACATGGCATAGTATATTATATGTTAATGTCCCAATGATAATTGGTAAGCTGATGGTGCCTTGTGATTCTCATTCTTCATTATGATAGGCCTTGATGGTGATCATTTTTGGCTATCGGCTGTTATATACTTGAGAAGTTTGATGAGCTTTAGAGACGTAATATTTAGGCCTGATCCATTGTATATGAGGACATGTTTCACTTTGTGCCACTTTATGACAACTTTGATGTATAATGGATTGTTATGCAAAGGGCCAAGGGATGACATATCACTTTGGTCGAAGGTTAATTATTGGCATAGGAATAAGTGTCCCACCAAATCTTGAAATTTTTCTAGAGATATGTCATTAGGAACTTGGGATTGGCTAAGGAACTTTGTCAAGATATTCTTGTGGATGGTGGATGTGTGCAACAAATCTAAAATGGAGATTTATAGAGGTGTCTTTTACAATTGTTCCACAATATCAAACATCTTTTCTTACATGTTATTAAATGGCTTATTCTTAGCTAGAATAATTAGTTGGATCGTGAAGTTATATATGGTTGTGGTCCTAGGATGGTAATATTTGATCGTTGAGTTATGATTGCATAATTAGGATTAGATATAAGACCATTATTTCTAGAAAATGATGGTGGTAGGGTACCAGATAGGATAATTCCTAGTTGTCAATGCACTTATGTGTGGTCATGGGGTAAGGATGAGTTATTGATATGTGGTCTAAAATTATTAATCCCTATTTGTTGGTATGCTTGTATGTGGTCCCAAGTCAAGAAATGATCATCGACATGGTTAGGTTGATTGGATTTGATTAGTGATGGTCTTGTTTGATTGGCATTTAGTTTTAGATTGATGGAGATGGTGTAAATGTGACCTCCTACAATATGGCCTACAACTTTTTATAGTCATGTATAACTGCATGGTAGGTCTTTTAGTTGTTAGCATCATTTTGGCCTTGATTTCATCCATTCCATTGACAATGGTGGTTTTGTTGTAATTTTGACAGTTCTATCTTAGTTTTTGATATTGTTGTTGTTATGTTGGTTGTTATTACTACTATTGGTGGTTGTTATGTTATGAAATGGGTTTTGGTAAATAGCAAGGTTTTGATTAGATGTGAAATCTCCATTATCCAATGTTATCTCTCTTTTTTCCAACATATTCTTATTCAAATGTTTAATTTTCACACAATAATGTAAATTATGTCTGTTAACCTAACTATACAAATCAGGATAAAGATTGCCCTTAGGATAGTGTTTTATAATAGGCCAGTTAATTAGGTTAGTGATGGTGAGCTTGTGAAATATAGATTCAATGGGTTCTCTAATGTCACTAAAAATGTGACAGGTGTGCACAGTTCTCCTTGGAGGGGTTTGTAATGGTGAAGGTTATTATGTTTGTTGTGTTTGTATAGGCCATTATTCTTATTGCATTTACTGAAGAGGCTATTCATTAGGATTAATTTTCATATGCAATGTAGGCTAAGTAGATGGTGTTTGTACCATTTATACATGTGATGAATCAATTACTCTATTCCCAATAACATTCTTATTGTGATTGAATGGCTTGGAATTTTCATAATTATTGGCCTATGTTGGTTATAACATTTGCACTTAAACCTAATTTTGATTTTGGCTTTAACCATTTCCTTAGTTTATGGTTTGGTTCTAATTTGATAAGGTAATCTTGATGATCCCTTTATTAATAAGGTTTCTTTTAATCAACAAACTTTTGTCAATGATCTCTTGAAAGTTTGCACACACTACAGTTCTTGATGGTAAGATATCTCACTATGCAAATTCTTGGTAAACATAGTGGCTAATTGATCATTTGGTAAATTATGGGTGAATTAGCTTGAAAGTGATCTCCATCACTATAAATAACTTTCAAATGTTTTAATCACCTTATGTTTGGCTTACATAAAATCTATCAATGAAATATCATGCTCAAGATTATAGGAGAAGTGTTACATAAACTTATCTGAAAGATCATCAAAATTAAAAACTAAATTCTCGGGTAATTTTAGAAACCACTCCAAAGCTTATCTTGATAGACTTATTAAGAACAATAGTAGTATTTATATGTCACTTTAGGCCAATGATTGACAAGCAACAAAGAGTTTTATTAAAAGGTCCTTGGGGTCTCCTTTCCCCTTGTATTTGTTGAATTTTGGTGGTTTGTACCCTAGAGGAAATGGTTTTTGTAAATACTCCATGTTGAAAGGGTAGGAACACACATCATCCAACTTAAAAAAATTATTTTATTTCCCAACTTGGATGGTGGTGATTGTATCCTTCATTTGTTATAATTCTTGGGCTAGGAAACTAGAGGGGACATTAGTCAAAGGTGGAGGTTAGGCAGTCAAAAGTGGATTACTTTAACTAGGGTATAGTAGAGGCATAGTCTTCTTTGGAAAGTTGGTTTGGTTTAGGAATTGACCAATAATATGCATGCATGGATTAGGATGTAATTGTTGTAATTGCACACATTAAAGTGCAATATTTTAGTTAGGATTTGGTATATAGGCCTAGTTTTGGGGAAATTATGGATAAGATGGAAGGATATAGTTGGGGTTGATGTATTATACCTATTGAGGTTGATTAGGGACTTGTTGACTATTCAAAGCTTGTTGATTAAGGGGAACTTATGAACCAAGGCCCTAGCATTGATTTTTTGGCCTACTAAGAATAAAAGGAAATTATTGTCTAACTGGTACTTGTGGAACATTAAACCTCTTGGTTACACAAATCCTTATTAGAGAGTAGATGTATGTTGAATGTTTGGCATTTATCACTAACCAATACTCATATGTTGTTGATTAGACATCATTTTTGATTTTATTGGTATGTTAGTCTATGACTAAAGAGGTATGTGCATCATTACTTAGTGAGATAGAACATTGGTTTCCCCCCATTGAGGTGGCAAGATTTTTTGCCTTTGTTGTATTAGTATGTTGGATTATGCCCATTTTTGTGGAATATTAGTCATCATCTATTATGGTGGAGTAATATTCATCATATTTTGTTGAGGCACGACATTGGTTATTGTTTGACTACTTAATCCTTGAGGTTGTGTGCTTGAAGAAGTAGTTGGTTAAGGATTAGCGGTAGCTATTTACATTTAAGAGGTATAAATTCATGCCCCCTACATTTTAAAACCACTCGTGGTGTTAACTAAATGTACATTTTGTTTTGGACTAGTTGTTTATGCATTTACACCACTTTGGTGTAGATTAGATGTCACTTGCACATTATCCACTATGTTTAGCTCCCTATTCTTCATAGAAGTAATAGATACTTTTTTGATATCTAAGGAATTGTATATTCTCCAATTTAAGTGCTTTGTTTGAATGTGTCTATACCCTAATTTTATTGGCTTATTAATTTGATTATGACTCTTGTTGAAGGAGCTAATGCAATTAGAATAGCCTTTGACATTGTCATGTTATTGAAATTGCACACTAAGTTTAAATAGGTATGGTAAGTGGTCCTCCATGATGCATTTCCTATGATAATCATATAAGGGTCCTAATACAGTATTGGTACTAGAGCCTAAGGATTTATAGAAGAGGCATGTTCATTATTTTGATTATAAGGCATGTTGTAAGGCACTCTTACTAAACTTAGAAAATTTTCATGGTGGAAGTCTACTGAAAACTTAACCCCTACCTCCACATCTCTGATTAATACCTCATCTTTGTTTTCAAGTAAGTGATGATCAAACAAATAAGGGTAATTGGCTGATGACATTGTAATGTAGTATGGTTGTTGTTGGACTTGCTCTGCAACCAAAGTACATTATCTATGTATTATGGCATTTACTCTTGTTTTTGCTTTGAGTATGGAGGTGTGTTGACCAAATAATGGGCTAAAGGATATTTTTTTTATTCCCTCAATTGAGTGTTGTAAGGTGGATAAGGATCCATCTCACAAATGACATCATCTCCATAGGGGTCTTGAACAAAGTATTCTTGTGTGACCAAATTACTATACTTAGGATTATATATGATGCCACTAAGAGTATAGTAAGACATGTTTGAATCAATGGTGAATATTTCATGATAAAAATGGTTAGAGTTATACAACTCTAAATAACAATTTCTAAAAAATACAAATAGTTTGAACTCGATCTATCTTGGTTAAAGGGGTGGAGATGTATCTCCAAAAAGGTCTATACAAAAACTTGGTATAAAATAACCTAACATTAAATATCTCACACAAAAAGGTCAAGTGGATGAACTAAAATTAGAATGCCAAACTCTAAGTTCAAAGTGTTTTAAAAAGTCTAAGCTAGGAAAAATAAAGGTTTTTAGGTCTTTTGGCCAAATGCAGTGTCAAAATCTAGGCTCAAATAAAGGCATGTTCTAAGACTTTTGGCAAAACAAGCACAAAATCTAGACTTCAAAAACAAGGTGAGATATTTAATATAACAAATCTAAAACACTTTGGTATAAAATAGGTATTTGAATTTAGACATAAACTTGGTCAATTCGGTATAAGGCATGAAACAAAAGGCACTTGAGGATAGATTATTTTCTCTCAAATAAATACACAAATAATAGTTTTCAAATTTGGGTAAAGAATTAACCTAAATTGCACAACCTAAAAGATAAATATCAATGTCTAGGCTGAAATTAGATAAGTTATAAACAAAATCAATCCATGTTTATATTTGAACTTGTTAAGGTTAATTAAAAACTCAACTTAAGAAAACTAGGCTTCTTTGATCAATAAACTAGACAAAGGTGAACAACATAATGGTACTAGATAAGGATTCAAAAGGCACATGTGGATTGGTTCAAAACTTAGACTCTAGGAAAAAATAATTCTGTGAAATGATTTGAGCAATGTAGTGTAATTATCTTGATCTAAAGGTATGATCAATGGTTTGTATCAAGACTCCAAGGCACAAAACTTGAAATATATTAGGTAGTGTAATGTTACAGTTTTCAATCAAGTGACACACACATACACAAAGATTTTTTCAAACTACAAAGTCAAAAGTATGGTGTCAAATGGATAGTGTAATACCTCCTCAATGTCAGGATCTAGGAAGCACAATTGATTACTTTTTTATAAGCAATTAAACACGGAATTGAACTAGAATGATTAAGTAACTAGAAACTTGAAATAGCAAAGAATATGAGAAACAATACTATGTGTATTAATACTCTTCCAAAAAAGAATTACAATGAAGAGATGCCACACTCTTCCACCTTACAAGCTTCCCACACCAAGTGTTCAGTAATTCACACTCAAGAGTCATCTCTCTCTTTCTCAACCACAACTAACTCAACAACCTGAGTTGTTATCCCCTCCTTGATAGCTTCAACTGATCTCCTTGACCTTGCACCTTGCAGATCTCCTTTGACCTTGCTTTATTGCTTCAATGCTTTACTTGCCTTAATTACAATACATGCCTTATGGGTCTCTTAAATAGGATCCTAAGCATACAATAATTAGACTTTTAATTACAATAATTAAAAACACAGACTCAAGACTGAAATTAGTCTTCAACATGCAAACACTCTCAGACCTCTTAAATTAGATGAGTCTAATTTTGGAAACACATTCTGGAAACACATGCAAGTGCATGCACATGCACAGGTGATCGACATCAGTTTCTATCAGTCTACTCTTGACTGACGTCAGTCGATCCCTAGTCCCTGCCTCACTGATGTTAGCACTACTGCCAATGCCAGTTATTGGTTAAACTCAACAAGCTCCTGATTAGCATCCTAGTGAAGCTTTTAGCTCCACAACTTAACAATCTCCCACTTGGAGATAAACAGCTGCACCTATATAGCAACATCCACTAACCATCTCAGGCACCTCCATCTTCAAGCTCAATTTTGAAGACCATCCACCACACATCTTGTGATGCTACACCTGTCATCTAAGTCCCCTGCCACATCTAAACTTTCTGACAACTCCCACTACTTGGGAAAACTCAGGTCTACACCAAACCTTATGTGATTTTGAACACTATTCTAAGCTCAACTTGAACTGTCCAGCCCTTGGTGTGCTTACCAGTTCTAGATCCTGTGTATTGAACCCTACCAACACCTTCTTCACATCAGCTCCTACTGGAGACAAAATCACCTTGTGATCTTCCATGTATCTGAACATACTCATGCCAAAGAATCTTGTTGCTCCCAGATTCTTCATGACACCCATCTAAACTAACTTTACCTTTAGTTCAGTAACTCCCTATATGTGTAACCTTGCAACAAGCACACAATATAGTAACAGGATAATGTAGCTAATATTACCCAACCTGGTAAAGAGAAACATAATGGTCAAACTTCCATTTCCCTACAGCCTACTCAAGACCATATACCCTGGCCTTTTGTCTCACGTATCCATTCCTGCTCTTCTTCATCTTGAAAATCCATTCGTCTGTCAGTGCTTTCTTTTGACTGGTAACTCCACCCAAAAACTCCCATTTGATTCTTCTCCAAGCAATCACATTCCTCATCCATGCCAAGCTCCCACTATTTCCTGGATCTACCTACTCTGCTTCTTTAATGACTTCTTGGTTCTTGACCATCAGTGAGCTACAAGTAGTGTAAAGAAGGGAAATGACGAATTCGAGGCTTACTTACCCTTTTAGTCCTCCATATGGGCATTTGAGACTCCCTGACAGCTTTTTGTCCACTCAACATCTATTCTAATGACTGATCTCAGCCATCTCTTAGTCTGCACTTGACTGATGTTGGTTCCATGCAACTGACCTGTCTGTTGACATCAATTCCTCCTTATCGACATCGGTTCCATCTGCCTGACACTACCGATTATGTTGGTCTGCACATGACTAATGTTGGTATCTGCCTGACCGACATCAATTCCATCTGATTGACATCAGTAACTGTGTTTCCCTGTAAGTGATGACTTTTTCACCTGTGAGCTCATCTTGGATCAAAACCCTATCCAAATTGCCCTGCTCAAAATTATTTAGCCCCTGTGACTGTTCTCTATCCATCATCTCCTCCATAAACACCAAGGCTTCCCTGCTCTTGTCAAAAGCATCAAATTTACTTTTCCTATAATGAACACGATCTATGCCCTCTGAATTTGAATCTCATACCTTTTGACTCAAGAACATGCATCTCCTTCTTATTCATGTGACCAAGCCTATTAAGCCACATCTCTGAATCTACAATTGAAGTAGATAAACTAGAAGAATTAGTAATACAAGTAGATAGGTAAAGCGTACCTACTTTCTTACCTCTTGCTAAAATAAGTGTACCCTTGGAAACCTTCCAAGAATCCACTATGAGGGTTACTGTGCATCCCTCATCACCCAACTTTCCTACAAAAACTAAACCCTGCTTCAAGACTGGGACATGCATAACCTCCTTCAACACCCATGTGTTACCCATCTACAATTCTAGCTTCACTTTCCCTTTGCCAACCATTTTACAAGGCGTACCATCCCCTAAATAAAGCACTCCAAAGTCTCCCTAGACATACTCATGGAACAAATCTCTATTTGGGGATGCATGAAAAGAAGAACCAGAATCTAAAACCCATGATTTTAGCTGACTATCCAAAGAAAGTATGAGAGCATCATGTGCCATAATACCTGCATCTTTTGCTTCTTCATTACCTTCATGTTGATTTTCTTTATCCTTCAACCAATAATCTTTCTTTGTGTGTCCTTTCTTTCCATAAAACCAGTAGGTGATACCTCCATTTCTGGATTTGGATCCCCTTTCCATCTTTGACCTTGATTTCCCTTGCTCGACCTTCTCTCTTTGCCTTCCCCTACTTTCAACACTTAAAGCATTCCCTGATGATTCACCTGTGCTTTTCTTGTGAATATCTTCATTCAAGATTACACTAACTACATCATCAACTTTTAAGATTTTAGAAGCAGACGCAGTATTACTTACTGCCATTACCAAACTCTCTCAACTTATAGGTAATGAGCACAAGATTAAGAGAGCTTTTATTTCATCATCAAAAACAATATTGACTGAATTTAACTGGTTTACCAAACCATGGAAATCACTAAGATGAGTATACACCGATCCACCTTCCTGCATTTGCAAAGTAAATAGTTGCTTCATAAGAAATACCTTATTTGAAGCAGAGGGCTTTTCATATAAATTTGCCAAAGATTCTATCAACTCTTTCATTGTCTTACACTGTGATAAGTTGGAAATCACAAACGATGCAAGGCTCAACCTTATAGATCCTAGAGCCTTCTGATCAAGAACCTTCCATTCTTCATCCTTCATGTCTGTGGGCTTGCATACAACCCCACCCAATGGTAAGAACAAATCTTTCTGATACAGATAATCTTCTATCTGCATTCTCCATAATTGATAGTTCTTGCCATTAAACTTCTCCATTCATAGCCTACTTTCTTTTGCCATTGTTGTACTCCCACTCAATCAAAAACCCTTGAGAATGACCTGTAATCAAACAATAACTTGCTCCCTGCAACCTTAGCTCTGATACCAACTGTCAAGATCTAGGAAGCACAATTGATTACTTTTCTACAAGCAATTAAACACAGAATTAAACTAGAATGATTAAGTAACTAAAAACTTGAAATAGCAAAGAATATGATAAATAATACTATCTATATTAATACTCTTCCAGAAAAGAATTACAATGAAGAGATGCCACACTCTTCCACCTTACAGGCTTCCCACATCAAGTGTTCAGTAATTCACACTCAAGAGTTATTTCTCTTTCTCAACCACAACTAACTCAACAACTTGAGTTGTCATCCCCTCCTTGATAGCTTCAGTTGATCTCCTTGACCTTGCACCTTGCAGATCTCCTTTGACCTTGCTTTCTTACTCCAATGCTTTACTTGCCTTAATTACAATACATGCCTTATGGGTCTCCTAAATAGGATCCCAAGCATACAATAATTAGACTTCTAATTACAATAATTAAAAACACAGACTCAAGACTTAAATTAGTCTTCAACATGCAAACACTCTCAGACCTCTTAAATTAGATGAGTCTAATTTTGGAAATGCATTCTGGAAACACATGTAAGTGCATGCACATGCACAGGTGACCGACGTCAGTTTCTATCAGTCTACTCCTGATCGATGTTAGCTAATCCTTGGTCCCTACCTAACTAATGTCAGCACTACTACTGATGCCGATTACTGGTTGAACTCAGCAACCTCCTGATTAGCATCCTGGTGAAGCTTTTAGCTCCACAACTTAACACTCAAACAATGAAGTGATGTGGACCCAAAACTTGTTTTGACATGGCATGAACAAATAAATGGATTTTAGACTCAAAGACTAAGAAAGTAAATGAATAATGACATAAAACACCTAAGTGTAACATCTTAGATCCTAAAATTGACAAGGTTGCATAATACTATCAAATTCCATCAATATACTCACTCTTTGGAGGATTTTAAGTGTTAATCAAAAAATAAAAGTGCATAAAAAGTATGGTTGTTAGGCCCCCTCTTCTCCCAAGGGTTTTTACTACAACATGTAACTTTTGGCTACTCATCGTGTATCATCAATATGTCCATGGTAAGTGGGGTTGTTCTAGAAACTATATTTTTGAATGTCTAGATGGTCCCAAGTGTGGTTAACATTATATATGTAGCGTGTCAATTGAGTTCATACCAGCTAACTTACTATGCAAAGGTCTATTTATTTACATAGTGATTCCATCTGTGTACTACCTAGTGGAATCCCCTGGTTACCTGAACCTGACTCAAGTCTTCATTATGATTGGTGAGGTTATCGACTTAACCCCCTAGCAATCAGAGTATGCATTCCCTGATTTATATACCCCATCATAGAGAGGGGTTGAAATGATTGTGGGAGATGAAACCCTAGGTCAAATCTTCCCTAAAGAACTTGTGAAGAGGCTATGAACTCTTACTCACAATCCAAGTTACATAAAATAAATGACCAAGTGAAAAGACTTTAAAGGTTGTGTCTAGATCACCTAGACCATATGGGTTTTTGGAAGATCCTTAACAACATTTTTTTTGCATTTTGGACAAAGGCACAAATTACAAGGAAAAAGCACTTTTGGTCACCTGATTTACCTAAAAGGGATAGGGAGAGAGCATACACACATCCTTCATTTACAAAAAACACATAAGGATCTAGCATAAAACAAACAATCATTTACTTTAATGCACCAAATGGAAGTGTTTTTAAATTCTTGGCCCCTTGGCCTTAATTTCAAATTTGTAAAGCTTTCACAAAATGACTAAACATAAACACCTGGGTTCTTTTCAAGCACTAAAATGAAATGTTTAGGATTTAAATAAATTCTTTTTAGGCACCAAAATGAAATGTTCAAGACTTGGCACTTGAAAATTTATGTCCTCTTTCCCACTTTGGTCCTACAAATTTTAGAGGGTTTTAGCCTACCTTGAAGCACTTTCATGAATGAGAAAATAATATTTGGAAACAAAGCTCTTAGATTTATCTATTTTCATTACACAAAGACTGATGTCAGTCCATAGAGACTGATGTTGATTACAAGAGAACCAATGCTGGTTATAACAGAACTGATGACACTTGAAATAGAACCAATACTAGATGATTAAAATCAATGCTGGTTACCTATGAATCCAAAGGTAAAATTAATGATGTCACAAAAAAAATTGTTAGCCTAAAATTATTATAATATCCCCAAAAAAACCTTTGGATCTTGAAACAAGATGGTTAGATAGAGACCTAGCAAGTTTTAAAAATAAGAATAACACCTTGCAAATGTTAAGAAAACTCAAAAAAACTAGATTTTCCATCGTGTTCTACCTACACAGTGAACCAATGATGGTTAGATAGAATTTATGTCAATTAGGCAAGATCGATGCCGATTATGCAAAACTGATGTTGGTCTCTATATAAATCTGTGTGACACTAAAAAATAGAATGTAGAAAAAACAAAGTAAAAACTCAAATTTTTAATATGATTAAGCATTCATTTAAAAAACTAAGATCTAAACTTTGGTCTCCTTGGTATGTGATATGATTTAGGTCCCACCGGGCATGCTATTTATGATCATAGGAATCCAAGAAGGTAGGTTAAATCAATTGTTAGTTTAAGTAAGAAAACTCAAATAAACACACTAACACTAACTCTTACAAGCCTAGATCTTAAGGGTGAGCTTACTTAACAAAATACAAGTAAAATCATAACTAAAATTGAAAAGATACACAATCCTTTACCTTACTTGAGAGATCCAAAGGTATTATTGAGTGGCTTGCTTAGTTTGTGTTTCAAAGAGTCTTTGGTAATGGAGGTTGTGTATCTCCTTCTCTCCCTAACACCATTGGCTTGTGTTGGTTTTGGTGAAACTTGGCCCAATATTTTAGCATTATAATATTATTGATATGAATCTCATGCAATAAAACTTGTATTATAACTTTACAATTTCCAAGCTTAGAATTCAATGGGCAATGGTTGTTATTTATAGCAAATGGATCTAACCTCAACCTAAGGTGAGTAAAGGTGGAGTTAAGGCTTGGAATGGGTTCAAACCTAACCTAGGTGAGTCAAATATAACCCCAATAGAGTTCATAGTTGTCAAGTAATAATGATTTTCAATGAATAGGCATGGGTCTCTAAAATGAGATATTTTAGGATATTTTCCAAAAGGCTTGACAACTTGCAAAGGTAATCATGAACAGCTAGGATATTTCATATTTTTGAATTTACTTTTTTATTTATTCATTAATTTTACATGGATAATTCAAATAGACATTTAATTTGGTTTAGCTTATTAATTAATTATGATTAGCCATTTATCTCTTTCAAGATTTGATTTAAGTTCATTTCCCCCACTTAGTAGGTCCATAGGCCAAATTGATTATTGTGATGCCACAAGATGATTAGGGATGAATTCATGAGAGGTTATGATTGCATAAAATATGATTTCCCAATTAGGTATGCCTCAATGAGATTCTAAGCTTTGATGGATGATACAAAAGTAAATATGGGATGTTCAGTTATTCTTAGGCTTAATTTGTAATGGTTGGTAGGAATCAATTTGAAGTCCGATTGAAGGCCATTGGTGGCCAGTTTTAGGTGTCTACAGATAAAATAGGTTTATGATGAGATTAATTTACCCTCATATGTTGATTCAACATATGTGATCACAAAAGTTCTAGTTATACCACATATGGGAGTCTTTGACATATTATTAGGATAACTTTGGATTTAGCTTTGTGTGGTACATTCCACAATGCATCAGTGTCTTAAATATATTGATGTCAATAGGGTAGTTATAGTTTTAGGGATTTAATATGAATATCCTTTTCAACAAATAAAACTTATTTCATGACAACTGACTATACAACCTACTAAGTCTAATCATGCATGAAAGTGTAAGCAACATGCAATCTCATTTTTTAGGTGACCAATACTTGAGAGGCCATTGCATTAAAGATATATAGTTGACTCATTGAGATCCTCATTTACACCTCCATGACCTATCTAGTTATTGATAGAAGAACACCATGTTTTAGAATAGATAAAAATACCCAGTACTACACCAAATAAATCACATAGAATTTAACAATGGATTCATGAACCACTACACCTTCTACTACTACCTCACAACCATAGAGTCCTATGAGGCATACATAGAGATTACATATTTTTTAGTTCTATATTTAGCACATATACATGATATTTGGCATCATGACCAATTTACTATATCATATGCAAAGTATAAAACACCCTATGAGCATCCCTTAGATGGGATCATCGGCTAGCACTCTCTTTTCAAACATTCCTAAAAGTTAAAAAAAATTAATATTAAAAAAAACTAATATTCATGAAAATACAAAAACATTCAAATAAAGTAAAAATACAAAAAATAAATATCATTTCACATGTTTACTAGCTTTTGCATATTTTGTTTATTTTATGTTAGTAGATAGCATATCATTTGTATATACACATGTTTATTGGTTACTTGAGTGTCATATAGGCATACATGAAATTCATGATACATGAGCTTGTAGATGTTGGACCTTTCTTTTTCTTCCATGTCACACTACACTGGGGGCATATTTCTTCTATATGATCTTGATTGACACATGTTCTCTTATTTTATTATCACATTGAACTTATATACTAACCTTTACACATGCATAAACTAATGTTTATATCTTACACATTGTACTTGATTTGTTATTATACATGACATTTGCAAACATATGTATGCAAGGACTAGTATGGCATGTTTATGTTAGTTTCTTCTATTTCATTTACTTCATTTCTTCATATGGCTTACTTTAGTGTACTTATTATTTTCTTCTTTGTATCTCTTATGGAACATTTGAACATGTTCCTTGATTATTGACCATAGTGCCTTCAATCCTTATTTATTTGATGTGTGGACATTTGCATATGTCCTCCCCTTGATTATTCATCATTTGAACATGCCCCTTGTTTTTCTTCTTCTTAGACCCCTATTTGTATGACATTTGAGAATTCTTGTGTGTGTGCTTGATTGTTTGATGAGATTTTTTATCTTCTAGACATTATCATGATAAAAACCATGAATTTTAGGGCTTCTTATGTATGAATATTATGAGCTTCAATGATATATATACTTTGATATGATACTACCAAATGCTTCTTTACCACATGATTCACACAGATACAACATAATTATCTTATCCTTTTGAGATAAGGTATATCACTTTTTCATTCCCTTCACCTCAAAATGGGGGTAATATCAATGGGTACATGTCATAGAGACATGATTTCACATACATATAGTTAAAAACATTTATAGAATTTGATTCAATTTACATGATTCAAATATACACATGGGATAACATTTTATACATTTGACATAGATTTGGGACCTAATTTTCCATATTTGTTATACATATTATACAAATTTTATAGAGTAGAGTTTACATTTTGATATATATTTCATCTTGAGACACATTCTAGGTGCATATGTCATGTAATTTCACCAAATTATAGATATAGTATACCAATATTCATACACTGACTCTACCAAGATGCACCATTTGATATTTTATTTGCTATAGTAATTGGCTTATTTGATTGGTGTGATTGAGATTTATCACCATCGATAGGGTTGGCACTATTTTATATTATTTTAAGTTGATATGGTCATACCATTTTACTTATGTGAGATTGGATAGATTATGATACATGAGACTGGTGTGATTGATATTATGAGCTCTCGATGGACTTGGCACAACTTACCCAAGATTAGGGTCATGATCACCCTCTAATTCCCCTATTCACATCTCCAAGGTTTACATGAGCCTCTCTTCAATTCTTCAGCTAGAAAGCATCATTACCAAAGCAAACTATCAAGGAGCAACATGGTTGCATCGACACATAGGTGTACTCCTTCCTTGATCTCTTTTATTTCAAGAAAAATTCAATTATTAATTTTTAGATTATATACACTAATTACACCTGTAACATGTTATTTGTTGCATATCATACACATACATCAAATTCAAACAAGGATCAATAAAAGTAAGGTATGTTTTACACACCACAATACACATTTATTTCTTTTAAAATAGTAATTCCATCCTTATGCATTACTAGATTAAAGTGGGTGGAATGTATATGTTCAAATCTGGATTTATATGTCAAAATATTATTTTAAACTTGAAAAATAACACTCAAGGCTCTACCCTTTAGTTACTGACCTTCCTTGTAGATGATAGGCTCGTATTCATCATCTCACTGGACCAAAATACTTATCAGTTGTGACCCATAGTACACTTAAACTCTAATATATATCCTTAAATATTAGTTATAGTGATCCAACAACCTTTTATGTTCCTAGATAGTTGCATTTAGGCTTGGACAGTAGTGTCAACACTACTTTATATTATCCAATGCAAGTGTTTGTCCCTTTCAAAAACTCAAATTTTCAAATATTTTTATATGTATGACTTAGCCTAATATGTTTCATTAACCCTTCCATGAGGAATATTTCAACATAAGTGGTATAAAGACAATTTAAATCTAACCCATTAATCAAATATCAAATAACAAACAAATACCTATTCGAGCTCATTCAATCAATTTCAAAACTAAGTTCTACTACCATATTCTTCCCTATTTCTATATCAGTCATAAGATCAATAATATTAAAAGTATGAAACATTCAAAAAATAACCCATGAATATTATTTATCAAATTAAAATTTAGAACAATTACACTTGCATATAACATTCTACACCATTGTACACACACAAAACAACACATAAGTGAGAACTACATATGTCCAAGGCCTTTTTTAGAGTATTGACTATGTAGGTAGTGATCATTAACAAAGGGGTCCTTGAGGTCAACTCAACTTTATGAGCCTACTAACAATTTTTTTTAAGGTTGTAAGACCTAAGAGGAGTATCGAGGATTTGATCTATATTATGATATTGAAATCCTATGCATGTGATCGAAACACATAACCTGAAAGGAAACAAAAAACCTAGAAAGGCCCAAGTAGAAGTTTTAGTCAATAGTAAATAATCCATATAGGATATATGCATTAAAGTATGAATAGTAGTGTCAACATGGTAATGCAAGTTTTCATGTTGACAAAAAGTTATTTTTTAGAATTTGAAGACTAGATCAAAATCATCATACAATATATTTTTACATCGGCATTAATCATATCTACTTTCACATCAATATATAAGTTAAGTAAAATTTCAACTATGTATTGATATTATCATAATATTTAATTTCTTTAATTTTTATATTTATCATATGCTTAGATTCATTATTTCTTATCAGTATATCAATATAATCTAAATTCATTAATTGGTCTACTTTTTAGAGTCATTTACTCCTTGTTTGATTAGGTTACTCTTTCATTGTTAATTCTTATTTCTAAAAAGGGTTAAACAGGTGTACAAAAATATTTCATTGAAAAAATTAGATAGTAATTTTGAGTAGTTTTTATTAAAGTGTCTCATGATGATTTTCTCAAGTTAATCATATTCTTTGGGCTAAATCATAGAGATCACATTGATTAAATTTTGGATCATATGGTCACATTTCCATGTCACAACTCTAAGTTACTTTTAATGTGGTCACACATATACTTATACAACATAAGTTACAATATTTATGAAGACCACATAAATCCAATTCTAATAGGGTCATCCTCAAGTCTCCATATTCTATAAAGACTCCTCATACACTTATTATTTGTTCATAGTTGTCTTAATTTAAAATTATCCAAGTACCAAATTGATCATAGCCAAGTATTTATTGCAGACTCTATGGAAACCCATTAATTGGATTGGATTATCTTGGAGATCATAAAGCTAATGAACCTTAAATACAAACTAATGATTTCTTAAGTTAGACTTGATATTCCAAGGGTCCATGATATTATTGAAATTTTCACACAAATAATGGATGTCATAAGCTTGAGAAGCACCCAAATACCATACAAAATTTCACAAAGTGTGTTTACCTTGGTAAATTCCCACAAAGCCTAAAATAAATTCATAGTCTGTGAAGGATAGGTGTCACTGACACATTACACTTGTTAATAGGGACCATGGTTCACTAAAGTGGTAGATATGTGATAACCATAGAGTGGATTTTATAAATCCATAGATCAAAAAAATCATTTAGATAGTAAGAATGGATTTAGAGTCCATTATTAAGATACCCTTAGACCATACCACATGGCAAAATCTTGTGATCCATGAGACCACATTTCACAATTGATCATAACTATGGGAATGACATCGAGATCTATTAGTGGCCATAGTTTTCACTTCAAAGAACCAATTAATGAGTTTAAGATCTCACTGGAAATATATAGACTAGAAATTTTAGTTATTAATGGAAAAATATATTTAGCTCTTCCATGTGTATGATGTTAAAACAAATATACTTGGAATCATTGGTAGTTAAAAGAAAATTATAGAAGGTCAATGAGTGAGAAAGCCAAAATACCTCAGGCTGAGAATAAAAGGATATTTTCCCTCTAAAAAGAGGAAGTCAACAAAATAAATAGAATATATCAATAAGAATAGTTGATAAATTTGAGAAAAAAGAAATCAAGGGACACAAATCAAGGAGAAAGGCCACAATAGAGACCAGAGAGATATCTTAGAGAAAGGTTTTAGATATTATAATAGGGAATGAATGTAATGCCCAGAGAAAAGCTTAGAGTTAGAGAGAGATAGAGTAGAGAGGAGATTCACTATAAATTATATGCCATAAATGGTTATTTTAATTTAATAATAAATAATTAACATTTTTTTTCCTACGTGACTTTGGTTGCATAGCCAAGGGCACCCATTTATTGCACCCCCTACCTTGAACTACACCAAATATTCCTTTAAAGGGCCTAAAGTGAAATAGAAAGTGGGTTTGGAAAGCCACACATGTGCAAAGGAGAAATAAGAGGTGTCAATACAATATCACATGGAGTATATTATAAGAGAAAGGTTATTCTTCCAATAACTAGTGAAATCCTTGAGAAGTGAGGATAATGCAAATTAGAAGAGGAGTCTTTCAAAGAACATGCCTAGTGAAGGTATTATGAGTGTGCAAAATATTGTACACAAGAAGGGCACAAATTTGGGAGCATCTCACATGGATATGTATTTTAATATTCCAAGAAGTCTTCAGAATGAGATGAGAGGAATCAATCAACTTAGATCTACTAAGAAGAGGAGAGTTTGAGAAGAGGAGAAATTAGAAAAGAATAAAAGAATACAAGGTGTGTTTTGGAGGCCAATAGAAGATTTGACTAGCATAAAATAAATCCATGATGGCTTTTGGAGGAGGTGGTCGAATGATAGTAAGTATAAGCACACAATGGAAACAAAGATTCAAGAAGGAGCATCTTGGTGGAGGTGGTTGGGTGAAGGTGGGTTTAAGCCCACATAGGAGTGGAAGTGGTTGAGGCAAACCATTTGGTGGAGGTGGATGGGATATGGTGCATCAAAACCATAATAAGTTGTAAGAGAAAAAGAAAACATAATAAATAGTTGAGGTATTTGGTGTGCTAAAAGGAAACATCATAGGCATCAATCTTAATGGCCAAAAGAGTGGGTTTACCACTTATACCATTCATTTAAGCAGATACTCACATTTTAATTACCTAGGTTGTTTGATGTAGGAGCATCCAAGGCATACAAGAAATTTTGAGGTTCCAAAATTAGCTAGAAATTTTGAGTAATTTTAAATAAAGAGTCTCACAAAAAAAATCTTAGCTTCATTAAAGTCCTTAGGTTAAATCATAGATATCATGGAGTTGTACAGATCACATGGTCACATTTCCATGTTGTAAATATAATTTTATTTTAAGGTGGTCACACATCCTTTTTGTTATGTTCAACACATCCCTTTTTGTAGAAGAGAAGGGGACCTCTACATTATTTGAATCTAAATATTTACGATGCTCTAAATGAGACCCATTTGACCCTTGCCCTTGTGAAAATGTGGATCCCTGCTCAATTCTAATTGATAAAATATTTTACAGTACTATTAATATTTGTTTGCTACATTGGAAAACCTTCTACAACTATGTATGTTTAAAAAATAGCTAGACCATTATGATTTTAAAAGTGTTTTCCATAATTAGTCTTTGTGTGCTAAATGTTTTTGTATAAAATTATTATGCATGCATTTTCTTGGGGTTTTAGTCTCATAATCTTAGCTAGATTTATTTGGAGCCTTTTTGGTAGACCAATATGCATTAATTTGATTACATAGCACTTTTACTTTGACTTATCTCCTTTTGTATTTTTTTTCAAGTCCTAGAGGTGTCATATTTATCAGAGCCCTGGGAAGTCCAAATTAATGAGGAGTACCATGTGCCTTTGTACACTTGGAGGTGTCAAATCTATCAGATCCCTAGGAAGCCTAAACTAATGAGGCACCATATGTCTCCTTACATCTAGAGGTGTCAAAGTTGTCAAAGTCTTGGGAGACCTAAACCAATGAAGAGGTACCACATGTCTTTGTAAACCTAGAAATGTTAAAGTTATCAAAGCCTCAAGAAGTTCAAACTAATAAGGATATGCCATGTGTTTTAGTATACCCAAAGGCGTCAAAGTGCTTAGAGCCTCAAGAGGCTTGAACCAATGAGGAGGTGCCATGTGTCTCCATACACCCATAAGTGTCAATGTTTCCAAATCACTTGGAGGACCAAACCAATTAGGAGGCACCACCTATCTCTATACACCCAGAGGTGTCAAAATTATCAAATCCCTAGGAGGTTTGATTAGTAAGAAAGAGCCACATATATTTATATACATCCAAATATCATAAGGTCCTAAAATGCCCTAAAAGAATTAGAAAAAGGTACATATCACACCCATAACTGAATCATAGAGTTCCATGTGCACTTTATACACATAACTAGCCAACATAAATAGGTAGAGTTGTTAGAACAAAGAGCTCCCCACCATGCCTAGTTGGCATAGTACTCAGTGAGCCCACCACTCTCCAAGTGACATGTGGAAAACCCCAAGAATGTTTACAATGCCACAAAGGTTAGATTAGGCATATGCCTATCATGTTCCTCATGTTTATTATCTCATCTAGGGGAGATCATGTTCTGATAGCTAGAGGAGTCCCATTACTACCAACCAATCTAAATGGGGTTTGTTTCAAAAAATTTAATTAATGTCAAATTTGGAAATAAATTATTTGGACTCATGCCATTGACTTAGAATTTATTTCATGCAATGTGATCCCACTAAATCAATTACTTTAGAAAATATAATAGAGCACCATAATGTTACATCAAGATCATATTCATAGTTTTCAATTTTGCACTTCTCAATCATTTAGAAACCTCTACCTTAAGTTCACTTCATAACATAAATAATCCCCTTTGTTAAATTTTGCACCCAAAATATCACATAGTCTAACAATGGTTGCCTTTATTTCTAATCCCATATCAGAACTAGATTTTTAGAACACCATATTCTTGCAGGGTTTTACTTAGTTCAAGAAATATAATGATAGTTTTAAAATAAAATAAATACATCTAAAAACTAGGCACTAATGATGAGGTTGATGAGGATGATATTGGGTATGTGGATGACATTGTCACCATCAAAGCTTCAGGACTTCAAAAATTCACGGCCAAACTAGAAGTTGTCCTAGTCACATACCTCTTTGGTAATCTACTACTCTCTTTTAAGTTTAGTATGAATATTTTGTACTCATCAAACACCAAATATAAAATTTTTAATATATTTAGGTATGTATTCAAACAATACTATAACCTCTCAAAATATGCCATCACTTACAACAAGGAGATCATTGACAAATTAGTGAAGATTCATGATATTTATTATGTCCTTAAGGACTAGAATTTGTACATAGATAGATGGGTAAACAAATAAGATATCAATTCATTCTTTATCAATACATTCCAAGAGGGAGGGCACACTACTATGTTATTATTTAATTAATTGTATGAGGTAAGTGATGTTGTGCATGTAAACAAATTTTGGGTTTACTCATCGTCATAATTATGAAAGGAGAGGGGGTCCCATATTTATGGAGCATTGTCACATTTAACATCACTCATTAGGTAAATGGATTTGACACTAGAGGTAATTTTTATACCATGTCCTAAATAGTGAACATCATTTATGCCACCCTAAACTTCAAGCACATAGTGTTCCCTCAGTGCATACCAATGGGGACTATGGTGTATGTAGAGTTTTATAAACTCTACACTCACCAATACCAAAATCACATTTGGGACATCTATGACCACTTCTACCCCATTGTATATTGTGCCATAAATGAGGAGATAATGCCAATACTCTCAAAGAAATATAGGCTTCACTTTAACCCATTAGTACTTACTAGTACTACATAGATAAAATAATAATAAGAGTGCATGGTATTTTATGATCTCCTCTCTTGATACCATACATGATTCCAGACCATCTTGCAGAGAAAGAAATAGCTTGGTAATTTACCAATGAAATCTTGGGTTTATACATCGATAGAGGATAAAATCCCTACCCACTATTCCATGTGGTCATTTGCCACCATGAATACATGAGTGTGCAAGTACTACAAAAAATGGCCTAACACATAGACTCATACAACTTGGATAAAGGTGAGTATATATAGTGGGATCCTCAAGTTACAATGCATGCTTATGTGAATAAATATCAGGCATGCCTCAACATCACATATCAATATAAGGGCCACTTAGAGGATGAAATTCACCTCAACTTAGTAAATTATGTAGATTTGATTACAAATCTAGAGGTATATACCTATGAGAGGGCCTTGCCTTAATCTTAACCCATGCTTGAATAAAGGTTGACACCTCTATATCTACCTCTAGTGTAACCAACCCCCATGTAACAAGCTCCATAAGGGAGTGCTATTAGATTATAGGTAATAGTAAAGAGACTCTCCTAAAAAGTCTTGTAAGGATTCCCAGCTTCCTCCACTACTCCATTGACATTGGCATTAATTCTACCTATATTGTTTCCCCATGTAATCCAACCCCATGCTACATAGGCCCTCCACTTTGAAATTAATCTAGAGTCTATTCCAATTATGGACCAACCTATAGATTTCCCTAAGGTTTATTCCCTAAATTTTGGTGTTTCCCATTTACCCTTTGTAAATCCCCTAGGTTTCCCCATTCTATCATGACCCACCCCTATCATGTTTCTCTTTGCTCCCATCATTACAAATGTTCAATTTACTTATTTTAATTTGGCTTAGGCCATGATTGGTATCCTTGGTGCCCCAGTTCCTTTTATTTATCTTACAGCTTGATTATGGCCTTCTTCAACCCCACTAGTATGGTCTACACCATCAATAACTCTTATTCCATTCCCATGGTTAGTTTAACTCATGATAGATCCCAAATCCCAATTGTTCTTGCATTCTCAATGACCTTTGTTGTTAAAATTTCCCTAGTATAATTAGTGGCCCCTACAATAGTGGTTCCTCCTAGTGTTATAACTAATCCATTGAGTCCTATGACTACAAATTCTTCTAATCTAATTATTCCTATCACATCATCAAGTTGGGAAGTAGTCACATAACTCCCATAGGCTCCATCTTTTATAGCTTCAACTACAACATCAACACAAGTAGACCCAAAGAAGAGGCCAATTAAAAAACAAAGGATTATCACACACACACGCCACACGTGTAACCTTTGATTGCATTTGGATTTCCTTATTGAGCACCATATCAATCACATCAGGCTCTCAATTATTTGGATTTAACCATCCAATATCCTTCTTCATGTTAAACATGTAAATCTCAAACACAATTGGTCCCCAAATATTCATGACCCCAAACCAATTATGATCTCACATGTTCCCTTGAGATTCCCTTTGGTAGCTACCCTTACACTCCCATTCCAAATATTCCATATTTCATTCCATTTCACCCTTCACATTCATTCCTTCTTCTTCCACCCATGCCTCCACCTTTCACTTTAGTTTCCACCACCCCTGATACCTCATCTTCTACTATCTTGGGGACCATGGTGGGGTAAGGATGGATGGGTCTCATTAAAGATTTAGGTGTAGAAAATACAAAAATGGTCTATCATGGGGACCTATTTATCCAACTATTGTTTGATAGGGATTCAATATAAATGAAATGGGTGATGACACAAACCCTCACATAAGATGGGGATCATGCCCTTCTCCCACACAAAAGTGAGTATTGCCATGGGAGAAGAGAAGATAATACAAGACCATGTCTCTATACTCTAGGCCACCAACTAGCTCACTAAGAAGTTAATTGAAGACCTTAAGGATCAATTTAGAACCCTATTCCTAAAGTTAAGAGCTCATTATTAGTTGGATTTGTGGATAAATTTGAATTTGCACTTGAAAATTTATTCATATCCCTAGGAAAATTAACTAGAGCTCTTTTAAAGAGTAAAATGATAGTCCAAAGGGTATAGAAATACTTGTACAACATCATCAAAATTTAATAAGTGCAATAAGATGGTGGTGATTATCTATAAGGATATGTTCCTTGAGATTATAATAACTCCTCTCATCAATTTCAGTCTATAACAAACATTTATAGGAAGTATGATGACTATGCTGGGGGATTGGATTAGATACATTCAAGCTATTATTGAGCCTCTAGAGAAATGCAAGGGCCTTTCCTAATTTAATGAATTCAATATCACTATACTCTTCCACCCCAATGGTACTCTACTCAACATAGAGGATTTTAAAATCCACCTTGAGCATTTTGAGGTAGTAATGAATAAGAAGGTGGTGAAATCCAACAAGGATGAATCAAAGGCTATCTTGTAGATTACCATGTAGTCAACCACAAGCATTAGTTATTTAAATGAAGTGAAGGTAGTTATCAAGGCCCCTCTTAAGTCACATGACAAGATGTTGACTTAGGTAGAGGTGCTCTTTTAAGAGCCACCTATCAACCTATCAAAACTTTAATGAGAGGCTAATGTGGTGGCTCAATCATTAGTATCTCAATAAGGTGTTTAGAAGCAGTTGGGATGTGGACCACCACCAATCTCAAGTTGATTCTCTTTTTAGGCATGATAGAATTTTTTGTAACATGTTCCAATACCATTTCTTCTTTAATTTGTATTTTTTATGGGTATTACCTCAATTGTTTTTTATAATTATTTTGGGCCATGCTAACCAAGAGGGGGATATCATGTTATTTAGAGGTGGGGCCCATCTCATTTCCTATATATGTTGTTGTGTAGATATTTGTAAAATGTCAACATTTTTTAAGCATAACACACTTTGATTAATACATGCAATGTTTATTTCAATGTGTTATCTTTAGTTTAAATGTCTTCCAATATTCTATGGTAAAGTAGACAGAAATAATATTTAAAGCTTCAATATACATTTTTTACAAGTGTATGTGTAATTAGAATGTGTTGTTTACTATTCTAATTAGATTCTAGTGTTATTTCCATTTTATTTAAACCACCATAGGTTTGTGTGTGATTGAAAATAGTTTTGTGTGCACTCATTTGTAGAAAAGCTTATAGGATTTAGGCATAGTTTCTCTCCTTAGACTTGTTTCCATGTGTGACCAAAGTTTGAGCATATGTAAAACTTGTAATATAGTGGTATAATTATAATTAAATGCATATGGATCTAAAATATTAATTTATACTCATTTTTTCTTAGAAAACTCCCTTTTCTACCTTACCCTTCCTCACTTTTGATGTTTATTTATTATATATGATTTATCCCATCTATTTAGAAATTGAGAAGTCAATTTGCTCAAGGAATAAACCCATTGAATTGGATAAACTAGTGTGAAGAAGCTCTATGTTAGTGGTAAATAAGAATTGAACCTATAATGGTAGTACTACATCTCTTGGAGATCTATTTATATCAAGCTATTTCATGGAACCTAATACCTACAACTTATGCCCTAGATTGTTTCAATATTAATCCTAAAACAAGATGATGAAAGTCCCCTAATTGTCTCCCAAACTCACTCAGTGCACCTAAATCAATAGGTGTATTTGGGATAATGAAGTATTGGGATGAAAAATAGTTTGCACTAGAATGAGGTACCTTTTAACCCATTTTATACATAATATTTAGACTAGTAGTTCATACAAATTGTAACCTAGAGTTCCCTATGTGGATCACTAGATCTAAGTTTGGTCCTAACCAATTATTAATCTCACCTTTGTTGTTTCAATGAAGGACTAGGCCTAGTAGAGGGAGACCATGAACCCCAAATGACCTATCTAGTTCATCCATCTAGACAAACCCAAATATGTATATCCCTATGGCTATACCTAGTGGGTCTTTTATTAATGTTCCTAGAATTGTTCATGATTTACCTCAAAACCTAGATAGGTACCTCCCCCAGTTCACACCTAGTAGAGGATGCACTATCAAGGAACATGTGACATCATATAATATAGATCTTATATTATTGAATGTTTAACATGAATATGCTATTGTTAGGCTTTTTCCTTTCGCATTGATGCCACAAACTATGACTAGTTTTTAAACCTGCCTTAAAATTCCATCTAGGATGGGAAGAATTTAAAAGCACCTTTTTGGCTCAATTTGGGTAAGTCATCAACCCTAGTGTCTTGTACCAATACTTATATATCATTAAGAGAAAAATTAATAATCACATTAGGTTATTTAACTCTAGATTCTAAAAGACATATAGTAGGGTCACTGCATTATACATACGAGATGCCCAACTAACACTAGAAATCTATAAAAATGTCATGGATCCCTGGACTGCAATGTTCTTATGCATAGATCCCCTCATTATGAATTTTTCACTAGAATATGACAAGGCCACCAAAGTATACAAATATCTCAACCCTCAAGGCTAAATGCCACCATCCATCCCAAATTTTATTTCCAAATATTGTTGCTTTAAACCCTATTTTTAATACTAACTAAAATGTGTTGATGCCATATCTTATGCCCATGAAAAACTAGATTCCCTTAAGATATGCTACACCTAATCAATACTTGGGTTTACTTATCCCATTAAATAATGAAGGACCTAAAGCTCACAATCAGACATTGATCCCTATTGTGAACAATGTCTAAAGTACACCCTAAAAATATACCAAGAATGAGTTGGACACCATATAAATTATGGTATAGAAGCTCAATAATGAATTCTTAGGCCTCCAAAGGTAGGTTAAAAATAATGGTGGGGATAATTCCAACAATAATTTAACATATCAAAGGCATGACTGCCCTTATAACCATTCTAATAGAAAACTAAAGCGCTTACTCAAAAATCTATCATAGATTAACATATATGAGTTGCCACTACCAAAATGGTGTTATGTACATAACATAGTCCAATATGGGGAGATATATTTTATTGAGTTATACATTCCATTTGACATCTTCCAAGGATAAATGGAATAATATGTGGTGGTCCCAAACCACCCCAATTCCACCAATCAAGGTTATGCCCCTAGCACTTCAAGATCACCGAGCACTGCTATGTTATTATAGAGCTTGGAGTTCCCTAGTCAAGAGGACAATGAACCAAAATAAACTAAAAATGAGTTACATGATTTCTAATAATACAAAAGAAATAACTATGCCCTTAGGAGTTAGACATAGTTGTAACCCTTTATTATGTCCACTCCTCCTAACAATGGTGCAACCCCTCTTGATCCTAGAGAAAGAAATGATACTCTACCTCCAAATGTTGATAACCCAAATCCCCCTAAAGAGGTTTATCCTAATCCTAGAAATACTATGTATAGCATGGTAGAAGACATGAAGAATATCAAGGCAAACATCACATTACATGAGCTTACACAGATCACTAATTAAAGAAACCTCCTCCTAAAATCCCTGATAGATAAATCAACTCAGCCCAAGCCTAAGACTATGCACAATAATGTGTTCATACATAAGAATCAAGTAGAGGTTCCTCCTTTCCTCCTTACACTCATGTTTTTTGGGAAGAACTTACATAACTATCTAGCTGACTCAAGAGCCTCAGTAAATTTCATTCTTAGTGGAATTTATCAAAGATTATATCTAACACCTATTAAATATGATAATATAGTGATTAAAATCAATAATTATAAGGTCAAGGTGGTAAGTGAGCTCTTAAATGTATACATGAAACTAGAAATTGAACCCATATTCTAATAGTTGATAGACATTCAAGTGGTGGATATCCCAGAAGCTTGTGGGATGTTACTTATAAGGGATTAGTTTAAACCCCTAAGTGAGTATATGGATAAAAAATTCTCCCATATGTGGTTACCTTAGAGAGGAATGGCCAATCATATCCATGTTGACAGATAGCCTATGATGAAATATATGATCATTAAATAAAATGTAGTCAATGAGAAGATGAGCATAATATCCTCTAACATAGGCATTTATACCCTATCTATAGAATGAGCAAAATATAAAGCTGACAAGAATTTTCAATTGTCAGGATTATGGTCCATGTATTTCAATGGGGCCCATTCCAAACATATTTTTGGTGTTAGGATTCTTTTGATTGACCTATAAGATAAACAACATTTACCCTCCTATAGGTTATAGTTCTCATTCACAAACAACCTTATAGAGTATGAATCTTAATCTTAGGTCTACAGTTAGCCGTAAAGCATAATGTCAAAGACCCTAAGGCATTTGGGGATTATGAACTAGTAGTCAATCATGCCAAAATTAATTTCTAGTGTAAGCTATCCTACTTAATATAATATAAACATAGAGCATGGGACTTGATAGATAAATTTAATGCATTTAATGTCATTCATATCCCTAAATAAGAGAACTAGGTTATGGATTCTCTATCATCTTTGGTTAAGAATCTAGCTCCTTTGGATAACTCAAAACTATAGAAATTCTCCATAGAGTTCATACCCTACCTGTCAGTCCCAAACAATATTGATAACTTCTAAGTTTTCAATGATGATCACCATATACTAGATTTATTAAATATATCTAGGTTATTTAGTGATTAGATAATAGATGATAAAGATAGAGATATCCCCCTTAGTATAAAATACAATGAAGATGGTATTATGAACTTGAGAGAAACACATCCTAAAAGGCATGATCTCATTAGATATAGTGTTGGATCTAGATAAATTTATGCACACCAATAATTTCTCACCATCACCCTAGGGTCAGCTAACCAACCCAAAAATACCCATATTGGTCTTGAATGTACCCTAAATGAAATAAAATGCCTCAAGATATTACTTCTATGTTAAATATATGTCATTAATTGGACATACAAAGATCTAAAGGTATTTGACCCTAGTGTGATAGTGCACACCATCCCACTCAATTAGAATCATAAACCATTCAGATAGAGGTAGTGACATGTGAATCTAGTTCTAGATGCACAAATAGGTTCATAAGATTCTCTTAACTAAGATTATCTTCCCATAATAACATTCTACATGGGTCATTAACCTAGTGCCTCTTCATAAAAAGAGTTAATAAATTTTACTATGTGTGGATTTCAAGAACTTGAACTAGGCTATTGACAAAAAAAACCATCTACTGCCCTCTTTAGATGAAGTAATTTAGATAGTAATTAGATCTTAGATGTTGTCATTCTTAGATAGACTCTAAGGATATAACCAAATCATAGTAAATCCTAAGGATAGAGTGAAAATTATGCTCACAATAAAATGGGTCACCTTCTCTTATATGAGGATGCCATTTAGTATCATTAATGTAAGAGCCACTTTTCAGATAGCCATGGGCTTTGCCTTTGAGAGTCTGATCAGTAAATGCATAATTATTTATATGGATGAACTAATTTTTTTTATAAAAGTACAAATCTAATCATGTCTACCACCTATATAATACATTCAAAAGATGTAGAAGGTATGATATCTCTATCAACCTAAAGAAGAACATCTTTGGTAACAAGGAAGGTAAGCTTCTTAGTCATGTTATTACCAAAGAAGGAATTTCTATCAGTCTTGAACATGCAAATGTAATCTATAGAATACCTTCTCCTAATAATAAAAAATAATTAAAATCATTCTTTAAAAAGATCAAATTTGTGCACAAGTTTATATCTAGTGTTTTTTAGATTATTAAGCTATTAAATGCAATGTTGAAATAGGAAGTAAAGGTGAAGGGGACCCCTACAACTGTTAAATCCTTCTAGGACATCAAGGATGAAATTATGCAAACATAGGTATTGATCATCTAAGACTATAGAAAGGAATTTTACCATTACTCCTCTGCTTCATAGCATATTATAGCCTTAGTAATCAATCAGAAACTAAATGAAGATGAGCATTTGATATCCTTCATGAGCACAAACTTGAAGGATGCATAACTAAATTAATCCACCCTAGACAAGCATGCTTATGCCTTGGTGAAGTTTTTGAATAAGTTATAGGATTTAATCCTTAGAAATAAGTTACATGACATTATCTCTAACCTTTCCATAAATCTTATGTTGGGGAAGAATGAATTAGGAGATCGCAGAGTTGAAACTAAATGAAGATGAGCATTTGATATCCTTCATGTGCACAAACTTGAAAGATGCATAACTAAATTACTCCACCCTAGACAAGCACGCCTATGCCTTGGTGAAGGTTGTGAATTAGTTATAGGATTTGATCCTTAGAAATAAGGTACATGACATTGTCTTTGACCTCACCATAAATCTTATGTTGGGGAAAAATGAGTTGGGAGAATGCAAAGGTTGATGGATGGACAAGTTACAAGAGTATGACCTAGAAGTCAAACCAATCAAATTGGTGAGAATCTAAGGTATCTCTCAGATAATTATTTAAATTAACTCAAGTATTATTATGGTGTAGCTAGAATAGTCTACCACAACTAGTATTCTCTAATTATCCATTATCATCTTTATAAGAATCCTCCTCCAACATTGAACCAAATGTAAAAGAGATCCCTCAAGCTAAAGCTATCCCATTACATGCTCAATAAATGATTTATCTAATAGAATAATTACAGATGCATATAATTCAAGTGTCTATCAAAATAATAAGTGGAAGAATTCATGACCAACTTTCATGAGAAATTGGGCAATGACCACCCCTCAAGAATGAAAACAACCCATAAGATCTTGTGAGTTGTATATTATTAGCCTGCCATCTTTAAGGATGCTAGTGCTCATGTTTTCACTTTCCATGAGTGATAAACCTTCACCGATATGGAGGTTCATACTATGATTCCCCTCTAACTTATAATAGAAGAGAGTCCTTTTTCTCAATGGGGACTCAACTTGATGGGAGTCATCAATGAGCCACAAGTTTAGACTCATATCCACTGATTATTTCACTAAATGGACATAGGAAATAGAAATTAGGAATAACATAGGTAAATAAGTGATCAATTTCCTTGAGGAGAGCATAACTACATAGTATGGTACCCCAACCTCATTGGTATGTGATGATGGTATTGCATTATAGTTAGTCAAACTCATTGAATGGACTTATGAGAATGGAATCATCCTAAAATTCTCATCAAACTACTACCCACAAGGGAATAGATTAGATGAGTTGACCAATAAGAACCTAATAGATGCAATAAATAAATTTATATAAAAATGACCTAAGGACTAGCATTCATTTTTGAAACATGCACTCTGGGTTGATTGAAATAGATACAAACGAGCTCTCAAGAGTTCACCCTTTTTGATAGTATATGGTCTGGATCCAATATTCCCAATGACTCTCAAGATGTCCATGTACAAGTTCATGCAAGAATACATGAAGGATGATGGGAAAGCAAAATCAAGCCTATTAGATACTATTTAAGTGGAAGATGCATAGGAAGAAGACTTGAAAAGCTTTAGTAAACATTAGGACACTATCAAAAGATGGCTTGATAAGAAGATGAAGGTGAAATCCTCTCTTATATAAGACTAGTCTTATTTTAGGACACAACGTGTGATAAGAAAGAATATAATTCAAGCTAGACCTATTTTGTATTGGCCCTTCCCATATTTCTTAGTTACTTAGATAGAATGATTTTAGACTAAAGGACCTCCAAATAAATGATCTCTCATTGTGTATGAATGGATATTTATTATATCACTACTCATTTATGCCATCTACTATGATATCAAAATAGCCTTCTAGGTAAAGGCTGGTAATGTATATATAGACTAGAGATATTTTAGTTTTAGATTAGTTTGCTTATGTTGCATATTTTCTTCCATCATGTGTTTATTTTTTTCTTGTTCTCATTTGTTTCTTTCATCATTTTCCTTTGATCTCCCTAGTTTTTACTTTTATTTCTAACCCCTAAAATAGTTTATCCCTACAACCTAGAAGTGTAACACCATCCACACAATAATATTAAGAATTAACTCACACCAAGAGAGATAAAATTATAGAATTGAGCATTACTCCACATATCCTCAGGTTTGGTCACTTTGAAGGTTGACAAATCCTTGAAAATACAATCCCAAAAGTAAGAAATAGAGGACATGCTCCAATTTATGAACAATGTAATCGATAGGAAAACTTGTTTTTTGGTTCCCAAAGAGAGAAGCCATGGACTCATAACTAAGCAAGTGAATTAAGAAAAAGTTATATTTTTGATAAAAGTTTGTCACTACACTCAAAAGAACATCTAATATTACCATGGAGTCACATACAAGTGAAGATCCTCTTAGTATGAAATATATTACTAGATTAACCATTCCCCTTGGTTATATTGGTCCCCAACCCTCATGAATTAGAAACAAAGAAAACCTCAAAACTAAAATTAAGTTTTAAATCTCAAGGAAATAAAAACTCTCTTCCTAAGAAAGGGTTATTGGGGAAACATCTGTCATAGGATTTTTAGCCTGGCTAGCAATGGAGTAAGGCCTGAAGTGGGACCAAAGGTACCTTTGTCAGGGTTATAGATGCTTAGATGGTAATAGAGTAATTCTCGAGCCTTCCTTCCTTACCCAAATTGTGTAAAACAAGCACCTTTCAATATTTATAAGTACCTAAGACCCATCTAAACTTGGTCAGTGAATATAAAAGTAGATAAAAAGCAATAAATCACTCTTCACACAAGATGGCCTCTGTAATAAATTAGAGTCTAGTATGTTATTTATTGAAGCATATCTAAGTGTTCCCTTATTTTTTGGTTATATCTAAAGGAGTATCTAGCTATCCATCCCCTTTTTCAATAACAAAAGCTTATAGTTTGGATTTTACATGTTGGGGTCGCATTTTCCTTGCATATTTTTCATTTATTGTGACTAACATGTCACTTTTTTTGGAATATAATGGGACCTTTGCATTAATTTAATTTGAATATTTTCAATGCTATAATTAATCCCTGTTTGATCCTTGACCTTGTGAAAATGTGGGTCCCTACTCAATCTTGATTGATAAAATATTTTGCAGTACCATTAATATTTTTTTACATTGGAAAGCTTTTCATAGCTATGTATGTTTAAAAAATAATTAGCCCATTGCAATTTTAAAAGTGTTTTTCATACCTAGTTTTTTTGTGCTAATTATTTCTATAGAAAATTCTTATGCAAGTGTTTTTTCAAGGTGTCAATCCCAAAGTCCTAGCAAGATTTTCTTAGAGCCCTTTTGGAAGATAGTTAAGCATTAATTTGATTATGAAGCACTTTTGGACTAACTTGGCCACTTTTGTACATTTTTTCAAGTCCCAAATCTATCAATCCCTAAGAATTCTAAACCAATGAGGATTCACTATGTGTCTTAATACACTAGGAGGTGTCAGAGTTGTTAGAGCCCTAGGAAGCCTAAACCAATGAGGAGGTGACACATGTCTTTGTACACCCAAAGGTGTCATAATTTTCAAATCCTTGAGAGACCCAAACTAATTAGGATGTGCCATGTGTCTCTATACACCTAGAGGTTTCAAAGTTTTCAAAGCCTCAAGAAGCCTAAATTAATGAGGAACTACCAGGTGTCTCTATACACCCAAAGATACTATATCCTTAGGAGGCCCAAACTAATGAGGAGGTGCCACATGTTTATGTAACCTAAAGGTGTCAGATCTATCAGAGACTTGAGAGGCCTGAACAAATGAGTAATTTCCATGTGTCTTCATACACCTAGAGGTGTCAAAGTTGCTAGATCATTTGGAAGCTGATCCAGGCAACAATTTAGGTGACAATTCGGGTGATGGGTCCACCCCAATTGATGATGGAACTTCTGGGAGCCATAACTTTTGCACGTAGCTCTAATTGACTCACCATTTGAACCATTGGAAAGCTAATAATGAGGGGAACATCATTAGATTGCATTGAGATCTACTCAATGAAGTTTGACCCCCTAAAACCCAATGAAAGTGCCCCAAATTTTAATTTTAGTAGTGCAGTCTAAAAATAGTAAGTTTCTAAAAATAGTAATTCCTAGAATTTTGTATTGTTGTAAAATGTGGAAGTCAAACCACTTAATCTCCCTCAATATTGGTGACCTTCCACATCCTCCTCACACCTTCAAAACATGTATAAATGAAGATATAACCTAAAATGTAAATTAGACATCTCTTCTTAGAGATAGGCATATGTTTGGGTCTACAAATTTGATCAATAAAACATCTCTTCGCAGAGATAACATTATTTTGAATTATGTTGTTCTTATTTCTTGAATTATCTTTCAACCAAAGCTTTCAAGTTTTGGATTAGAGGCCCAGTCGAGTAAGAAAGATTCATGTTTATTTTTATAATTCAAAGTGTCATAAAGTCCTAAATAGCCTTGAAAGAATCATAAAATAGAATATATCAGACCCCCAATCTAATCATAGAGTGTTATGTGTACTTTTTACACTTTATCAACCAAACCATAGAAGTAGAGTTGTTAGGACAAAGAGCTCCCTATTATGCCTAGTTGGCATATCATTTAATGAGCCCACCACTCTTCAAGTAACATATGTCCAACCCTAGGAATGTTCATAGTGTCACAAGGGATAAACTAGGTGTATTACTACCACACTCCTCACATTTATTAGCTTGGATATTGGAGATCATAATATGCTAGCTAGAAGAGTCCCATCATTGCCAACTAATCTAAATGGGACTTGTTTTTAGAATTTTGAATTAATGCCAAATTAGGAAATATTTAATTTAGACACATACCATCACATCAAATTTTATTTCAAATAATCTGATCCCATCAAATCCATTACTATAAAAAATATAATAGAACCCTATAAGGTTGCATTGAGATCAAATTCACTATTATTAATTCTACACTTCTCAATCATTTAGAGCCTTTTATCTTGAGTTCACTCTAGAGCACATAAAATCCCCTTTACCAAATTTTTTGCCCAAAATCTCACATAGTCTAACAATGGCTACCTCCACTTCTAATCTTAGACCAAAACTAAAGTTTTGGGACACCACATTCCTACATGGTGTCACTCAATCTAAGCATCATAACAAGATTTTAAAAATAATCGAGGGCATATAAATACCAAGAACCAATGATGAGGTTGATTAGGATGACACTGAGTATGTGAATGACTTTGTCACCATCAAATATTTGATATGGATAAAACCTTGGATAAACCATAATTATCATATATACAAACCTCTTTGACAAACTACTACTCTCTTCCAAGCGTAGTATGAATATTTTGTACTCGTTGAACACCAAATTCAAAATTGTAAATATCTTTTGGCCTACATTTAAATAATACTACAACCTCATAGGATATTAAATCTTGGATGAAGACTCATGACATTTATAATTTCCTTAAAGATTGGGTTGTGGACATAGATAGATGGGTCAATAAAGAAGATATTGATTCATACATGATCATGATATTCCAAGAGGAAGTGTGTACTACTATGTTGTTATTAAATAACTTGTATAGGGAAATTTATATGGTGCATCTCAATAAGTTTTGGGTTCCCCTCTTAAAAATCATTATGGAGGGAAAGGGGTCCAGGATTTAGGGAGATTCATCACATTCAATATCACTCAGCACGTGAATACAGCCTGTGTTGTCAGTAATTTTTAAATGATGTCGTACATAGTGGACATCATCTACACCAACTTAGACTTCAAGAAAATGGCATTCCCTTAGTGGATACCAATGGGGATTATGGTGCATGTAGTGTTTTATAATAGACACTCACCACTACTAAAATCACATCCAAAACATTTGTGACCACTTCTACCTTATTTTATATCATACCATCAATGAGAAGTCAGTACCAAAGCTCTTAGATGAGATACAAGATTAACTCTATCCCATTGGCACTTACTGGTACTACAAAGATAATATTATAAATAGAGTGAAGGGTATTTTAGGGGCTCCTCTCTTACTTCCATACACCATTCTAGACCACCTTGTAGAGCACAAAATAGCTTGGTAATTGGCCAATGGCATCTTGGGTTTTTGCATTGGTAGAAGACAAAATCACTACCCATCACTCTCCATGGTCATTAGTCACCAAAAATACAAGAGTGTACATGCATTATAAGTAACATCTTAGTACATATAGCCTGGGCAAGATCAAAGATAGATAGTGGGATCGTCAGGGTATAATGCATGCTCACATGGAGAAATATCATGCATGCTTTAAAATTGCATATCACCATGAGGGACACCTAGAGGACATAATTCACCTTATACCAATGAATGATTCATAGATGATTAAAAATATAGAGTCAATCACCTATTAAAGAGACTAAACTCAAACTCAACCCTCACTCAAAGAAAGGTTAGCTCTACCACAACTACCTCTAATACAACCAACACCTCTGTAATAAGATCCATAAGGGCCTACTACTAAAGTCCTAGTGACAATAAAGAGAATCTATTGAAAAATATTGAAAATATTCCAAGCTACCTCCACTTCACCAACTTTGGCATCAATTCCACCTACACTAGTTCTCCAAGTAATCAAGCCCCAAACTACTCAGGCCCTCTACTTTTAAAGTAGTCTAGATTCTAGTCTAATTAGGGACCAACTTATAGCTTCCCCTAATGTTTTTTCCCCAAATTCTAGTGTTTCCCAACTACCTTTTGTAACTCCTTTAGGTTTCCCTATTCTATCATGACCCACCCCTTTTGTGCTTCCCTTTGCTTTTATGGTGACAAGTGTTTAATTTCCTTTATTTCCTTTGGCATTGGATATGTTTGGTATTACCATTACCCCAATTCCTCTTCTTCATCCTATAACCCAATTATGGCCTTCTTTACCCCATTAACATGGTTTCAACATCAATGACTCTTGGCCTAACCTCATAAGTTATCTCAGCTCCTGATAGATCCTAAATACCAATTGCTCCTACATTTTTGATGGCACATGTAATTATAATTTCCCCAACAACATTAGTGGCCCCTATAATAATGGTTATTCCCAGTGTTACAACTACTCTAGTGACTCCTATAACTACAAGTGCCTCTAGTCTGGTTGTGCCTATCACATCATCAAGCCTGATAGTAGTTAGATCTATCCCACATGTTCCATCTAGGATAGATTCAATCACAATAACTTCAACATAAGTAAACCCAAAGAAGAGGATAGATAAAAATCAAAGGGTGATTTCACCCAAGATGTATGTGTAGCCTTCTATTTCATCTACAACTCCTTATTGGGGCCCCATATTAACCACACCTATTTCTCAAATATTTGGATTTAATAGGCAATATCCTCCTTCATTTTAAACATGCATCTCTTGATCATAATTGATCCCCAAGTCTTCATGACCCTATACCAATTATGGTCTCACCTATTCCCTTGGGCTTCCCCTTTGGTAACTCCTCCTTTCTCTCCCATGCCACCTTCTTTATCCTTCATTCCATTTTACCCTTCACCTTCATCCTTACCTCCTCCACCCATGCCTCCACATCCCACTTCATTTACCACCACCCCTACTATCTTATCTTCTACTACCTTGGGGACCATGGTTGGGAAAGGATGAATGGGTCCCATTGAAGCTTTAAGTGTACTAAGGCCAAAAATGGTATATCATGGGGACCTAGATATCCATCTATGATTTGATAGGGACTCAATCCAGATGAATATGGTGATGACATATACCCTCACACATGATGGGGATACTATTGTCTAGATAATAGAGCATGACCTATTCTCCCTCATAAAAGTGAGGACTTCCATGGGAGAAGATAAGATAACAAAAGACCTAGTCTCTATATTGTGATCCACCAACAACCTCACTGAGAAGCTAATGAAATACATTAAGAAGTAGGTCAAAAACCTTGAGTCCCAAGTGAGGAGATCATTCATGGTTGGTTTGGTTGCCAAAATTGAAGTTAAACTTACAGAGTTCTTCATAGCCCTAGGAAATGTGACTAGATCTCTTTCAAAGAGTAATGTGAAAATTTGAAGGTTACAACAATACTTGGACATGATCATCATAATTTATAATAACTAAAAGAATAAAGTGGTGATCATTCATAAGGAGATGTTCCCTAAACTTAAAATGATGCCTCTCATTGATCTCAATCCCTACCAAACATTTTTAGTAAGTATGAGGACTGCACTAGGGGATTGGCTCAGAGACATTCAAGCTACAATCTAGCCTCTAAATAAGGGTCAAATCATTACCTAATTTAAGGAATTCAACATCATTATGCTCTTCCACCCTAATGGTACTCTATTCAACATAGATAATTTTAGAGTCCACCTTGATCATTTCAAAGCAGTAATGAGGAAAAAGGTGGTGAAATCCAACAATGATGGAGCCAAGTCTATCCTATAGTTTTCCATGAAGTTGACCATAAGCATTAGCAAGGTCAATTAAGTGAAGGTATATTTTGAGGCCTCTCTTAAGGAACATGAAAATTTGTTGACTTAGGTAGAGGTGATCTTAAAATAACCACCTGTTAACCTATCAAAGCTCAATCAAGAGGCTAATTTGGTAGCCTGAACATTAGTAGCCTAGTAAGGTGTTTAGAAGTAGCTAGGACATGAACCACTACCAAGCTCAAGTTGATTATCATTGTGGGCCTGGCAATATTTTGTGTTAATGTGTCCCCATCCCCTTTCTTTTTTTATTTTTTTTATTTTAGTGGTATTACCTCAATGGTTTGTTATAATTATTTTTGTCCATGATGGCCAAGAGGGGGACCTCATGCTATTTGGAGGTGGGCCCGATATCATTTTCTATATACGCTATTGCAAAACACTTTGTAAAAGGTTGGAATTTTGTTAGCATAACACACTTTGAGTAATTCATGCTCAATTTATTTCACTATTTTGTCTCTCTTGTAAATGTCTTCTAATCTTCTATGGTAAAGTAAATGGAAATGATGTTTAAATCTTTAATATGCATTTTCTATAGGTGTATGTGTAATTAGAATGTGTTTTTTACTATTCTAGTTAGACTATATGGTTATTTCCATTTTATTTAAATCACCATAGGTCTATGTGTTATTGAAAATGGTTCTATGTGTGCTCATTTATAGAAAGGATTATAATATTTATGCATACTTTCTCACCTTAGACTCATTTCCCTATGTGACCAAAGTTTGAGCATATGTGAAACTTGACATATAGTGTTATAACTATTTATGAACACATGTGGATCTCAAGTGTTAACGTCTTACCACTTTCACCTAGAAATATCCCATTCTTGCCTTACCCTTCTTCTCTTTTTATGATTATTTGTTATTTATGATTTGTCCCCTATATTTAGAAATTGTGAAGTGAAGTTATTCAAGGAATAAACCTATTGAATTGGATCAACTAGTGTGAATAAGTTCTATGTTAGTGGGAAATAAGATTTGAAACTATGGTGGTATCACTATATCTCTTGGATATATATTTCATGTAGGTTATTTCATGGAGCCCAATACCTACAACTTTTTCCCTAGATTGTTTTAGCAATAATCCTAAAATGATAAGATAAAAGTCCCCTAAACGCCTCCCAAGCTCACTTAATGCACCTTACTCAATAGGTGTATTTGGGAACATGAAATCTTGGGCTAAATAACACTTTTGTAACCTAATTTTCAATATTCATGGAGGTCACGCAATCCAAGTTTAATATGGTCATCCTCAAGTCTCCATATTCTATGGATACCCCTCATATACTTATTTATAATTCTAGACATTTTTAGTTTAAAACTTTCCAAGTACCAAGGTGATCATGGCCAAGTATTTATTTTGGACCTCAAAAAATATTCAATTGGATTGGGTATTCACAAATATCACAAACCTAATGGATCTTAAATGCATACTTGATGAGTTATCAATTTGGATTTGATACCCCAATGAGTCCACATGACTCTTCAAATTTGTGCATGGATAATGAATATATTAGCCTCAAGAAGCACTAACAAACCTTACAAAAATTTATGGATTGTGTTTTCCTTAGTAAATCCCCATGGAGCCTATAAAAATGCAAAAAAATAATGAATTTGTGAAGTACACAGGTCACAGTCACATTACACTTATTCATGGGAACTACAATTCACTCAACTAGCAGGCAAGTGACAACAATAAAGTGTAATTTATCAATCCATTACTTAATGAATATTCATGAGATCAAAAATATATATTTGAATCATATTATGCAAATACCCTTAGATCATGCCATGTGGAAAAATCTCATCATCCCTGTGACCATAGTTCACAGTTTGATCATAGTTATGAAAAGAACATTGAGATCTCCAAACATCCAAATTTTTCATGTCAAATTACTAATTATGGAATTTGAGGTCTCATTGGAAATATATTGAAGAGAACATTCAATTACTAGAGGCTAATAGATAGTTAGCTCATCCATGCATGTTTTGTTACAATAATTTTTCTAGGAATCATGGGAATTTAAGGAAAACTACAGATTGTCATTAAGCAAGAAAGCAAAGAGATCTTAGGTTGAGAATAAAAGGAGATTTCCCCTCTAGAGGGAGGGAGTCAATAACATAAATAGAATATATCAAATAAAACAAATGATAAATTTTAGAAAGGAAGAAAGGAGGGGCCACAAATCATAGAGAAGCCATAATAGAGAATAGAGAGATGTTTTAGAGTCTAATAAAGAAAGTGAATGTAACATTAGAGAGAGATAGAACATATAAGAGAGTCACTGAATCTAGATGTTAGAAAGGCTTATTTTCATTTAATAATAAATATATTTTTTATTTTTTCATTGTGTATCTTTAGCTTCATGGTCAAGGGCATCCTTTCACTATAACCCCCTACTGTGAACTACACCACCACCTCTAAGTGGTCCAATCACATGTTTTTATTTATGTGGCCAATAGGGAAAGGGGTACACATTATTATCTTTGTTATATATACCCCCATCTCTTTGTATATTGTAATAAATGTTTATTAAGTAATGTCGAATGCCTAATGATTTGTAATGCTTGTTGAATACAATATTTATCTATTCCTCACTCTTGTGCAAGTCTATCTTATTTTATGGAGTATACTGAAACAATGATAATTTATTTGAATATCAAATAATTTATCTTTCCTACATGGATTCATAGCTTTTCTACATTATGTGTTAAAACTAACTTTGTCCTTGAGCAGGTTAAGAAACTTATTGGATAAAATACTTTGAATCTCACTATCAATAAGTTCATATGATATTTTGGTAAGCATGGTTTTAAATTTAACTACATAGTCATCAATGTGTTCATGAGGTCCTTATATGACTTGGGAAGTTTGAGAAAATGTCACCTTTAAACTAATGCTTATAGGAAAATGCACTAATAATAGGTTAATTAAGTCATGTTATTTATGCATGGACCCCACAAGTAAGGAATCAAACCAATCTAGAGCATATCATGTGAGACTCCTACGAAATAACTTCATCATAAGCAATCGATCATGTTGAGAACTAATACAAAATTTAAAGAAAGATTTGATACACTAAGATGGATCCCCATTGACACTAGATGCTGAATTAATTATCAAAAAGGTGAGAGGCATTTTTTTAGTTAAAAATGAAAGATTGAGACATTACAAAAACAAAGTTTGGGATGAGATAAAATATTTTGATGCCTTTTCTATTGAAGCAATTCCCAGAGACCAGAACATGTGGATGGATTCTCTAGCAGTATTATCTTTTCTTCTTCTCCCACACCTTGATTTCAATAGGGATTCATATAGAATAGAACTAGTCTATCATCCTAATGTCTCAGATAATGCTAAAAATTGGCAAGTTTTTGAGAATGATAAGCAGATCAAAAAAAATTTGGAAAATGTTGAGATGTTCTTGGGGACTTATTTTGAAGGTTCCGAAGCAGAATGTAAAGAATTCAGTCCTGATCTAGGGATCAATTCAAAAGATGATGTAATTTAGTTAAAAGGAAACAAAATCCCTAAAGGATTGGTCTCTCTAGAATATTTATTCACTTGACAAGATTAATATACTAAAGTCAAACTTGCCCAAAATCCTAAAAAAGTAGAGGATTATGAGAAAATCAACATTGGGAGTGAGACTAATCCCAAATGGATCTCCATTGGTAGGTGTTGTTCACCAGAAGAGAAAAACAAATTGATTAATCTATTGATTAAGTATAAGGATGTCTTTGCTTAGTGCTATAATGATCTTAAGGAGTTTAGGTGTGGGTAGTTTTAGCATCATATTCCTTTGAAAGCAAATGCAACTCCATTCAGGTATAAGCTAAGAAATTATAACCCAAAATTTGTTGAGGACATCTTTAAGGAGATTGACAAGATCTTGAAGGCTAGGATTATTTATCCAATTCATCACTCCACTTGGGTGGCAAACATTATTCTAGTATGCAAAAAGAATGGAGAAATAAGAACCTATGTTGACTTCAGGAATTTGAAGCAAGCTAGTTTAAAAGATAATTATCCCTTACCTATGATGGATCACATCTTGCAAAAAGTTTCTAGGTTAGAAATGATGTCCATGCTAGATGGGTTCTCAGGTTATAATCAAATAAGTGTGACTATAGCTGACCAACATAAAACTGCTTTCACTACACCTCAAAGAACTTTTGCTTATAATTGTATGTCATTTGGTTTGATTAATGCTGGTGCAAATTTTTAACAGGTGATGGATTCATCCTTTAGAGATCTAAAAGATAGAATTATTGTCATTTATCTTGATTATTTGATTATTTTCTCTAGAAAAAGGGAGGATAATCTGAAGGATCTAGAAACCATTTTACAAAGGTGTCAAAGTCATGGGATATCTCTTAACCCTAAGAAGTCAATTTTTTGTGTTAGAGAAGGGAAGTTATTAGGATACCTAGTTTCAAAGGATGGAATCAAGATTGACCTAGAAAGGGTTAGAGCAATATAATAACTAAGTCTTCCTTCTAATAAGACTGGAGTTAAGTCTTTCTTTGGCTAGATTAATTTTCTCAAAAGGTTCATTCTTAATTTTGTTAAGATTACAAAGCATATTATGGGAATGATGAATGAAAAACAAGCATTCAGATGGAATGAAGCTGTTAAGAAAGCATTTGAATATATTAAAGAGGTGATTGCATAAACACTTACTTTGGTAAACCCTGATTTCCAAAAAGATTTTGTTATTTACTATTGTGCTTCAGAACATACCATGTATGGTATCTTATTATAGAAAAGTGAATTGAATGTAGAATCCTCAATACCCTTTATGAGTGTTCATCTCAAGAAGCATGAACTTAAATATTCTTTAGCTGAGAAATAAGATTTTGTTGTAGTAGAGGTTGTTAAATAATTTAGATATTGTATAATTTATTCTCATTTAGTTGTATTTGTTCTTTATTTGATTATGAAAAGCAATCTGACACAACAAGATGTTGGGATGAACAATAGAGCAATATGGGTTCCTAAAATTCAAGAATATGACTTAGAGGTTACACCAACCAAATTGGTTAGAGGTCAAGGTTTGTGCAAATTGATTACCAAAAGTAAAGAAGAAGAAGAAGAAGAAAAACTTCCTACTACCCTATTCGTGAGCTTACAAGATCCATAGTTCCCAAACATAGCACACTATCTTACTTATGGAGACTATCCCAGTCACTTATCCCTAAAGGAGAAAAGGAATCTGAGGTTAAAAGCAGTAAAATTTGTCATTTGGGGTGATGTCCTATACAAAAAGGGACTAGATGGAACTTTTTTGAAGTGTGTAGATAAGGAACAACAATACAAATTGTTAGAAGATTTTCATAATGAATCATGTGGTAGACATTTCTCTTCTTCAGTCACAACATTCAAAATCCTTAGAAATTATTATTATTGGCCAGGTATGTTCAAAGATGCATATAAATGGGTGACTAACTATGAAAATTAAAAAATGTTTTCAGGAAGGCCACAACTTGCAACATTACCTTTGAGGCATGTTGTTATTGAAGAACCTTCCAAATAATGGGGATTAGACTTCATTGGGCCTCTTTCACCTCCTTCAAGTACTGGACATACACACATTTTAATAGCAATGGACTATTTTATGAAATGGGTTGAAGTAGCCCTTATGAAGAGAACCACTTCAGAAGTGGTATGTAATTTTATCAAAACAAATATATTGGTACATTTTAGTGTTCCCTAGAAGCTTGTGGTAGATAACGCTACTAGTTTTTCTTTAATTGAACTCACTTCATTCTGTTATGAGCACAGTATCTCTCTTTCTCACTCATCAGATTATTACCCTTAAGGGAATGGATAAGTGGAGTCTAGTAATAAAAATTTGATAGCCATCATGAAGAAATTGATGAGTGATAACCCCAAATATTGGTATAAAAAGATATATAAAGCACTCTAGACAGATAGGGTAACCCAAAAAAAAGCAATAGGAATGGTACCTTTTGAGCTGGTTTATGGGATAGGAGCACAGTTATCATTACCTCTAGAATTATCTGTGACTAAATTATAAAATGTTATTGAAGATCAGTACTTTCAAGATTATTTAGATAAAATATTTATATACTTAACTAAGATTGAGGAGGAGAGGAATGAACTGGTTGATCAGATTACTGCTCATCAAGCCAGGGTTAAAAATATTTTTGATCAAAAAACTAGACCTAGAAAGTTCATGGAAGGAGATGAAGTATTGCTATGGGATTGAAAGAGAGAACCTAAAGGAGCACATGGAAAATTTGATTCACTTTGGAAAGGGCCTTTCAAAATTCATCATGTACTAGGTCCTAATTCTTTTAAATTAGAATATCTGAATGGAGTTGTTTTACCCCTATCCTATAATGGACATGATCTTAAGTTGTATCGACTATGAAATAGGTGTCTCCTATTTTGTACATAGCCTTTCCTTTGTTGTCACATGTTATGTTTTCCTTTCCTAGTTTTGGTTTGTCTTGCTTCTTTACTTTCATCTCTATGTTTTAATTTATATGTAACCAGAGTTTCTAAGTTCTCTACATTTTACCATAAAATGTAGTCCCCAGTCAGAGTCAATGTTACCTTTTAAGTCACCCTTATTCAATTTTTCATAAAATTTCCTTAAGCAAGAGTCTACTTATCATTTTCCCCTTATTGGTCATATCTTTGTTTATTAAGTCGTCTCTTTATTTTTAAAGTTCACCCGTCTATCATCTTTTGTGTATGAAATTTCTAAAGAATTTTACCTTTGAACTTGAACCATTCTCAAAGTTCAAGAGTTTAATGGTTCAATGGGTTCAATGATTTAATATTTCTCAAAGTGAACTATTTGTGACTTCATGTATTTCAATTATGTCTTTGAACCTTTCAGTTGAACTTGAACCCTTTTTTGAGGTTTAAGAGTTCAACAGTTCACTGTTTCAAAATTCAAAGTTTCTTGAAAAGTCATGTGACTATTGGTCGGTCTGTGTAGTTCATCTCATATTTTTAAACCTTAGAGTTGAACCACATTCCAAAATTTCAATAGTTCAATGGTTCAAGGGTTCAGTGACTATACTCTCATCTCGCCCTAAGGCTTTCTCTAAGTCAAAAATTAGTAGGAAATTTAGAGGAGAATATATTCAAAATTTATTATGAAGTGAAAAGTTTTAACTTTCACAAGGTTATGGATAATCATTATTCATCAAGGTCACATGTGAAGAATACTTTCCATTAAAGCATATGTCAGATTTCATGTCTTATTAAGCATTTTTAGCACGTATTATTTTGGTTAATAATTATCTGACCTGGTTAATGTTTGTATCAAGAGAGCACAAGCCAAATTTAGCAAACAAACATCTAGGGTAGGTATTAATCCTAGTACTAGGAAATGGAGTGCATAAATAGCTCGATTGATAACTGATGAGGAGGTTCAAGATTTTAGAATGCAAGATTTCATGATTAAAAAAATAGATCTTGGGACTACTTCAAGAGCCACAGAGATAAATCATCTTGAGGCATCCACCAAACAGATAGTCAGTCAAACCTAGAAAGATGAGAAAGATAAAAGGGATTTGAAATAGACCTTACACTCAATGGAAAAATACATCGATGCCATTCATAATCCAAATCTACAACTAGTTTCACAACTACCCCTGTCTTTTGACCCTAAATCTCTAGTTAATCAAAAAATGTTGGATCAGGTAAACATGAACAAAATGGTAACCAATGTATTTGATGATTAGTTGGACTATATTATACAGAAAGGTACATAATATATTCATGAATTAAAAAATATATATGATCAAACCATAACTACTATTGAAGACTTGAAGACATAAAATGCTTTGTAGATAAAAGATGAAGGCAAATGGATGAATGTGATGAACTAAATTGATGAAGTATAGAAGTATGGGATAGCAAAGTTTTTGTCAAAAAAGAATTTGATAGGTGTGGATGAGGATGTATTGTATGTAAGTATGAAAAAAATTGAATGGATAAATTTTAGTATCCTGACAAGGGAGAATTGAACTCACAAAAATGATCAAAGAAATAACTGAATTCACTCAATTATTACAGCATGATCTATAGTCTATTGATATAAAATACATAAAGGATGATGGAGAATAAAAAAAGGACATTGATACTATGATTCAACCCTTCAGGGAAAGATTAGCTTCATTAAAGAAAGTGACAACTTATTAACTAAAAATTTCACTTAGATTTCAAAGGTGGAGTCACTTCTTTATCTCCACATCAACTCTCGGAGCACATGGAGAAGATGGATAAAATTCAGAGAGAGAAAGATATCTGGAAGGCAAGGGTAAAGCACATCGATATTCTTAATTTCCCAAAAATCTAGGAGTTTTTACATCATTTCAAGAGTGGAAGGTTCAATGCCTCCCCAACTGAACACAGCAAATCTGGAGATTCTAATCCATCACCTCAACCATAATCTTACTTACACAGTTTCTTTATTCAATTTTTTAGTTAAAATTATTTTCAAAAACTTGATCTTTAAATGAGTTTTTAAAAACTAAATCTCGTATGGGTCAGATTTACTTTAACTCTGGGTTGGTTTGAAAGATTGGATAATTAGGGTGACTATATACATGTTTTCAGTTGTTAAAAATAGATATAGAGAATAGTGAAGAAAAAGAGACAAGAAATTTTAGATATGAACTATTGTTGTTTCACAATATATATGATGTTTGTTTGAAACATTTTTCATCTATGAATGAAAAGAAGAAACAATTACTACATACTTAGATCTGTGCATTTGAGTATTTGAAATTGGGTTTTCTGTGTGAAATTTTCTTTCATATGGTAATTACTCTTTCATTAGACAACTCATTATATATCTTCTATCATTTATTGGTTCAGTAATATATATATATATATATATATATATATATATATATGATTGTTATTGAAGATAGAATCTATGTATTCTATTACCCACTAATGTTATAGAAAAGGATATCGCATTCATAGCATGATTATGTATGGATGTTAGTTAGCCTTTAAGCATTTTCTAGTTAAAAGTGTATCAAAATGATTAGAATAATTTAAATTCATTGAAGATCTCAAAGGAAGTTATACCTTAATTTAGAGGAGAACTATTCTTGATAGTTCACCCATTTGTTGTTTAACTTATTTATTATTGAATGAAAAAGGATATAGAGTCAGAATAAAACATTTTTAGATAAGGACAAATCTGTTAACCAATAGTTTTTGGTGACTCCATTGGGGATCGAAATTGAAATCTTTGCTAAAAAATTAGTCACCTTAATATGAAGCAACAATGGTGCTTCTACATGAAAATGAAATTCATAGTTTATAACCTAATCTTGGTTTTCAAGATGAGCAGGAGATATAATTGGTCAATTAAATACTCTTGCTTGGCGTACTCATCAGAATATTGATGATTATAGGAGGGCAAGTAGAGTATTAGAAAAATAAGAAGAATTGGTTGATAATTTGAGATTATTGTTACTCAGGCAAAGGAGGCAAGTAGAAAATGCAGCAAGAAATTAAGCCCCTAAAGTGTGAAGAAATTAAGAATAGCATAAAAATTAATAGATACTTGTCCAGTTATAATATCATAAGCTAGATTTTAGAAGATACACAAGGTCTTTGAGAAGAGAGGGAATTGAAGATCCTACTTTTCAAACATTGCAAAGCCTAAATTTTCCTTATATTCCTACCCATGTTAGAAAATCTATAAGTAGACCTCCTATCCCTTCTAAACCATATACATCCTTTGTCTATCAAGCCTTAACTCTTTTTGGTACTATCTTTCCTTTCGCCATAAGTTTTCTTCCAATGGCCCAACTGTGGGGAGTAGCTATAGGACCTCTAAATATAGGGGCTAACCTGAATCTTTTGCCTAAAAATGTAAGGGAAATTTTTCCCAAATTTAATGGAAATGGAAGATAATCACCAAAGGAGCATCTGAGTGCCTTTGTAGTAGCATGTGGTGTGTTAGGTGTGCAACATCAAGATGTAACCATAAGGCTTTTTGTGCAAACTCTAATCGATACTATAGCACAATAGTTTTATCATCTAACTAATTCCTTAATCACAAACTGGAATGATATGAAAACTTCATTTGAAAATAGGTTTTAAAAATGTAGAAGATGAACATTCCCTTCTTTCTCAATTGACTCAGCTCAAAAAGGAGATACATGAACCCATGAGGGAATTTATAGCTAAATTCAATAGAATTGTGTACAAGATCCCTACTACTAAAAGGCCAACTATTGAGAATCATAAATGTTTCTTTATTAATTCTATGCCTCCTAATATAAGTTTTCATCTCAGAAGAGGTGCAATTGTTGATTTAGTAGCTACACAAACCTTGGCAGTTGGGTTAGAGGATGATCTTGTTATGGTTGGCAAATGGAAGAAAGAAGTTCAAGTACCTAATACTCATCCCTCATCCTCTATGGATCCTATGGTTCAAAGACTAGTCAATGATATGATTACCCTAAAAAGATAATTACCTAAGGTTGGTACTTCATTCCAACAACCATATCAAGATATTGGCAGGAGAAATTTTAATCAATAGGTAAATGCTGGTAGGACATTACCACTTACATCAACACAACCAATGTTGACTATTTAAGCTCCTCCTAGAAGAGGTAACATGTGTGCCTTTCATTTGACTACTGATCATGACATAAATTCTTATCCAGAGATGCTTAGATATGCTCAAATGGCTGCTACTCAAGATATGTTGGGGGAGATTACTAAAGAAGAAAGGAACTTTGAGGAACCTAGTGACTCTAAAATACACTTTCTAGAATATGAGTCAGATTCAAAAAGAGGAGGTGAAATATTGTTTACTCTTGAAGATCCTTCATGTGTTGTGATTACTAGAAATTAGAAGAATCAGAGATTTTCTAATACTCAAGAAGTACCTGTTAAAGGTAAGGAACCTCTTACTAGAACCTCTTATGCTAATTTGAAGACCTAAGAGATTAAATTATTACATATAAATGATCCATAAGCTTCTTTTGATATTGTAGAATTTTGTAAATCTATAAAAATTCAAATATCCCCTATTAAATACCTTAAGTTAAAACCCAAGGAACTTGAAAAATTAATTAAATATGTCAAAGGTAGTCCTACACAAATCAAATCCAAAAGTCAACTAAATGTTAATACTGAGTCTCCCATTGCCCAATTATTTGCTTCTCCACCTGAGTCACCCATGCATACTCCTAAAATGGCCTACAATTTATCTAATGATACTTCTTACATGACTGATATAAATCCCAACCTGTTTTATATTTCTTTAATCATAAATGGCCATTAACTCAGTAACTGTATTATAGACTCAGGTGCTTTTGATAATATTCTGCCCTCTTATGTAGCCAAAGTCCTAGGTCTATCCCTTACAAAAACATTTGGTAGGTGTTACTTTATGGATGGCAAATAAATTTCTTTGCTTAGACAAATTAAAGATACATGAGTTGCTCTTGCAACTTATCCTGATAAAAGAGTGAAATTAACTATCTTGGTAGTAGATATCCCTGCAAGTTATGGGATGTTGTTGAGCAAGACTTTTTGCACAGATTTGGGTGGGCAGATTAAATTGGATTGGTCAAAAGCTACAATTCTAGTGGAAAAGTAGAAAGCTAAGCTAAAACCTAAACTTGAATGCAAGTTTATTGTATACCCTTCTGATGATCCTAAGTCTTAGATTCTATTTGAAGAATGTAAATTTGGTAACTATTTTCTCTCCTCTAAAGACTTGAAGGGAGAACCTGTCCTAAAGTATGTTCATCCAAATGATCTATGGACCATGAAATTTGATGATAGTTGTGTTATCGCTGGTTCAGGAGTAGGAGTTATGTTGATCTCCTGAAGGTGAAAATTTTCCTTACTTTTTCAAGCTAGAATTTAAAAACACTAATAACACTACAGAGTATGAGGCTTTATTGCTTGGGTTAAATGAAGCTAAAATAAATGGTGTAAAAATGCTCAAAGCAAGAGGAGATGCTGAATTAATTGTTAAACAAGTGAGAGGTATTTTTTTAGTTAAAAATGAAAGATTGATACATTACAAAAATAGAGTCTGGGATGAGATAGAATATTTTGATGCCTTTTCTATTGAATTAATTCCTAGAGACTAGAACACGCGGGTAGATTCTCTAGTAGTATCAGCTTCTCTTCTTCTCCCTCACCCTAATTTCAAAAGGGATTCATATAGAATAGAACTAGTCTATCGTCCTAATGTCCTGGATAATGTTGAAAATTGGCAAGTTTTTGAGAATGATAAGTAGATCAAAAAATTCTTAGAGAATGTTAAAATGTTCTTGGGGACTTATTTTGAAGGTTCTAAAGTAGAATGTAAATAATTCAGTCCTGATCTAAGGATCAATTCAAAATATGATGTAATTTAGTTAAAGGAAAATAAAATCCATAAAGGATTGGTCTCTCTAAAACATTTATTCACTTGACAAGATGAATATACTAAAGGTAAACTTGCCCAAAATCCTAAAAAAGTGAAGGATTATGAAAAAATCAACATTGGGATTGAAACTGAACCCAAATAGATCTCCATTGGTAGGTGTTGTTTGCCAAAGAAGAAAAACAAATTGATTAATCTGTTGATTAAGTATAAGGATGTCTTTACTTGGTGCTATGATGATCTTAAGGAGTTTAGTCATGGGTAGTTTCAGCATCATATTCCTTTGAAAGCAAATGCAACTCCATTCAAGTAAAAGTTAAGAAATTATAACCCAAAAGTTGTTGAGGCCATCTTTAAGGAGATTGACAAGATGTTGAAGGCTAGGATTATTTATCCAATTCATCACTCCACTTGGGTGGCAAACATTGTTCCAGTATGCAAAAATAATGGAGAAATAAGAATATGTGTTGACTTCAGGAATTTGACCCAAGCCACTTTAAAAGATAATTATCCCTTACCTATGATGGATCACATCTTATAAATAGTTACTAGGTCAAAAATGATGTCCATGCTAGATGGGTTCTCAGGTTATAATCAAATAAGTGTGGTTGTAGCTAACCAACATAAAACCACTTTCACTACACCTCAAGGAACTTCTGCTTATAACCGTATGCCCTTTGGTTTGATTAATGCTAGTGCAAATTTTTAATGGGTGATGGATTCATCTTTTAGAGATCTGAAAGATAGAATTATTATCATTTATCTTGATGATTTGACTATTTTCTCTAGAAAAAGGGAGGATCATCTTAAGGATCTAGAAACCATTTTACAAAGGTGTCAAAGTCATGGGATATCTCTTAACCCTAAGAAGGCATTTTTTTGTGTTACAGAAGGGAAGTTATTAGGACACTTAGTTTCAAAAGATGGAATCAAGATTGACCTAGAAAGGGTTAGAGAAATACAATAGCTAAGTCTTCCTTCTAATAGGACTAGAGTTAAGTCTTTCTTTGGCCAAATTAATTTTCTCAAAAGGTTCATTCCTAATTTTATTGAGATTACAAAGCATATTGTGGGAATGATGAATGAAAAACAAGCATTCATATGGAATGAAGCTGCTAAGAAAGCATTTAAAGATATTAAAGAGGTGATTAGACAAACACCTAATTTGGTAAACCCTGATTTCTAAAAAGATTTTGTTATTTATTGTTATGCTTCAAAACATACCATGTCTGGTATCTTGTTACAAAAAAGTGAATTGAATGTAGAATCCCTAATAGCCTTTATGAGTGTTCCTCTTAAAAAGCATGAACTTAAATATTCTTTGGTTGAGAAACAAGCTTTCACTGTAGTAAAGGTTATTAAACAATTCAAATATTATATACTTCATTCTCATTCAGTTGTATTTGTTCCTAGTTTAGTTGTGAAAAGCAATCTGACTCAACAAGATGTTGGGATGAATAATAGAGCAACATGGGTTTTTAAAATTCAAGAATACAACTTGGAGGTTAGGCCAACCAAATTGGTTAGAGGTCAAGGTTTGTGCAAATTGATTACCAAAAGTAAGGAAGAAGACGAAGAAGAAAAAAAAATCCTACTGTCCTATTGGTGAGCTTACAAGATCCATGGTTCCTAAACATGTCACACTATCTTACTTATGGAGACTGTCCCAGTCACTTATCCCCAAAGGAGAAAAGGAATCTGAGGTTAAAAGTAGCAAAATATGTCATTTGGGGTGATGTCCTATACAAAAAGGGACTAGATGGAACCTTTCTGAGGTGTGTAGATAAGGAACAACAATACAAACTATTATAAGTTTTTCATAATGAAGCTTGTGGTGGATATTTCTCTTCTTCGGTCATAGCATTCAAAATCCTTAGAAATTGTTATTATTGGCCAGGTATGTTCAAAGATGCATATAAATGGGTGGCTAACTATGAAAAATACAAAATGTTTTCAAGAAGGCCATAACTTGAAACATTGCCTATGAGGCTTGTCATTATTGAAGAACCTTTCAAACAATGGGGATTAGACTTCATTGGGCCTCTTTTACCTCCTTCAAGTGCTGGACATACACATATTTTAACAACAACAAACTATTTTATGAAATGGGTTGAAGCAGCCCCTATGAAGAGAACCACTTCAAAAATGGTATGCAATTTTCTCAAAGAAAATATACTGGTATATTTTGGTGTTCCCCATAACCTTGTGGCAGATAACGCTACCAGTTTTTCTTCAATTGAACTCACTTCATTTTGCTATGAGCATAGTATCTCTCTTTCTCACTCATCATATCATTGCCCTTAAGGGAATGGACAAGTGGAGTCCAATAATAAAAATATGATAGCCATCATGAAGAAATTAGTGATTGATAACCCCAAAGATTAGCATAAGAAGCTATATGAAGCACTCTAGGTTGACAGTGTAACCCCAAAAAGAACAATAGAAATGGTGCCTTTTGAGTTGGTTTATGGGATAGGAGCACATTTATCATTACCTCAAGAATTATTTGTGGCTAAATTACAAAATGTTATTGAAGATCAGTACTTTCAAGATTCTTTAGAGAAAAGAGTTATGTACTTAACTAAGATTGAGGAGGAGAGGAATGAACTGGTTGATCAGATTACTGCTCATCAAGCCAAGGTTAAAAAGATTTTTGATTAAAAAACTAGACCTAGAAAGTTCATGGAAGGAGATGAAGTATTGTTATGGGAAAGAAGGAGAGAACCTAAAGGAGCACATTGAAAATTTGATTCACTTTGGAAAGGGCCTTTCAAAATTCATCAAGTACTAGGTCCTAATTCTTTTAAATTAGAATATCTGGATGGAGTTGTTTTACCCCTGTCCTATAATGGACATGATTTTAAGTTGTTTTAATTGTGAAATAGGTGTCACCTATTTTGTACATAGCCTTTCCTTTATTGTCGCATGTTATGTTTTCCTTTCCCAATTTGGTTTGTCTTGCTTCTTTTCTTCTGTATCTGTGTTTCAATTTATGCATAACCAGAGTTTTTGAGTTCTCTGCATTTTGCCATAAAATGCAGTCCCCAGTTAGAGCCAGTGTTACCTTTTGAGTCACCCTTATTCAATTTTTCATGAAATTTCCTTAAGCAAGAGTCAACTTATCATTTTCCCCGTATTGGTCATATCTTTGTTTATTAAGTCAGTGATTTATTTTTAAAATTCACCCACCTATCATCTTTTGTGTGTGAAATTTCTAAAGAATTTAACCTTTGAACTTGAACCATTCTCAAAGTTCAAGAGTTCAATGGTTCAATGGGTTTAATGATTCAATGTTTCTCAAAGTGAACTATTTATCCCTTCTTGTATTTAAATTATGTCTTTGAACCTTCCAGTTGAACTTGAACCCTTTTTCGAGGTTCAAGAGTTCAACGGTTCACTATTTCAAAGTTCAAAGTTTCTTTAAAAGTCATGTGACTATTGGTCAGTCTGTGTAGTTCATCTCGTATCTTTGAACCTTTGAGTTGAACGACATTCCAAAAGTTCAATGGTTTAATGGTTCAAGGGTTCAGTGACTATACTCTCATCTCGCCCTGAGGATTTCACTAAGTCAAAAATTAGTGGGAGATTTAGAGGAAAATATATCCAAAACACATTATGAAGTGGAAAGTTTTAACTTTCATAAGGTTATGGGTAATCATTATTCATTAAGGCCGCATGTGAAGAATGCTTACCATTAATGCATATGTCAGAGTTCATGTCTTATCAAGCATTTTTATCATGTATTATTTTGGTTAATAATTATTCGACTTGGTTAATGTCTATATCAAGAGAGAACAAGTCAAATTTAGCAAACAAACATCCAGGGTAGGTATTAACCCTAGTACTAAGAATTGGAGTGCAGAAATAGCTTGGTAGATAACTGATGAGGAGGTTCAAGATTCTATAGTGCAAGATTTCATGATTAAAATAATAGATCTTGGGACTGCTTCAAGAGATGTAGATGTGCATCATCTTGAGGCATCTACCAAAAAGATAATCAACTAAAAGTAGAAAGATGAGAAAGATAAAAGGGAGTTGAAATAAACCTTGCACTCGATGGCAAAATACATCGATGCCATTCACAATCCGAATCCACAACTAGTTTCATAACTACCTCTATCGTTTGACCCTAAATCTCTAGTTAATCAAAAAATGTTGGATCAAGTAAACATGAACAAAATGGTAACCAAGGTATTTGATGATTGGTTGGACTATATTATATAGAAAGGTACAGAATATATTCATGAATTAAAAAATATATATGATCAAACCACAACTACTATTGAAGACTTGAAGACACAAAATGCTCTGTGGATAAAGGATGAAGGCAAATGGATGAATGTGATGAACCAAATTGATAAAGTACAGAAGTGTGGGATAGCAAAGTTTTTGTCAAAAAAGAATTTGACAGGTCTGGATGAGGATGTATTGTATGTAAGTAAGAAAAACATCGAATGGAAGAATTTAATACTCTGACAAGGGCGAATTCAACTCACGAAAATGATCAAAGAAATAATTAAATTCACTCAATCATTACAGCATGATCTATAGTGTATTGATGTAAAATATATAAAGGATGATGTGTTGGGGATCAATCAACAAAATTGATTACTACATGAAAGCAACTATATGTAGAAATAAGCCAGATAGATAAGTAACTAGAATCAGAAATAGTAAAGAACAAGAGATACAAGAAACCACCCTGAAAACTTGTATTAAACTCTTTACAGAAGAAATTACAATTGAAGAAACTTCTTTTCTTCCACACCTCTCTCAGATATACAGATCTCTTCTTAGATCTCTTTCCCTCAAGAGTTCTCTCTCTCAATTACAATCAACTCCACAATCTGGATTGATACACATATACAATCTGTATTCTACTTCTACAGTAGTGTCTACTAAGCTATGAAGATCTATCTCTAATATATAACTTTAGAGATTCATGATCATGCCCTTATAGCCATTAGATGCACCTCCTAATCAAGGGCTCTAATCAGTTCTACTCAAAATAGAAACACGGACTTACAACCAATAGTTCATCCTTACATGCAAATATTTTGTTCTCGCATGAAAATAGCATTCTGAACATACACAGGTGACCGACGTCAGTCCCTGTATGCCTACCTATGACCGACATCGGCCGACCTACTACCGACACTGGTAGCTTCTGGTCTGCTTGTGACCGCCGATGGTGACTGTGTTTCCAACATCTTCTAAACATGCTCATGGGTGAAGCTTTTAGCTCCATACCTTAACAATCTCCCACTTGGAGATAAATGGCTGCACCAGTACCTGTATAGCAACATCTTCTAGCTCCTCCATTTTTAACTTAATCATGAAGACCAATGAAAGTTGAATGAAGATTCAACTTCTCCTTTGTAACCGGCTTGGTTAACATATCAGCAGGGTTCTTATCTGTATGGATCTTCTCCATCCTCAACTCACCATCCTCCAATACCTGTCTAATGAAGTGGTACCTAAGCTGTATATGCTTTGTTTTTGAATGAAAGGCTGAATTCTTAGCCAAATGAATTGCACTCTATCACTGTATAGTTTGCAACTCTCTTGCTCCTTTCCAAGCTCTTCCATGAACTGTGTCATCCATATCATCTCTTTGCTAGCCTCTATGACTGCAATATATTCTGCTTTTGTAGTTGACAAGGCAACAACCTTCTGCAACTTTGATATCCAGCTAACTGCCATTCCACCTACAGTGAAAACATATCCTGTGGTGCTCCTCCTACCATCCAAATCACCTGCCATATTTGAATCTACATAACCATGTAGAGAAGTATTTGAATCTCCATAGCACAAATGCCTACCACTGGTTGCTCTCAGATATCTAAGGATCCACTAAACTGCTTTCCAGTGTTCCTTCTCTAGATTGGCCATATACTTACTTACAACTCTCACTGCTTGGGCAATATCAGGCCTAGTACAAACCATTGCATACATTTAGCTTCCTACTGCAGAAGCATATGGAACTTTTCTCATGTACTCTACCTCATCATGTGAATTAGGACATTGTTCTTTACTCAACTTAAAATGTCCAGCCATAGGTGTGCTTACCAATTTTGCATCCTGCATGTTGAACTGTTTCAACACCTTGTTCACATAATCCTCTTGAGACAAAATCAACCTGTGATTTTTCCTGTCTCTCTTAATATTCATGCCAAGGATTTTCTTTGCTGTCCCAAATCCTTCATGGAAAATGTGTGAGCTAATTTCACCTTAAGCTCAAAGATATCTTGCATGTGTGATCCTGCAACCAGCATATCATCTACATACAACAATAGAATAATATATCTACCATTATCCAATCTCTTAAAATACACATAATGGTCAAATTGACATCTACTATAGCCATGCTCAGTCATAAATTTGTCAAACCTTAGATATCATTGTCTTGGAGCTTGCTTGAGGCCATACAAGCTTTTCTTCAATCTGCACACTAGCTTCTCCTTACCTTTGACCTCAAATCCTTCTGGCTGATCCATATATATTTCTTCATCCAAATCTCCATGAAGAAACATTGTTTTAACATCAAGTTGCTCAAGATGCAAGTCCTCAATAGTAACTAAAGACAATACAGTCCGTATAGAAGTCATTTTAACAACAGGAGAGAAAATCTCACCAAAATCAATACCTGGTTTCTATGCAAATCCTTTCACTACCAACCTGGCCTTATATCTCATCTTTCCATTCTCACCTTCTTTCAACCTGTATATCCATTTGTTCTTCAGTGTCTTGTTTCCTGCTGGCAACTCAACCAAATCCCATGTTTGGTTCTCTCTCAAGGAATCAATCTCCTCATTCATGCCTAGCTCCCACTAAACTTTGGATTCCACATGTATTGCTTCATCAAAACTCTCTAGTTCTCCACCATCAGTAAGCAATAAATAGAATAATGAAGGGGAATATCGAATTGGAGGTTTACTTACCCTGTCTAACCTCTTGATGGGTGTTTGAGACTCATTCACAACACACTGTCCACCCAAATTCTCTAACAGTGACCAACCTCGATCACTTCCAGGCCTGTTACGGGCTGACGTCAGTTTTGCCTGACTGACGTCAGTTTTTGTATGACCGACATCGATTCTTGTACGGCCAACGTCATTTCCTACCTGACCGACGGTAGTCTCTGTGTTTTCCTTTCTGTGATTATTCTTTCTCATGAGCTCCTTTTGGACCTTCACCTCATCCAATTTTGCATTGCTCTGCTCAGATTGATTCAGCTTCTTGAGCTGATCACTTTTTCATTGAAAATAACATCACAGCTCCTAATTATCTTGTTAGTTCCTAGATTCCAAAACCTGAATCCAAAATCATCAGAGCCATAGCCAATAAATGTGCACCTCATAGACTTAGCATCCAACTTCTTTCTATTTTCCTTATCAACGTACACAAAGGCTTCACAACCAAAAACTTTGAGAAATGATAGATCTACATTTTTACCTATCCATGCCTCTTCTGGAATTCCACCATCTAGCGCTGTAGAGGGTCCTCTATTAATCAAGTAAACTGCAATATCCACAGCTTCTGCCCAAAACTCTAAGGGCAATCCATCATGCAATCTCATACACCTTGCACGCTCCATGATTGTTCTGTTCATCCTTTTAGCAACTCTATTTTGCTGAGGTGTTCTTGGAACAATCCTTTGCCTGTGGATCCCATGCATATAATAGTACCAGTTGAACTTGTGGCTGCAGAACTCACCACCATTGTCAGATCTAAGGCACTTCAATCTCCTGCCTGTTTCATTTTCAACCATAGCTTTCCAAATCTTAAACGTGTCAAAAACATCAAATTTCCTCTTAATACAATAGACCCATACCTTTCTTGTAGCATCATCTATGAAGGAAACATAGTACTATGATCCTCTAATAGAAGCAACTTGAGCTAGTCCCCACACGTCTATTGAACAAGCTGCAATTTGTGCTTCTTCTTTGTTGACCTAGTCTTGAGAAAACTCACTCTCTTCTATTTTCCAAAAATACAGTCTTCATAAAAATCTAGATCTATGCTTTTCAAATCTGAAAACATACCTTTTGACTTAAGAATTGTCATTCCCTTCTCACTCAGGTGGCCAAGCCTTTGGTGCCACAACTTTACATCTACATCTAAAGTAGATAATACAAAAGGAGAATTATCAGTAATATAATTACATAAATAGAGAGTACCTACTCTCTTACCTCTGGCTAATACAAGTGCACCCTTGGAAACCTTCCAAGATTCAATTGTGAGAGTTACTGTACAACTCTCATCCCCTAACTTTCCTGCAAAAATCAAATTTCTCTTCAAGCTGGGAACATGCATGACATCTCTCAACACCCATGTGTTGCCATTCTACATTTTCAGCTGCACTTTTCCTTTGCCAACAATTTTACAAGGCTCATCATCCCCTAAGTAAACTATTCCAAAATCTCCATGGACATAGTCACTGAAATATTCTCTATTGGGGGTTGCATGGAAAGATGCACCAGAATCTAAAACCCAAGATTCTATATTATTATGCAAAGAGAATATAAGAGCATCTTGTGCAACAATACCTGCCACCTTTGTTTCTTCTTTATCATCATGTTGTTTGTCCTCTTTATGCTTTGACCAGCAATCTTTGCTTATGTGCCCTATCTTTCCACAATTCCAGCATTGTGGCTTCCTGCCATTTCTAGATTTAGATCTTCCTCTCATCTTTGACTTAGATCTTGATCTCCCTTTCTTGCCCTTCTCTTTCTACCTTCCTCTGCTCTCAAAACTTAAAGCGTTCCTTGATGTATCCTCTATGCTTTTCCTGCAAATTTCTTCATTCAAGATTACACTAACAACATCATCTACTTTTAAAATATTTGAAGCAGATGCAGTATTACTAACTGCCATTACCAAGCTATGCCAGCTCTCAGGTAAAGAGCATAAGATTAATAGAGCTTTAATTTCATTATCAAACACTATTTTGACTGAATTTAATTGATTCACAATTCCATGGAAATCATTTAGATGATTAGATACAAATCCACCTTCCTGCATTTGCAAATTAAATAACTGCTTCATAAGATATACCTTATTAGAAGCTAAGGGTTTTTCATATAAATTTTCTAAAGTAGTCATTAACTCTACCACAGACTTTGCCTGTGATAAATTAGATATCACAGTAGATGCTAGACTCAATCTTATAGATCCAAGAGCCTTTCTATCAAGAACTTCCCATTCTTCATCATCCATGTCTGTGGGCTTCTTTGCAGCTCCACCTAACGGTAAGTATAGATCTTTTTGATACAGATAATCTTCTATCTGCATTCTCCATAATTGATAGTTCTTGCCATTAAACTTCTCCATTTTAAGTTTACTTTCTTCTGCCATTGCTTCTCCCACTCAAACAAAAATCCCTGTGAGTACCCTGTAATCAATACACACTAACCAGATCTGAACCACCTGTTAGTGAACCTAGCTCTGATACCACTTGTTGGGGATCAATCAACAAAATTGATTACTATATGAAAGCAACTATATGCGGAAATAAGCCAGATAGATAAGTAACTAGAATCAAAAATAGCAAAGAACAAGAGATACAAAAAACCACCATGAAAACTTGTATTAAACTCTTTACAGAAGGAATTACAATTGAAGAAACTTCTTTTCTTCCACACCTCTCTTAGATGTACAGATCTCTTCTTAGATCTCTTTCCCTCAAGAGTTCTCTCTCTCAATTACAATCAACTCCACAATCTGGATTGATACACATATATAATCTATATTCTTCTTCTACAGTAGTGTCTACTAAGCTATGAAAATCTATCTCTAATATATAACTTTAGAGATTCATGAGCATGCCCTTACAGCCATTAGATGCACCTCCTAATCAAGGGCTCTAATCAGTTCTACTCAAAATAGAAACACAGACTTACAACCAACAGTTCACCCTTACATGCAAACATTTTGTTCTCACATGAAAATAGTGTTTTGGACATACACAGGTGACCGACGTCAGTCCCTGTATGCCTGCCTGTGACCGATGTCAGCCGACTTGCTACCGACGTCGGCAGCTTCTGGTCTGCTTGTGACCATCGACGGTGACTGTGTTTCCAGCATCTTCTGAACTTGCTCATGGGTGAAGCTTTTAGCTCCATACCTTAACATGATGGAGAACCAAAAAGGACATTGATACTATGATTTAATCCTTCAGGGAAAAGATCAACTTCATTAAATAAAGTGACAACTTATTAACCAAAAATTTCTCTCAGATTTCAAAGGTGGAGTCACTTCTTTATCTTTGCATCGACACACTCCCGGAGCACGCAGAGAAGATGGGGAAAATTTAGAGGGAGAAAGATATCTAGAAGGCAAGGGTAAAGCACATCGATATTCCCAATTTCTCAAAAATTTAGGAGTTTGTTACAACATTTCAAGAGTGGAAGGCTCAACGTGCCTCCCCAACTGAACACAACAAATATGGAGATTCTAATCTATCACCTCAACCATGATCTTACTTACACAGTTTCTTTATTCAATTTTTCAGTTAAAATTATTTTCAAAAACTTGATCTTTAAATGAATTTGTAAAAATTAAATCCCGTATGGGTCAGAGTTACTTTAACTCTGGGTTGGTTTGAAAGATTGGGTAATTAGGGCAACTATATATATGTTTTTAGTTGTTAAAAATAGATATAGAAAATAGTGAAGAAAAAGAGACAAGAAATTTTAGAGTTGAACTACTGTTGTTTCATAATATATATGATGTTTGTTTGAAACATTTTTCATCTATGAATGAAAAGGAGAAATAATTACTGCATACTTAGATCTGTGTGTTTGAGTATTTGAATTGGGTTTTCTATGTGAAATATTTTTTCATATGGTAATTACTCTTTCATTAGACAACTCATTGTATGTGTTCTATCATTTATTGGTTCAAAATATATATATATATGATTGTTATTGAGGATAGAATATGTGTATTTTATTACCCACTGATGTTATAGAAAGGAATATCACATTCATAGCATGATTATGTATGGATGTTAGTTAGCCTTTAAGCACTTTTTGGTTAAAAGTGTATCAAATTGATTATAATAATTTAAATTCATTGAAGATCTCAAAGGGAGATGTACCTTAATTCAGAGGGGAACTATTCTTGATGGTTCACCCATTTGTTTTTTAACTTATTTGTTCTTGAAAGAAGAAGGATATAGAGTCAGAATAAAACACTTTAAGATAAGGATAAATATGTTAACCAATAGTATGTAAAGTTACCTTCAAATGATTAACATTAGTAAGTGAGGCATAATGAGTGTTCTGACTATGTCTAAGACCAAGAGATTAAACATATCAATTTGTTGGAAGTGCATTGGTCTTTGGGTTGGTAGACTATATAAGTATTATGAAAATAAGCATCAGCCTAAGGGGTTGTATTAGCATTAGGTGAAGGCATACGAGAATTAGTATCATGATGTGTACTAGCATCACCATCTAATGTAGAATGGGTAATCCCATTCAATGGATGTTATTCAGGCAAAGGATAATTATTCCTAAATCAAATATTGTGTGTTTTGGTAAGCATTAAAATCATAGAACCATGATTTTTAGTATTGTTTACAATAAAATCATGAAATTGTTCTTCATTCATATTTTTAAAATTTGGCACATATATAGGCTCAAGAGGTGTATCATAATAGGCATTTTCATTAGCCTTACTATAATTATCATCAAAATTAACATTATAGAAGGGCATCTTTTCCAAGTCAAGGAAATTAATCATTCCCATTAATGTTAGAAGGGGGGATATCACCAAAAGGTATCTCAATTGATATTGGAATTTTTGAATCACGGGTGGTGTATAAAGGTAATTGTATCAATTCAAAAATATCACAACTCAATTTATCACTTTGTCTATTAGGATGAAAAGACATAGGACTTTGAGACATAAGTTATAAACATGAACAACTGAAATGAAATAATGTGAGGAGCCCTAAACAAGACATAGATCTAAAAATTAGATTTGAAATAGAATAAATAAACCTTATGTAATATCCAAGGATATATACAACCAATGAACAAAGAGGTGCATACCTAATTCTAAATTTGGATGTAATCTATAAGCATAATTTAGTAAATAGAAACTAGGGTTTGACCAAACATGTAAGAAAATCTGTAGATTTGTAAATCATATCTATTTTTTTAGAAAAATAGCCATGAAACCCTTGTAGGAATGTATGAGTGTTTGAATAAGGGAGGGGGGTTCACCAAAAAATATATCTTTTAATTGTTTATCAATGAAACAAGACAAAACTAATGCACTAGGGAGATATGTCATTCAACAATGTAAAATAGTACTTTTAGATCTACCCTAGTGGCATAAAAATAGTAAATGTGCAAATAAAAAATACTAAAATTGACAATTGAATTTGAAAAGAGAAAAAAATAATTGAATGATCACACCTTGATGTTTTTTGGATTTATAAGTGTGGATCTGGACTATATAGGTATGTATCTATTTGTGTGTAACATATGGGCCTCTAACTATTCAGGGATGAGATCAACACCCACACTGATCATGCCCTCGTTAGGATCATCATTTTCGTAGTTTGACCAACATACTTGTCCTATTGCTTCACACTTGTCATGCATTTAATTTTTAGATCTTGAAATCTTATGTGCCTATGCACCATTGGATGTTAAATATTTTTGAACATTCTATTTTATGATATAATAGGCATAAATTTATAATGATTCCTTATTCGTTGTTTGACCTAGCTTTCCATCAACTCAGAACAAAACAAGTTATACGAATTGTGGGAGTTATAACTAAAAATCCTACATGTTGGAATCAAACCTCAACATAGGTTTATGTAGCATGAATGGAATCTCAGGCACTCTTCCTATATGTGAAGTCGTAACTACATGCAATATACCTAAACATTTTTTGGTATAAGAATGTCATGCAAAAAGATAAATCCATTGCAAGTGTAGCAATAGATATGGAAAGGATAGCACCACCTTGAATTATGGATTAAAAAATGGATACTTGATTACTTTCTCTTATATTCCTCTTTCATGCATGGATAATGTCTTGGAATGACTTGTGTAAATAGGATACTCTAGCATGTGAGTCACACTTAGCTTGACTTGAACAATAATAAGAAACGATAATTAAGGCACATGGAGCATGACCTAAGGCACATGGAGCAAGACCAAAGGCAGAATAACCTAAAAAAATGATGAAGGATAGGATCGGTAGGGTCATCGACCCAAACCACAAAAATATTAATGAGATCAATGATCCCATCCCAAGAAAAATTATAGGATGAGGTTTGACTAGTAGCATGCAGATGTGTGCTAATAGGCTTGGGGTTGAGAATCGATAAATTTAGAGAGAAATATTATACACATTTGAAAGCCTTAGGATCAAATGAGGTGTATTATAGGGTAGGAGAAGACTAAAGCCCTGGAAAAAAAATATATATACACAAGTGTGATAAGCATGACAAGACATGAAAAAGATATTATGGAAAAGAGTCTTGTACCAAAATTAGATGTCTAAAATTACCTTTAATTTATTTTAGTAATTAAATTAGATTTAATTTCATATGGGTAGATGCATTGTATTTTGATGTAAAACCTCTTTCCAATACTATAACATTAAAGCAACAATTGTGGTAATTAGCAAGGACTATTGTAATGACAAAGGTTGTGATAATAATAATAATAATAATAATAATAATAATAATAATAATAATAATAATAATAATAATAAATTAAATTAAATTAAATTAAATGACAAAATGCTTGTGTTATAATATAAGTGAAATGGGATGTAAAACAATGATAATATAGCCATAAACAAAATAAAGAGGTATGATTAGGGAAAGTTATCTTAAATCGACTTGTTGATACATTATTTTCTTTCTTGGGTTTAAATACTTTGTGAGAGCTAATTGTAGTGAATTCAAGATGGATAAAAAGAACCCTAATTAGACCATAGATGGGGAATCTTAAGACTTAGTGTACCTCATTGATTTAGTTCATATACTTGAATTTTCAAGGCCTTTATTTCAACTTATCTTCTAAAGTTAAGTTGTTTTACTATCTAACTCTTCTTTATCCTTCCTAAAAAGATTTGTGAGCGCAAATAGAATAGAAGTAATTGTTCATTATAAAATAACTAAAAAGAACCCTATAAATTTAGGTACATATCCCTAAAATATAAATTTGGGAATATATCTCTGAAATCAAGACACTCTTTTAAGAGGTCCATCATCGATATAATTGAAGACATTGAAAGAAATCATGTCTTTGACATGTTTAATAAAGTTGACAAAAACATAGTGCTAATAATCCAGTTGAAAATGTTAATTGTGAAATAAAAAACCATAAACTAGAAGATGATATGAAAGTGATGCATAAATACATGCGACAAATTTTTCATAAAGTTAAACTCATAAATAACTCACTCAATTCTCAAATTATTTAAGAAATTAACGTAATAACTCACTCAATTCATTTTTTTTTGGGATTTGGGTGGGGGTGTTTATTGCAATTTGCAACGTTTGACGATTTCGTTGATTTGGTAGTGCGTGGTTGACTTCATTTATGTGAAGCTGGCTCTGGCCATGGCACGTGGCCAACTCAGCAGACAAGGTGTAATGTGCTGGCACAACACTAAATGGAACCGGTCGACCCCACACAAATGAAATTTCATAGATTCTCTACACACACTAGTCTATCCAAATCTTTCTACCTTTCAAAAGCTTTGGAATTTGTGTACCCAATATTGCGAAACGTCAAAAAAGAAAATTAATTTTTAGCGAAAAAGCATATATGTTTCTAGATTTGATTCTTTCGGAAAACGTTTGTATTAAAATCAGACAAATACATACTGATTGGGCCACTCTGTTATTCACCCAACATCAGAATTTGTGGTCTCTTTCGGTCCATATGATGTATTTTTATGTCGTTTCTCACCTGTTGCGACTCGCAACTTGCAACCATGGCCGCCCTGCACCTTTTTCTATTCTACACAAAATATTCGTATTCGTATTCGTATGCCTGGTCCCACTTCAATATTTATATTTATCATAAATAGTTGAACGCTTTGCTTCCACCCACAATTTTAATTAGGTTTTAATTTTCGGCAATGTTTTTTTTTTTAAATGATTCTAATAAATCGTTATTATTTAAATGATATTTAAAATATTAAAATTATATTTAAAAGTATAGTGATTAGAATTAAACTAGAGGATGATTGTACCGACCTCTATTTACAATTCCTTACGGATTTTTCATATATAAAAAATAAAAATCTATAAAATAATATTTATAAATAAGTATTCTCTTATCTTTCATTTAATTTATATGTAAGAATATAAATTAAAATTAAAATAATAGTTATGAATGATTATTCTTTTATTTTTATATATATAAATATAAATTAAAATTAAAATAATATTAACAAATGATTATTATTTTAATATATATATATGAATGATTATTTTAAATGAGAGATTTGAGATAAAGGGATTATACCAAAACATCTAAAGCCATTTTAAAGCTACCCCTTGAAAATTTTGAAAATATGTTTTGTCTATCTATCGTAGTTAATATATACCAGAGATTAGGCCCCTATCCCCTATCTATATACATTCATAAATATTATCTTAATTTTAATCTATATCCCTATAAATGAGAGATAAAGGAATAATTATTCATGAATATTATGTCAATTTCAATATATATATATAATGAGAGGTAAAGGAATAATCATTTATAAATATTATTTTAATCTTTCATAATTTTTAATAATTCATTAAAATTATTCCTTTTTATTTTATATAGGGTTTAATAAATGTGTATTGTCTAAATATATTTATATGATTATCAAGTTTAATCAAGATAACTTCCCATTAATTTATATGTGAACTGCTTTTAAATAAGTATTTACAATACATATAAAATATAATAAATAATTTCAACATAAACATTAAAAGTGCTCTTCAATAAAATGTTTAATTGTGATGGATTGAATTTAAATAAGAAAAAAAAAAAGAGAATGTGAGAGGATCTTCCTGCAACAATTAATAAAAATATGCAAATAACAGGAATTAATAAAATGAATTAAATCGGAAGAATACTTGAAAAGCTTGAATTGATCGCAGACCATTTCGAGGGGACAACCTCCTTTGAGCAAGCTCAATAAAATAATTTCATGGATGCCTTCCATGGCCTCAACACTTATATATAAATGTTAAACTAAGAAACTACTACCTCCCATGAATATGAGATACACAAAATACTCACGGGATGACTTACAAAACATATTTGTCCATAGCAACTACTAAACGAACAAAAATATATATATATTACGGGTTTATAACAGAATGAACACAATTAACTTTAAAGAGAAGAAAAATAAAAGAGTCAAGACCCTATGCAATGTCATGAGAAATGTCAAGACCATATAAATTATTTAAGTATGGGACAAGGAAATTATGAATGTGAAACAAATAAATAGATTAGAAGATGTAAAAGAAAATTTTAATTATCAAAATTCATAAATAAATCAATAATATTATTTTTGGATCAGTTATTGGATTAATCATTCTTACATTAAAAAATAAATATAATATATAAAATAATACTAAATAAATATCAATAAATTTAATTGAATTTGAAACATACAAAAATTTAAATTATTAAATTTTATAAAATTATTTATATATAAATAAATATAAATTATCTTTTATTTTTATAAATAATTATTATTTTAATAATTTTTTTCATTATTAATTTATTTTTATTATAATCTTAAATAATTATTAAACTTGAAATTTAAGAGAGTAATAAGTAACGAGGAGGAAGATATAACACTTTGATAATATAAATTCGACTAATCAAACATGAAGATGTAACACGTTAAATTGTTACTGACTGTAGGGTATAAATATTTAGATTGATGCTTACAATCCTCGTCCTAAGAAATTAACAATAATTTATAGGCTTAATGTAGACTTAATGTAAACATACCCCGTTTTGTGATCTATTGGAAATCCTTGAAAGACTTCTTCCTTATGGAGCTTACCTTAAATATGGAATAGATGGACAGTAATTTTATTGGATTTATCTTGTGTTTGGTTGGTATAGACAAATATTATATAAAATATATATGTTTGTTTGTTTTTGTTTTCATTTTCATTGTTTTTGGTTTTGTTTTTCTATAGCTTTTTGTTTTGTTTTTTTTGGGGGAAGGGAGTATATCAAATTATAAAATATTTTTTTAATAATATAGTTTTAATAAAATTTAAAGAGTTATAAATTTTCATATTGAATAGTTTATGAAGTGTAATATTTGTTGAAGATTTTATAAATAATATCATAAGTTAAGTGAGATTGATTGTGGATGAAATTTTATAATTAAGCATGTTTAAATTAGAGTAGTATTGAAGCGGATAAAGTTTCGAAAAGCTTTAGTATTTCATGTTTATGAATATTAACTAGATGTAACAAGTGTTGAGTGAACCATTCATATTCATGAGAGAGAATTTTTTGTGAACTACTATTCATGAAAAATGAACTAATATACGCTAATTTTAAATTATGTCGATAAATCCCAACATCATATCACATAATTTGAAGTACTACAATAAACCACTACATATAAAATTTAAAGAGTTAGGGAACTCCATAATTAATGGGTCATAAGGCACAACACTTGTTGAATATTTTACAAATGGGTCGCAAGATAAGTGGGACTGATTGTGGGGAAAACTTCATAATTAAACATCCTTAAACTGGAGTATCATTGGGATGGATGATGTCCTAGAATGTCCCAGTGCTTCACCCTTGTGAATATCACCTAGATGCAACGAGTGTTGAGTGGACCATTAATATTAATGTGAGATAGGTTCTTGTGAACTACAAGTGAAAAATAGGTTCTTGTGAACTACTACTCATGAAATATAGGTCAATATAGATTGAATTGAAACCATGCAACTAAATCTCAATATCATATCACATGCTTTAATGCACTATTGAAAACCACCACTTATAAAATTTAAAGATCTAGAGAACTCCATAATGAATGGTTCATAAGGCACAACACTTGTTGAAGGTTTTAAAAACATGATCGTAAGATCAATGAGATTGGTTATAGAGGAAATTGCATAATTAAGTACACCCATGTGAGTATCACCTAGATGCAATTGAATTCCAAAATCATATCACACGATTTGAGACATTGTGGAAAACCACCATCTATAAAATTTAAAGAGCTAGAAAGCTATGTAATGAATGGTTCATAAGGCACAACACTTGTTGAAGGTTTTAAAAATGAAATTGCAATCTAAGTGGTATTGATTATAGGAGAAACTCCTTGATTAAATGTGCTTCCTATAAACATCACTTAATTACAATAAGTATTGAGTGAACGACTCAGAATCATGAAAAACGAGTTCAAAGAAACCATTCATACTTATAACAAATAAATTTTTGTGAACCACTACTCATAAAATACAAGTCAATATACATTAACTTGAAACTATATAATTAATCCCATAATCATCAAAATATATAAAAAAAACTTAAATTTCAAAACATTATCATGAAAAATAACAAAATTTAAAAAAAGTGAATAGATATAAAAGATTTAACATTTTAAAATACACTTCACCTATTATTATCAAGACAATCTCCAAAACATAAATATTTTTAACTCTATTAACAAGCTCTTTATAATAAATATTATATTTTAAATGTGTATCAAACTTCAAAATATTAAATTTGATTACTCATCTAAAACAAACAAAACTATCTTTTAAAATAAATCGAAGCTTTTTTAAGGTTATTAAATCCATGAACTTTGGGTCTACTACCAAATTATTAAAATTAAGTCATCTCCTTAAATTACCCTCCAGCGAAAGCAAAAAGGCGAGATGTAACTCAAAAGAAAGAAAGAAAGAAAGAAGAAAGATTTGCAGGATCTCATTTTTGTGAAGACGACAAAAGAAAAAAAAGACGCACGGAAATGATTTACGTGACTTTTTACGCACAGTGTTGAAATTAATGGCAGCTACGCTACAACACAAGTTTTGATAAAAAAGAAATCACTTCTTTTCTTTAATTTTTTCTATGTCGGCTTTCAAGTGTCGGAAGTATTTTCTTGACGTACTTGATGAATGTGAAAGGGCTTACAAATCCTCATACAAGATACAGTGGGAGGGAATTTGGCTTCTGTTCCTATGCCCGTCTTCAAGCAGTACAAGTCATTAGCTTTCCGGCAGACAACATTGAATTATATTTCATCAAAAGCCAGTGGAAGAGGAAAATATGGGGTATGATCTTGGCTTTGCCAGCGTTTATGCTTCTGATCCTCTACTTGAAAGAAGTTGTTTTTGAGATCTACGCATGAAAATTTGGTCTATTTATCTCTGGATATTTGAGCATGATCAAAGCTTCCAACTGACAAACATTGTTTGCTTCCGTTTTAAGACGCTGAAACATTTTTTGGCAAAGAAATGCAAATGAGCCCATTTTTAAGGTGTCTTTACATAAGAGTTTCCTCGGTGCTTCTTTTAGCCCGAAAAGCCTATAAATAAAATGTCAAAGGAAAAAATTTCACAGTCGCAGAAAAAGGACTCAACATAACGGAAGGTTATATATACTGCAGAATTTCCCAATCCATGTCTCATTTTCAATTTCAAACAGGATAAAATAGAGTAACTTTTAAACAAGTAGCTAGTGTGCCCTTAAAAATGCAAAATGCAGGGCAACCACTGAAAATCAAGCAGATACAACTCCACTCAAGCGAGGCCGTCTTTCCGACCTTTTTCCTGCTAATCTTGTAGATGGAAGTTTTTTCTTTGTGGCCGAACAACACATTGACCTTGGCAGTTTTATGTGACTTCTCAATTTCTTAATATCTGCTATCTTCAGAGGCTTCATTATAAAATCCTCTGCTCCTTCATCAAGACATCTGTGAATATAAAAGATGTTAAAATTTTGAGACATAACAGAATGGCTGTGCACCTTGAAACACATTGTTGAATCACAATCCCCATTTCAACTATATAATTTTAGAATGCAATGAAATTTATTCAGTGTTCATCCAATCCGCTGTACCTTTTAACCCGCTGGGGTACGTCTTCAGAAGACATAATCACAACTGGTATTTCCTTCAGACCTTTGGTTTCCTACAAATTGTTTGCAAATAGAAATTGAGTTTAAAGAAATAATGATGAAAGCAGAGGAGTTGAGAGTGCGGAAGCAACTTAGAGAAAGGGCAGAGAGTGGCATATGTACCTTGACTTTTTTGAGAAGGTCATAGCCATTCATTCCTGGCATACAGTAGTCGGTGATAATCATATTGACCATAAGATCCTGCAACACACACCAGGACTTAGAATATGATCTTTTTAAAATCCATAGATTGCGTTGCCTCATCTTCCCATAATCAAAGAGGGGCGCCTCATACTCAAAAAATTACAAACCCTGAAAAGAAAACGTAATCTTACATTGTTACAATCTGAATTAGCAGATTGCCGGCTCTCATCGACCCCCAACACCTCCAACGCCCGAGCAACGCTCTCCACAACAGTGACTGCTGCACATAAAACATAATCATAATTAAGGAATTGGTTCAGAAAAACAAAAACGGTGAGAATAAAGCCGACTTATCCCACCTTTGTTAAACAGCATTTTGAGTAGTTTCTCAATAATTTTACGATCTATGATGCAGTCATCCACTGCCAACACATGAGCTTGGGAAGTGGATGAAGTTGAAATCATGAGCGTCTCCCTCGTCATCAGTTTTATTATAACAGGGAAGAAAGAGTTCATACAAACGATACCACATTTGCATTTGCTGCTCTTCCCGCTGTGAGGAGGCATGGCATTCTATAGTGCATTGGAACCCGCAAACGTTAGGAGTGATGGGTCCACCCGATTCATGTGAGCTTCAAAGCTCATTCAGGGTTTCTCCGTCGCTTCTTTATTTTTAGTTTTTTTTTTTTTAAAAAGAGACACTGGATTCTACAATCCTATAGATTTAGTGACGTCAAAAATATAAGCCCCTCTTTTCTTTTATCTAAAATGAAATTCTCACTTTAACGTTAAGGATTTAGGGTATCTATTTTATTAATTGTAGGGTTTTTAAGAAGTAATTTCAACCATGAATTAATGATCTTTGTATTCATTTTGTTAATTGTGGAATTTATAAGAAGTAATTTTAATGATGAATCAACTACCTTTTTATGTCAAAAATCATTTTTTAAAAATATGATATAGAATAAAATGTTATATTTATGTGTAATTATAATTATAATTTATTTATATATTTATTCATAATTTAAATTTAATTATATCTATTCCATTAAGATTGGTTTACAAGATTAAAAAAATATCAATATATAAATAAAAAAGAGAGCCAATAAAATTATTTAAGGAATATTTAAAATAAATTAAATTTAAAAAATAAGTAAAGTATAACTCGTAAACAATATAATGAAGTTTAGTTATAAAATTGAAAAAGTCAATAAAAAAAAAACGATGATACAAATATTTAAAGAACACTGAATATAATTTAGATTTAAAAAGAGGAGTAAAGAGTAGTTTGTAAACAATATTATGAAGAAAATTAAAAAGAGGGAATCCATCACAATGTAATGAAACCTTTTGTTTTGGTGAAAGTAAAGAATTGCGTGATAGGTATAAGGCCATTTGAATAACTAGGTTTACAACGCTTTATAAGTCTACCACATAAATTTGAAAGCTAGTTATGAGGCGTCTTCATAATGATGGTGTGAAAGAGTTCAAAGTAAAAAGTGATTACCTTGGTACATACCGCTCTAAGAAATTTGTCTCTAGAAAGACATTGACAAGGATTAACTATTTCCTAGAGAAAGAAAGTTTGAATCTCAAAGTTTCATAGAACTATCCTCTTATCTCATAATAAGAAGAGCATTTGAAAATAAAATAATTCTTAATTTCAAACTATAAAAAACATATTTGACAAATACGATACTTTTGAGAAATATAAAAATATAGATCAATATAACACTTATAAAAATATACTTAAAAATTTAAAAAAAAAAAAATCTTAAATTACAAAATAACTAAAATATAATATTTTTTAAAAATTAGATAAATCTATTAAAAATAATAATAATAATAATAATAATAAATAATATTAAAATTTTGAAAAATAAAACTCTAAACTCATACCATATAAATTAAAGATCGACTATATAAATGTTAATAAAAATACTCTCATTTATCTATCTTTTAGAGAGATCAAGATCGTCATTAAGAAGCTATACAATATTAAAATGAATAGGACAAAGAAATGGGAACGCTCATGCAATACCAATAAGAGTAATCCCATTGTCTCTTTGCTCCATGAAAAACTTCTAAACAAAATACGGATCCCTAAGGTGGCCTTTGGATAAATCGACTCGACTATGAAAAAAACTTGCCATACAACTTACCCACTTTGGATGAATTTATTAATAGTTTTGAAAATAATTACCCCCTTTCTTGTGCTCTATAGATACTTCATTGTGCATATAAATTTCTTTCCCCGCATACATGGAAATGACTAAGTGACAAATCTAATACATTTTAAAACTTCATTGTGCATATAAATTTATTGCCCCCACCTACGTATAATAGACAAAGTGACACATTTGGACTTATCGCCCTCTCTATTAATTTAACAAAATAAGAAGTAAAATCAAGGTTGTTAACATGGCTTTAACCCCTACCCCTACCCCTCCAATTCTTGACGCCCGTTTCAGGTTTAGTTTGGACTTTAACAAACAAGGCCTCTTAGTGAAATAAGTTCTTCATAAGATTCACATTTCTAGTGCAAGGATTCATAATCTTTCAACTTCACTCTCTTTCAATCCCCCAGATAGAAATAATCAAATCAAACAAGAAGCAAGAGATAAACAATATCATATTTCATAATATTTTGAAAACATTTAATTTTAGTTTAGTTAGTTTATTTGTAAAATAGTATTATTTTAAGATATTTATGCGTTTATCAATTATTAGTTTATATATTAATATATATTTTTAATATTTTAGTATTTATGTATTTCTTTTTATTTTAGGTTTTTCTCTCTCATTTAATTTTTTATTATTATAGGTTTGTTATGAGGAACATAAAATTGTGTTCTTGGTCTATTGGGAATATGTTATAATCTTAGTTTCTTTTTTTTTGGACCTTTCTAATCAATCTCATGTCTTGTGAACCTTTTTTTATTTTTTTTATATATTATATATCAGTGTGTACCAATAAAGTCCAAATTAAAATTTGAAAAGTCTATAAATTCATGGTTATATTAGTGCATAAAAGACAAATAAGAAAATGAATAAAAATTTTGAGTGCTAAGATTAAGATTAACAATAAGAATTTTACCATTTATTTTAAAGGTGTAATTGAAGTGTTTAGAGTAGTGTTTGATTAGAATCTTCATATTACATTGTGCCACTTATTTATGTTAGTTAAAATGCATAAAGGAATTATTGCTTGCATCCACGAATTATTTGTTAAAGTGCGTTACATAAGCCTTAACGTATTCTGTCAATTATAGGGTTCTTTATAAGTCAAACATCATCAATGAACCAAAGACATTTCAACAACAAAAATCAATCTAACGAATATAATTTAAAATAAAAATGTTAAACTTTTGAATAATTTTAATTTAAATTAGTTTACATATTTGTAGATAATTTTATTTTAATTATATCAATTACACTAAATGTTAAGATTGGTATTTAGAATTGATAAAGGTCCCTACACAAATTAAAAAGAGAGAATAAAAATATTTAAGGAATACTCAAAATTATTTAGATTTAAAAAGGGAGTAAAGAGCAACTCATAAATAACACAATGAAAATTGGTCCATAAGATTGAAAAAGTTTATATATAAATATAAAAAAGAGATTAGATAAAAATATTTAAGGAACACAAAATAAATTAGATTAAAAGATGAGTAAAGAGACACTCATAAACAACATGATGAAGAAGATAAAAAAGAGAGGTCTATCATAATGAGATAAAACTTATTATTTTGGGGAAGTACAAATAATACTAAAAGTAGTAAATAAATATATGATGCATATAAGGTCATGTAAATCTCTAGGTCTGTGAAGCCTTACAAGTCTACAATGTGAAATTAAAAGTTGACTACGTGGCCTATTTTTACTGAGATGGTGTCAAAGGGTTGGAAGTAGGTAGTGATTACCTTAGTGCATATCCCTTTGATGGATAGTGTCTAGAAAAAATTGATTTGGAGATAAAGAGCTATAATCTCAAATCTTCATTGAATTATCCTCTTGTCTCATAATAAAGAGAACATCTGAAAATAAAATGGTTTTTAGTCTTGAACCCTAAAGAGCATGTTTGATAAATACGATGCTCCTGAGGGATATGGAGGTCTTTCTCTATTAGGCCCCTTAGTTCGTTAAGTACAGGATTTATGCCAACATGACATACACATTGGCTTGAGACATCATTTTTCATGATGATGACATTTTGTCATTTTGGTGCCAACAAGAGGGTTCAACACATACCTTGCACCAGTTGGTAAGAAATTAACCAATTCTAGTATTTTTGAGGCATATTTCAAGTTGGGCGATACGTGGTGACTGTAGCACAAAGTTTTCAAGGTAATATTGGTGATGGGAATGATCACTAAGGCTTTATCTCAGCACTCGATGTGACATTCCACCCTAGGAGAGTTGTTCCTGGAAAGCTATAAAAGGAGCAAAATCTAGTGAAGTAAGGGGATGCAAAAATAGTAAAACAAAACTTTGATCAATTGGAAATACTCTATAAACATTACTATGGCCACCATTATACCTAGGAGTAGTATGGATGCCATTAAGGCTCCATTTGTAAGCACCCAAACTCACCTATGAGCCTTTGGGTTGTCAAGTAGCTTAAACTAGAAATTTACTCTATTCTAGATGCCATGAACTATATGATCTGTATTTAAACTTTGATTAATGACAAATAATGGTTGCAACACACATGATGAGTCTAGTGTATGCATATTTATATTTTTATTTGCATGTGAATGTAATGTTTTAATTTCATTTCGGTTATGTTGAGTAATGGTTATGCATACTTCTAGTTTACATCATTAATGGAGTCATTGTGATAAATGATGATGTCAACCATAACTTGTAGAAAAAGACTAAGTGTAGAGAGTTTGTTCCAAGTATTCCTACCCTTACTAGAAGTGTGAGCCTAGTATGAGCACTTAAACTAAAAGTATCCCCTTGACCCTTCAAGCACCGAAATGACATTAGGATTAGCTTAACAAAGTCTTCCACCCTTGTGACTCTAAGAACTAGTCCACCAAAAGACTTGCACCTACGAACTACTAGGCATAGTCCATGAAAGGCTTGCGCCTATAGATCTACATACCTTCTTGTGAATTGACCAAATCCCATAATTAATTTCTTACACCATGACACAACTATCCCAATGCAGGCCTTGGTTCCTTCTCAGCTATACTTCGATGAGAGCATAAATCTTGTGCCTTATGTGAATTAATATCAATGTAATCAAGTGTAAAATGTTGAGTGCAAAGGGTATATCCCATGTTTATGCCTGATTATGAGAAACTAATAACTGACTAGAAAAACTATGAGTGCCTTTTTCTACAATATTTTGGTTCCGTTGCTAGGACCTGTGTTGAATTTTGTTGTTGTAATGATGTGGAAGAATGATGTATCAATTATCCCTTCAAAACATCAAGCATTGGCTATAATAGGTGGAATATAGCTTTGCACTAAAGCATCCAACTTGCAAAAGACAAAAGCCAAGAAAATGGGTTCAAAATAACCTATATGATGCTATGTATAAGGTCTTTTTCTATGACCTACCTAAGCATGTGTACTAGTGGTTGGTTGCATATTCAACCCATAAAAGAAGAAGCTATAGATAGTGCTATGAGTGAATGAAGGAGCCCTTAAAGAAGATTGAGACCCTGGATGCCAATTGGACTAAAATAGTAGATAAATGGTGGCAAAGAGCATTGAATAGCTACATACTTGAGTTTATAGTCTTAACATACTCATACCCTAAGAAAGTAGAGTATTATTTTCTACACAACCCTAGAGGCATATTTGTGAAGGAATCCAGCACAAAGCTCAAAAAAATAATGGTAGATTACAGTTTTGAAACTTTGGGGATGGAGGGATAAATTCCTTTCACATATGGGCAACACAAAGGGGGAAAAGGGGGTGTGTAGGTGAGGTGTAATGGAAAGTGATGAAAAAATTGACACCTGAGAGTTTAGGAGATAGACCTATAATAAGAGATGATAGACTGATGAAAGATCTATAACCTAGAAGTGTCGAGAGAACTTGTAACAAGTAGGAAGGGCATGTGGAAGGATCTTTTTAAATACAGTAGTGTGAGGATGAGAGATATAATAAAGTGATAGATCAAGCTCAACATTTGATAGTTGTGTAATTTATTAGGTTCCTACAATATTTGGTAAATGAAGATACACTTGACGTGCCTACCCCCTTTAAACCTGAGGTACATGCTCATGTGCAGGATCCCCCACTTGAAGAAAGTATAGAAGTAATAATTGACACTTTTTTTGACAATAGATCTTTGATGTTTTGAAAACTTGGAGTTCAAATTTATGATTGAATAAATGATTCCATATGAGGAGGTGAGTGCAACTACCCTTAGACTATTGGGTGCTAACTCACCATAATAGAACTTAAGCACAAGCATATCAACTCAACCGATGTCAACAACACAAAGTGGGAAATAGCCCATAAGAAGTGGTCTAATGCCACAAGTAAGGAGCATAACACCATGAACATCAACTATGCCAGCAATAACAATAGGACCAATACCTAACCCAGTGATTGGAGGTGTTGAAGAACCACCGCCAAGATAGACGCTAGGGGGACATAAGCCTTAGATCCTAACTACTCCCCCCATAATAAATATACTATGAAATAGCCATGCACTTACCAGAGTATAGCAATATGGATAATGTCGTAGTGTATATACTAAAGTGTGAACTATAGTGGCATGTGTAGGGCATAACCTAATCGTAGTGCAAGGTGACCCAATTTATGACCACTCTTCTTAATTTCACCCATACCCGATACAAGAAATTTGACCCTAACCAAGCTATGGTTGACTATGATACCATGAAAGAATCATTTTTGAAGGAATTTGACATTCCAAAATTTGAATAGTAGAGCATTATTGTGCTCAAGGAGATTACCCAAGGACTCTCAAAAAGTCTATACCTATACAATACAAGGTTCAAAACTCTTCAATCAAATCTTCCATATGATATTCACCCTTCCTAGCATGTGTAGTGGTTCATTGGAGGGTTTCTAGTGCCATTTTGAAGAGTGATTTGAAATGAAAACTTTTTTGACCCTCACAAATCACTTGGAGTCACACTTAGAGTTGAGGTAGTCAAAAGCCTAGATAATAAGATCCACCCATTCATGGAGGCAAAGATCTCATCTATGGCATCCCAACTCCAAAATCTCATCATTAGTTGATCATAAGACACTTGAAATAGACTATGGTGCATCGACTATGAAGTAAAAATCCATAACTAGACTAATTGTCCATAGAAGAATGTGTGCACCCTACTTCTAAGCTATGAATTTTATTAAAAGGCACATGACATCTATAACTACCCTTTGTTGTAATGTTCTAGCCAAGTCAACACAACCATCTATAATCAATTGTGTGATGCCTACACCCATACCATTGTTGAGTGTTGGGTGATTGATGAAATGCATAAGAAAATGGAAAGAGGTACATGATAGGCCACTACAATAATTAGAGGGTAGGATAACCAAAGAAATGAAGGCTACAGTCAATAGAATACTAGCTTTAGGATGTAATAATGTGTTAAAGGGCAAGGTGGAGGATGTGGTGGTAGAATATTCCCACCATGCTCATGTTATAAGTATGGCTCGACAGAGCATTATTAATGAGAATGCCCTACCCATCCTACATGTGGGTATTGTCGAGGGTCCCATAAGGTTGAAGAATGCTTTGATTTGTACAAAAAGTTGACCCAAGGTAGGCTTAGCATAAATAAGGGTGAAAGAATGATCAGGCATGAACCAAAGATGGACAAGTAGACCCTAAAGGTGTAACTAAATTACACAGAGATAATCAAGGTACAGGTGATTATTCACAGTAAATTCACTACTTAATTTATAGTTGTGCCAATACCTAAGTTACTCTTATAATATGAGGATAAGGTTTATACTGAGTGCATAACATGGCCTCAACCTAAATCTGCTTCATACCCAAACCTGACATGCCAAAAATATATATTTCAATAGGATATGAATGTCATCCAAAGCCTTCAAGGGGAGCTCTAGTTAGCATGAGACCTTGAAGTGTAAGTTGCCACCACTTATAAAAATTAGAGAAACCAGGAAGTTGAGATACAAGAATTAACTGAGATCTTGTGCCTCCTATAAATAGAGGGAATGTTTCCCCTATTAAAGAACTTGCTCCTGGGGCATGTGGGTCAAAATCAAGTTGAGGTCACTATGCCACACATGGAGAGGGCACAAGAATTTTGGCATACACAAAATGTGGAATACAAAAAAGAACTCCTTGTGGACACCACTATTGATGGATGTTTTCTATTTATGAGGTCCTTGTAGACACAGGTGCCAAGGTCAACATCTTGATAAAGAATGCCTTAAAGAAAATGGGTAGGTTAGCCTTGAGGCCTTCCCCTCATGTACTTTTCATGGCCAACAAGACTCAGGCACAACCTATCAGAATTTTGAAGAGCATAGTTGTAGACATCATGGGCATCAAATTTTAGGCTGACTTTGAAGTGATCGAGTTAGTAGAACAAGACAACTACCTAGTACTTATAAGAAGGCCATGGTGTTATACAACAACATAGATATGTATTTTAATAGGCACTACATGACATTTGAGAATAGAAAGGAGAGGGTAGTTATACCCCTCTCACAGGAATAAGAACCCCTTGTGTCAAGAGTGTGGACCTCAAGGATGAGATCAACCACATATATAACATCACAACATAAGGTGTTGAGATGCTAGACCCTAATGATCAAGGAATTCTTTCTTGGAAAGATGGGCAATCAGCCTCAGACACCATCGATGTTGCTTGCGACCAATGGGTCAAGGAAGCATATGAGACCACTAGTCAAAGATGTCACTTGGTGCGCATAAAGGTGCCAAAACTAGTAAAGATAGGCTAGGTCCAGATTGATCGCACTTATAAAAGGTGGGTCCCTTACGACAAGAAGGGAAAGAGTGTTTCACCTTAGTAAGGGAAAACTTGCAGCACTCCCTAGATACAAAGGGAGTAATCTAGTGGAGGATTATATCTAAGACCTCAAATCATGAATTTCAAAAGAGGTAGATAGAATGGGTGTACTAGTGTATACACTAAAGAGCACTTCCATTCATTGGTGGGTAGTACAAAATATTGGCTTGCCAATTTAGTTAGATGTGAAGGTAACCATTTACACTATATTCAAGAAGAGTAATGAGGAACTAGACATCTCAACCTACTCTAGTGATTTTGACCTAATGGCACATGTGTGCCTTTATGAATAAACTTGGACTATCAACGGTGAAAATTCCCCAAGGAATTTATGGGTACATACCTTCTATGGTACCTTAAAGATTTGGGCATGGGCATGGTACATTTTTAATGAGACGTGTCATAAGACAACTGACTAGGATGCACTTAAGGAATGTTTTCTTCACACCTTCTCCTTTTTTTTACAAAACCTTGAGCTCATTGAGCCATTACAAGTAGTTCAAAGGCTAGTATTTAAGGACACTACAATACTATAGGAGTGCCTAAAATACATGTTCAATGAGAAAGTGTTGGTGATCCTAATTTTATTTGAAGAGAAAACCTTCAATAGTGACTCTAATGACAATGATGATGAAACATGGAAGGTGTGCAACTAGAAGAATCTGATAGCATAAGAAAGTTGGTACACCGATTTAAGGATAATGCCCCAGAATAAGAAAACCCTACCCATCTTTGGATAAAAATGATTGAGGGCATCAAATAAGTTAAGGATTTATATTGGGTGAAGAATGAGCCCTACCATGTGTCGCTAAAAACTATTAAGGTAGATATTATCTCAAAAGGAGAACCAAAGATTGCTACTCTAGGCACCTATTAGTCTGATACAGAGTTGATACATATTATAGACCTCCTGAAGGAATTATAAGACTTGTTCCCTTGGAATTACTAAGATATGAAAGGCACATACCCATCCCTTATGAAGATGAGCATCAAACTAGTCGATAGTGCAAAACCTTATAGGATGAACCCAAATATTCACACCAAGGTCAAAATAGAGATTGATGGTATGCTAGCCACAATAATAATCTACCATATGCAAGAATCTAAATGGGTTAGCCTCATAGTCATCAATATTAATAATGATGGGTGCATCTAAATTTGTGTTAACTACATATTATTGAATGCTGCTTGTGTAACTGACCCCTTTCTAACTCTGTTCATTGATGAAATTTTGGATGGCATCATAGGTTACAACATATACACTTTTATTGATGGGTTCTCAAGATAATATCAAGTCTAAATTGAGGAGGACAAGCCCAAAAATACCTTTACGATATAATAGAGTTGTTTCACATATAATATGATGCCCTTTGGACTAAAAAATATGCCAGTCGTATTCTTTTGAGTGGTGATCACTACTTTTAAAGATTTCATTCACAAGGTCCTCCAAGTGTACTTAGATGATTAAACTATGTATGGATTAGTGAAGGATCATTATGACAAATTGTGCCTAATGTTTGAAAGGTGTAAACAGTTACAGATTTAATTGAACTTAAAGAAATGTGTTTTCATAATGCTTTTTGGCACTTTACTTAGGCACATCATCTGCAAAGATGGTCTTCTCATTGATCTAGTGAAGATTGCCATCATCCTTCAACTCTAGACCCCATCAATATAGAAAGATGTTTATGAATTTTTTGGCCATTATGGGTACTGTAAGAATTTTAAAAGGAACTATGCCAAGATTGTAGCATAACTAGAAGAGATCTTGTGAAAGGATGGCCCATTCTATTGGAGCATAATGTAGGAAGATACATTTTAGACCTTGAAGCTCAAATTAGCAAGTGCATCAATATTAAAATTTCCCAACTAGATGAATCCCTTCCATGTCTATGTCAATGCATCTAGTATTATGATCGATGCCATTCTGGTGCAACCAAGTGGAGGCAAAATAGACCATCCCATTTCTTTCACAAGTAAAAAACTGACCAAGGCAGAACAAAACTACACCACAATCGAGTATGAGGTGTTTGCCATGGTCTATGCCCTATAAAAGTTTTGGTAGTAATTATTAGTGACCCCCTTTATCTTCTTTATTGATCACGAGGTGCTTAAGTACCTAGTGAACAAGCCCATTCTCCACGAGTGCATTTGTTGATGGATTATTTTGTTTTAAGAGTTCCAATTCACTGTTGTAGTACATCCTAGAAAATAAAACTTGGACCCAGACCACCTATCCCAAATCAACTCTAATGATGTGGTAATGCCTATAGAAGATGATATTCCTAATACACAACTATACAAGGTCCAGTACATCTCAAAAGACTTGGTAGAGATCACCATAGTTTTGACATCTAGATCTGTGCCCTAGATTATGATGACTAAAGAGAAGAAGTAACTCATAATTCATGATTTCCATTTTTACTCATTAACATAGAACTATATAAACTAAGGCAATATGAGGTACTGTGTTGATGTGTCATAGAGTAGAAATGGGACTAAGTATTACAAGAGGCATATGAGGGGATTATTGGAGGCCATTACATTAGATATGATATGGCACATAATGTACTATAATCAAGCTGGTGGTGGCCCACCCTATTCCTAGATGTAAAATAATGCACCAAAACATGTGACATTTGCTAGCACACATGAAAACCAAATCATCGAGATGAGATGCCTCTCATCCCCATCCTTGCCCAAGTGTCATTTGAAAAATGGGCCATTGACTTTGTTGGGCCTATTACTCTTACTGAGAGGTGCACAGGTGCATGATATATTATAGTGGCCACATATTACTTCACGAAGTGGGCTGAGGAAGCATCAACCAAAGATTGTATAGTTACCACCATATCAAGGTTTATCTAGGAGAACATCATCAGTTGTTATGGATGCTCACTTAGCTTGACCAATGATTATGGTACATACTTTATCAACATAACCATTTAGATCCTATTGATTGAATATATGGTGGTGCACCATATGATGACACCTTATCATCCCCAAGAAAATGGCACCACTGAGTTGTTCAATAAGATATTGGGATTGTGCCTCAAAAAGATATGAGATGTTGGTCACAAAGGTTGGGATGATCATGTGTCATCAATGTTATGGGCCTATCACACTACATATAAGCACCTGAACAAGGCTAAACCATTTCAACTAGAGTTTGGTGCAAATTTTATTTTATCCATGGAATTTATAATGCCCTCATTATGTATCACATGAATTGGTCAATTAGATGACCAAGACTCTTTGAGCGCATGCTTAGAATACGTGGATCACTTAGACAAGACACAAAACCAAGAAAGATAAAACTAACAAATAAAAAAGGTGTGATAGAAGCTATGGCATGATAAACATATTAAGTACAAGGTACTTACTAAAGGAGCACTGGTGTTGCTATATGACTTAAAGTACCTCAAGCACCTATAAAAGCTATAGATTAGGTGGATGGGATCTTATGTCATCCACAGTTTATTGGAGATTGAAACATGTAAGTTGCACATGTTGATAGGTGAAATGCTCCTTGGGCATTTCAATGGAAACTGATTAAAGCCCTATAATCACTAGGATGGCACTTGCATCATTAAACACGGACTTCCTGGTCACAAGTCTATTACTTTATGTTAACCATAATAAAATTTAGTGCAATCCAAATATTTCCTTATATTTGTTTCATTTGTATTGAGTGAATAAGTGTGGTCCTTTTAGGCCCACAAGAGAACTCTTTTGGTGCTTATAGTCAAGTGAGTTGAGAATAGATGCTTTTTAAGTGTCTGAGGCTAGACACCTAAGTTTTTGGGTGTGTGAAGTTTTCTATATTTAGAAAGATATGAGCAAAATTTGATAAAGGGAGGTGCATAAAATGCTAGTACACAAAAAATAAGAAAAGAGAGAATGAAGCGTTGGAGGACCAACACAAAGATTTGTATGGGGTAGGGAAACCTGAAGCAAGAGATATGGAAGCATAAAGAAATCAACCAAGAAAGAGATGTGCGCCTAAAAGGAAACACAACACTAAGAAGAGATGGAACCTAGGAGGATGAATCATGTGCATGTGAAGAGTTACACCTAGTTTCCATAATAAGGGTAAAGGTTATGCCATGGTGAACAAAGTTCAAGAAAAATATGGTCAAGTTAGCTATCACCTACCCAAAGCTCAACATGAAGTGACCATTTGAATCACCTATCACTTCATCAAATAAACTATTAGAAATATTTAATGCTATGATAGAAGAGGCACAAAGATCCATAAATGAGAATGTGGTAGTGGATTTTTGTGGATTTCATGGGTTTAACAAATTTTAATACATATATACACTGCCATGCTATTAATAACCAACCATTAATGAGGTAACTAAGGTATAAAGAGGTGAATGGAAAACTAGACTAGGTTATAAACCTTGTGCAAATATAAACTAGAACATAGAGCCAAACTAGAGTCAAAGCCACCAAAAAACTAGAAAATGCTACCATGATGAAAACCAGAGCATCCACAACCCCCAAGTAAGAATGGTTGAACCAAAATAGAGATTGAATTTCATTTTTAAATGGAAAAGATGTGAGTGGAGAGGAATTGAGAGAGAAACTAGGCAAGAAAAGTTTTATAGCATGCCAAGGCCACCATTAATGGTGCATAAAGCTCGAGAGTTAAAAACATAGTCAGATTCGATGACTATGAAGGAGTGCCAAGCAAGATTAAGGGCTTCAAAAAGATCAACCAACCATGCTTTAATAAAAATTGGTTCAGAATGGGAAAGAAAAGATTAAGTATAGGTTCATTGAAGGCATAAAAGGATGCCAAAAAGGAGAAAATGGTGAAATAAGTAGCCACTACAAAATGAGAGGTGCATCTAGTAGAAAGTGTTAGCATCATAGTGATAGACCCTAAAGCAAGCATAAATCTTGCTTATAGAGAGATACAGTTCCCTCGAGAGGTTATAGTGGGTGAAAAATGGGTATCCTTTGCACACATGTATAGATTGAAGGAGTATAACCATCAGACACATAGAAACGCACAAGAAACTCAATCAAGTGTAGATTGTTGAGTTGTGGAGCTAAAAACTTCAACTCTTTACAAACAGAAGGAACAGGAAGGTTGCTGAGATCCAGGAGCACCGGCGTCGGCAACAGGACCGATGTCAGTCGTGACCCAGTGCAAAAGGCCACCGGCGACGGTAGGGAGTCGGCCGACGTCGGTAGAACCAGACTAGCAGGGACCGACATCGGTCGCCTGTGTGTTCCTGAACTGCTCGTTACACAGACAGTTAGTTAAGTGAATGAAGTGTTTGCATGTAAAGGCCAGTTAGAGTCTTTGATTGTGAGGTTAATTGTCTAAATTAAGAGTCTAAGTTAGTGTTTGAGTTAGGGATCTATTTATAGACCCATTGGCATGTATTGTAATTAAGGCATGAGATAGAAAGGAAGGCAAATAAGTTGCTTCCATTGTAAGATCATTGAGTTGCAGGTTGTTGCAAGCTCATAGGGGATCTACATGTGAGTATGGTCTATTGAATTGCAGGTTGCAGGTTCATGGGAGATCAACTTGAAGTACTTTTGAGTGATTGGTGAACTGGCAGGGTTATTACTGACTAGTTGGAGAGGTGAACACCAATTCTATTTGTGAGTTGGTTGTTGGGACCGTTTTTGGTGTAGGAGAGTGTTGTGTGAGAAGAATTACTGTACACTTGAGGTGTGGCAAACCTCTGTAAGGTGAAAGAGTGTGGCGGCTCTTTGTTGTATTCTTTTCTGTAAAGTGTTAATACAAGATAGTGTATTGTCTCTCATATACTGTGCTATTGGTGAATCCTAGCTATTTGTGTTTCTGGTTATTTCTTCATTTATAATTGCTTATATTTGGTAATCATACTGTGCTCTTTCTGAGGAGCAAGATCCAACAAGAGGAATCAGAACAGAGGTGTGTTTGTTCTTGGACTTCCCTGACAAGTGGTATCAGAGCTTTTGGTTGGGATACTAACAGATTGGATTAGATCTGGTTAGTGTGTTTTGATTACAGGAACTCACAGGGTTTCTGTTTGAGTGGGAGTTGAGCAATGACAGAAGACAGTAAGCTACGGATGGAAAAGTTTAATGGCAAGAACTACCAATTATGGAGGATGCAAATTGAGGATTATCTGTATTAAAAAGATTTGTACTTACCATTGGGAGGGGTTACTTGCAAACCCTTAGATATGAAAGATGAAGAATGGGAGGTTCTTGATCGGAAGGCTCTGGGATCTATTAGATTGAGTCTTGCATCATCTGTGATTTCCAGCTTATCACAATGTAAGACAACGATGGAGTTGATGAAATCTTTGGCAAATTTATATGAAAAACCCTCAGCTTCTAATAAGGTATTTCTTATGAAGCGTTTATTTAATTTGCAAATGTTGGAAGGTGGATCTATTCATAGCCATCTTAGTGATTTCTATGGTTTAGTAAACCAGCTAAGTTCAGTCAATATTGTATTTGATGATGAAATTAGAGCTCTCTTAATTTTGTGTTCATTACCTGAAAGTTGGGAAGGTTTGGTAATGGCAGTTTCTAATACTGTGTCTCCTTCAAAAGTCTTAAAAGTGGATGATGTTGTGAGTGTAATCTTGAATGAAGAGATATGCATGAATAGCACAGGTGAATCATCAGGAAATGCTTTGAGTGTTGAAGGCAGAGGAAGGCAAAGAGAAAAGATAGAGCATGGGAGATCTAGGTCCAAGACAGGAAGAAGATCCAAGTCCAGGTATGGCAGAATAACCTGCTGGAAGTGTGGAAAGCAAGGGCACTTAAAGAGAGATTGTAGATCAGGTACAGATCAGCATGAAGAACATGAAGAAGAAGCAGATGTTGCAGATTATGCTGCACGAGATGCTCTGGTATGTTCTTTGGATAAAGTAGAATCTTGGGTTTTAGATTCTGGTGCCTCTTTTCATGCATCCCCACATAGGGAATTTTTTCATGAGTATGTCCAGGGAGATTTTTGAGAAATTTATGTAGGGGATGGTAAGCCTTATCAGATTGTTGGCAAAGGGAAAGTGAAGCTGAAACTGCAGACAGGTAACACATGGGTGTTAAAAGAAGTCATGCATGTCCCAGTTCTGGAGCGGAATTTAATTTCTGTTAGAAGTTTGGGTGATGAGGGTTGCACAGTAACTCTCACAGCGGACTCTTGGAAGGTTACCAAGGGTACACTTGTTGTAGCTAGAGGTAAGAAAGTAGGTACGCTTTATCTATCTACTTGTACTACTGATTCTCTTTCTAGGTTTTCTACTTCAGCTGTAGATTCAGAGATGTGGCTTGATAGGCTTGGTCACACAGATAAGAAAGAGATGCTTGTTCTTGAGTCAAAGGATATGCTTTCAGATTTGGAAGGTATGGATCGTGGTTTCTGTATGCAGAAGAAGAAGGTAACGTTTCTTGAGGAACCCGATGTTAGTGACAAGAATAGGAAAGCCTTGGTTTTTAAAGAGAAGGTGACAGATAGAGTTCAGCACAAGATGCAGAAGAATTCTGAGTAGAGCAAGGGTGATTTGGACAAGGATTTGATCCAAAAAGAGCTCGCGGGAAAAAGTCAGGTCTCACAAGAAAAACACAGAGATCGACGTCGACAGGAAAACTGGCATCAGCGTCCAGACAAGGACCGACGTCGGCTATGTGAAGACCGACGTCGGTGACTCAGGGCAGATATTGACCGGCGTCGGCCAGGGGAAACCAACGTCGGCAAGGTGGCAGTCGCAGGAAATTGACTTCGATCGTCTGCAGACTGAGATGTGACTGGCATCGGTTACTGAGATGAATTTTGGGTGGACAGCAAGCTGTCATGGAGTCTCAAGCACCTATATGGAGGACTGAAGGTGTAAGTAAGTCCTTAAATTCATCATTTCCCTTCTTTACACTACTTGTTGCTCACTTATGGCATAGGACCAGGAAGTTATTGAAGAAGCAGAATAGGTAAATCCAGGAAACAGTGGGAGCTAGGCATGGATGAGGATGTGATTCCTTGGAGGAGAACCAAACAGGTGTTTTGGGTAGAGTGGCCAGCTGGAAGTAAGCACTGAGAGACGAATGGATGTTCAAGATAAAGAAGAGCGGAAATGGATACGTGAGATGGAAGATCAGGGTATATGGTCTTGCATTAGCTGCAAGGCAATGGAGGTTTGATCATTGTGTTTCTCTTTACCAGGTTGGATAGTATTAGCTACACTATCCTATTTCTGTATGATGTGCTTGTTGCAGAGTTACATATATAGGTATTGTTGAACTAAAGGTAAAGCTAGTTCAAGTGTTTGTCATGGAGAATCTGGGAGCAGCAAGATTCTTTGGCATGAGTGTGTTCTAGAGACATGGTAGGTCATATGTTGACTTTGTCTCAGGATGATTGTGTGAAACCGGTTAGCACGCCGATGGTTGGACAGTTCTATGAACAAGTGTCTTGATTCACATAATGAGTTTGAGTGCATGGTATGTACTAAACTTGAGTTTTCCCAAGCAGTGGGAGTTGTCACAAGTTGGAGCCAATCCGAGAGAGAACCATTGGAGGACAGTTCAATGGATTCTTACAGGGACTAGCAGCAGGTGCACATGCTATGCAGGTTCAGGTTAATTTCTGCATGGTTGTAGATGTGGATGTGGCAGGTGATTTGGATGACAGGTTTTACACTACAGGTTTGTGGTGGTTGGTCTTCAAGAGTGATCTTGAGGAGGGATACAAAGCCAAGGGAACAAACTAGACTAAGTACAGGTTGTAGCTGTTTATCTCCAAGTGGGAGATTGTTGAGTTGTGGAGCTAAAAGCTTCAACTCTTTGCAAACAGAAGGAATAGGAAGGTTGCTGAGATCTAGGAGCACCGACGTCGACAGCAGGACCGACGTCGGTCGTGACCCAGTGCAGAAGGCCACCGGTGACGGCAGGGAGTCGATCGACGTCGGTAGAACCAGACTAGCAGGGACCGACGTCTGTCGCCTGTGTGTTCCCGAACTGCTCGTTACACGGACAGTTAGTTAAGTGAACGAAGTGTTTGCATGTAAAGGCTAGTTAGAGTCTTTGGTTGCGAGGATAATTGTCTAAATTAAGAGTCTAAGTTAGTGTTTGAGTTAGGGATCTATTTATAGACCCATTGGCATGTATTGTAATTAAGGCATGAGATAGCAAGGAAGGCAAATAAGTTGCTTCCATTGTAAGATCATTGAGTTACAGGTTGTTGCAAGCTCATAGGGGATCTACATGTGAGTATGGTCTGTTGAATTGCAGGTTGTAGGTTCATGGGAGATCAACTTGAAGTACTTTTGAGTGCTTGGTGAACTGGCAGGGTTATTACTGACTAGTTGGAGAGGTGAACACCAATTCTGTTTGTGAGTTGGTTGTTGGGACCATTTTTTGTGTAGGAGAGTGTTGTGTGAGAAGAATTACTGTACACTTGAGGTGTGGCAAACCTCTGTAAGGTGAAAGAGTGTGGCGGCTCTTTGTTGTATTCTTTTCTGTAAAGTGTTAATACAAGATAGTGTATTGTCTCTCATATTCTGTGCTATTGGTGAATTCTAGCTATTTGTGTTTTTGGTTATTTCCGCATTTATAATTGCTTATATTTGGTAATCATACTGTGCTCTTTCTTAGGAGCAAGATCCAACAAGAGGAATCAGAACAGAGGTGTGTTTGTTCTTGGACTTCCCTGACATAGATGGTTGATATAAGGAAGAAGACTAAAGTGAGTGTGACACTCTTTGACATCTCCATCCAAGACAAACTAGTGATGATAAGTGTGACCCAATTATATGAGCTACCAAGTTTTAACAAACTAAAGGAATTGGTGAAATTCCTCCTCTCACACATCCATGATGATAGGTTTTATTTCACAAGGAGGTGCATGAGGATCTCTATGTGCCTCATCAGTTTAATCACAATGCTCCTAGGTGCAAGGGAAGACATACACCAGATGATGGAGTATGAAGTAGAGGTTGAAAGGGTCATGAATATCCTAGGCTACTATAACGAAGAGTTTGCATTCCCTATTAAGGATATCTAGGACCCTGACATGAGAGTAGTGGCATGTATGGTTAGCTCTAAACTATGCCCTAGAGGTCATTGGTTTGACACCAACAAGACCTACTTGTGCATCATTGATCATATGGCACAAGGGGAAAAGTTTAACTTCTCCAAATTAATTATTGAGGAAATTATTAAGAATGTGCTGGAGTGCCATAAGGTATGAAAGACCTTTAGGTGGGGATCCATGCTGATATTAATTATGATGGAGGAGATCAGTATGCCAGATGGTGATGGTGATAACATATGGGTGTTACCACCCCATAATGACTCCGTTGTGATGAATTATCAAGACTTCATATGCCCACCTAGCTTTTTGTAAAAATACAAAACAAGGGTGAAAGGGTGGTGTGTTTGATAGATCGAGACCTTTGGGAGTGAATGATGCATCCTTCAGGAGCTCCCCAAGCATATGGTAGGAAGAGTGACCATCATAATAAAATATTTATCTATAGTGCACCTGGTGCTCATAGATTTAAACCTATCCAAATGGTTAAAGTTGCCTTATGCATTTTATACCAAGTATTTCATGGTGGTGCTAAGGAGGATTCCCAATGTGTAGTAACTAGAGATCCTAGTGAAGACCATGGATCAAAGCAAAAGTATGTTGAGGCACTAGTATGTTCACCCAAGAGTAAAGGGAACTAATAATGAGGAGGATTACTTTGATAAAATAGACCTTTATCCCCTCTAGAGGGAGATAATAACTGGGTGCATCTTCAACCTCTATTATGAGATGAAGCCACATAATAAGGGTACTGATCTTGAAAAAGATGATCACCCCCTCCTAATCGGTGATGAAGGGAAGCCAAAATAAAAGATGTAGGATAAGACCCCCTAGAAGAAGTGGAGGGATAAAATTGAAGAGATCATGAAGCACATCAAATCAGATATTACCTCTGGTGAATAAACTACACCTCCAGCTCCCAAGAAACACGTGAATTTCATACTAGAGACTACTTCCTCCATCAAGAAGCATAAAAATAAGAAGTCTAAGGGACCCATTATATTCCTAACTATATCTCTATTATAAATGGAGAAAGAAGAGACCCTTGTGCTTAGAATAGAAGATAAGGTAGAAGAAGAAAGGCTAGGGACATATATCCTATAGGAAGAAGAAGAGGAAGAGGAGCCCAACACCAAGGATGTGCAAGAGGCCCTCCAAAGTATCACAATCATTTTGCTTAAATAACAAAAGGTGCCAATGATCTCCTATCCAACAAATAACTCTCCACACCACCTCTATAAATAGAAGAGGAAAAGAGAAGGATATGGAAGAAAATGGGCCTAAGCGAGGAGGACATTGAAAAGGTACTAGTGCTTGAAGAGAAGTGCATACTAGCCAAATAAAATGAAAAGGGCAAGGTAGAAAAAAAGCCAAGAAGGTTCCTGCAAGCATATGACTAGCCATTTAAGTAACCAAGAAAGCACATAGTACGCCCACTAGGAAGGTAGAAGAAGCTTCACAAGAGGTGCACCTGAGTAGTGAAGGGGAGCCTAAGAAGGTAATACTGGTACCTTGGAAAAATAAACAAAGATAACAAAGGAAACCCAACAATAACAAGGTGATGCTAGCACCAAAGGGATTACCCTAAAGGTGAGCATTGAGAAAACCTAGGAGGAAATAATGAACAAGGAGAGAAGTCTGAGGAAGAAACCCCCAAGGAATAAATGGATGAGTCCTTTGAGGAAAACACCAAAAAAAGAAGTGGCACCAATGAAAAGGAATAAGAATAAATATATATGGTTTTTGTCAAGAAGGATGATGTAGAATTGAGCATAAGGTAAAAGGTGCATAAGGGATGGGAGGATGAAGACCTTTACATGTTTGACACAATGCCCCCCAAGCTACCATAACTAGCACATGCAAATAACTTGTGTTTGCATTTGATCACAATTAGGAATTAGATTTTACATAATGTAAGTTTTGATATTTATCGAGAGATAAATAGTAATTGGTTAGTGTGTAACCATATGGATAATACAGTAAGATATGATGTTATCGCATATAATGTTTGTTATTAGATATATATTACAAAGAGAGTTTGTAATATATTATTGTTGTATGGGTAAGTGGTTGAGAGTTTCTAGGGATTTAGGAATCCCTTATTATAGGAATTATAAGTCCTATATATTTCTAAGGGTGTTAAAATGAATTAATAGAGGAGATTATTATTATTTATGTGATTAAATTATTCACTGTGCTTTCTATATTCTACAACATCAATTAACCCATTGCATGTGTTAAATTCTTTGTATTGGCTCCTTAAATACCCAACAATCACTATATGGATGAGCCTCACTTTGAGGTACCCAGAGAGGCTACTTAAAGCCTACAAGAGCATGAGGAGGGGTAGGACTCCCTCCTCATAAACCCTTATGCCATGAACTTAGTGTGATATATGAATACACTGATTAGGATGGATACCAAGGTTGTATGCTAGAATATAATCAATGATGACAGGATGAGAAAATGGAAGCTACTCCACAAAGAATCCCAAGAGGAAGCAAAGGCCAATAAGTTTAAGCTATAATATCTCTATGAGCACATAAAGATAGCCAAACCATCCCTTCTGGTTGACTTTGATACTTTGGACCTCTCTGATGTTGATAAAATTTGTGTGTTAGTGGAGCAGATGCTCCTAAGGTTAAAACTTGAGCCAACATAAGAAGAAGAAGATCCCTGCATCATGATATAGAAGGAGGTTACTACTAAGATTAAAGAGGTACAATACCTCTTTGAAAAACTATAGGAGGGTATAGATGTAGTTGATGCCATCTTCTTAAGCTTCTCAAACCAAGCATTAGTCATAGATGTACACCTCAAGTAGGTAAAGAAGGAGAACGAGAAGTTGATGAAGTAGGTGTTTTCAAAAAGTAGGTTGGAGTGGGTGCAGATCATGGGGAATGTGAATGTGCTAAGCACCCAAATCAAGGACCAATACCAAAACCTAGAAGCATTCTTTTATGCTTTATAGACTAATGCCTATGAATAAAGAGCAATCCTAGATGGGAGTGTGACTTAGGCTAAGGAAAATGTAGAGGCCTTTCAAAAGGAGCTATAAAAGACTGATGTGTTTGTGCTTAGTACTACCTCCACCAAAATAGATAGTGTCACTAAATAAATCAAGGTCACCATTAAGGGTTTTGAAGAATTCAACACCAAACTTAAAGAAAAGACACTCGAGTTTGCATGCTAAAGACCTTGACATCCTAGTCCAAGGACATAATAGAAATTTTATATGGGGTAATGTTGGGTGACTTAGTTTGTTAAGTAAAATATTCATACTAGCATGACATACACATTGGCTCAAGGCATCATTTTTCATGATGATAATATTTTGTCATTTTGGCACCAGTTAGAGGGTTCAATGCATACCTTATGCTAACTTGCAGGTGACTAACCAATTCTAGGATTTAGAAGGCATCTTTCAGGTTGGGCAATACATGGTGACTACAACATGAAGTTTGCAAGGTAATGGAGCTAGCAAGAATGATTAGTATGGCTCTAGCTTGACATTGAGTATGCGTATTCCACCTTGGCAGAGATGTTTTTAGAAATCTATAAAAAGAAAAAGATCTAGTAAATCAAGGGGATGCAAAAATAGTGCATCAAAGCTTTGATGAATTGGAAATACTTTGTAAACATTATTATGGCCACCATTAGACCTAAGGGTAGTATGGATTCCATTAAGGCTCAATTTATAAGCACCCAAGATTGCTTGTGAGCATGTGGCTTGATAAGTATCTTAAATTAGGCATTTACTTTGTTCTAGATGCCATGAATTGTATGCTCTATATTTGATCTTTGATTAATGACAAAGAATGGTTGTAGTGCACATGATGAATCTGGTGTATATGTCTTTATATTGTTACATGAATGTGAATGTAATGTTATAATTTCATTTCAGTTATGTTAAGTAATGGTTGTGCGTGCTTTTGGTTTACATCATTAATGGAGTCACTATGATAAATGATGACATCAGCCATAAATTGTAAAAAAAGACTAAGTGTAGAGAGTCTGTGCCAAGTGTTCTTAAACTAAAAGTAGCCCCTTGACCCTTTAATCACCAAAATGATGTTAGGCTTAGCTTAACAAAGGTTTGTGCCATTATGACTCTAAGAACTAGTCCACCAAAAGACTTACGCCTATAAACCACAAAGCATAGTCCATGAAAGGCTTGTGCCTATAGATATATAGACCTTCTTATGAATTGACTAAGTCACATAATTAATGTCTTTCAGCATGGTACAAGTAGCCTAAAGTGAGCCTTGGTTCCTTCTCAGTTGTGCTTTGGGTGAGCATATAAGGCTTGTACCTCATGTGAATTGATGTTGATGCAACTGAGTGAAAAATTTTAAGTGCAAAGGATATACCCCATGTTTTCACCTAATTATGAGAATTCAAAAACTGACTAAAATAATTTTGAGTGCTCTTTTCTAAAATATTTTGGTTCTGTTTCTAGGACCCATGTTGAGTTTTGTTATTGCAATGGTACGAAAGAAATATGTATCGAATCTCCCTCAAAAACATTGAACGTTGAATGTAACAAGTAGAAGATAGATTTATAATGAAGCATCTAACCTAAAAAAGACAAAAGCCAAGAAAATGGGTTTAGAACAACCTATATAATGTTGTATACAAGGTATTTTTATATGAGTTACCTAAGCATATATATTAGTGGTTGGTTGCATATTCAAACCACAAAATAAGAAGCTATGGATAGTTTTATGAGTGGATAAAGGAGTGGTTATAGAGGCTTGAGAACCTAGATGCCACTTGGACTAGAGCAGTAGATAAATGGTGGCAAAGAGTGCTGAATAGCTACATACTTGAGTTTATAGTCTTAACATATACATGCTCTGAGGAAGTAGAGTACCAATTTCTATGCAACCCTAGAGGCACATTTGTGAAGGAAATTAGTCCAGATCTAAAAAAGCTAATGGTGGATTACATTTTTTAAACTTTGGGGATAGAAGGCTAAAGTCCTTATGCATATGGGAAACACAAAGGGGGAATAGGGGATGTATAAGTGAGGTGCAATGGAAAGGGATGAGTAGATTGACACTCAAGAGCTCAAGAGATAGACCTATAATAAGAGATGATTCAGGATGATGGAAGATATAAAACATGGAAATGTTGAGAGAACCAATAGTGAGTGGGAATGGCATGGGGAAGGATCTCTTAAAATATAGTAGCACAAAGATGAGAGATATAATGAAGCAATGGGTCAAGCTCAACATTTGACAAGCGTTGAATTTGTTGGGTTCCTACAAGATTTAGTGATTGAAGATATGCTTAGCACGCCTACCCCATATGAACCTAAGGTGCATTTTGATGCATTGGATCCCCCACTTGAAGAAAGTATAGAAGTAATAATTTACCCTGTTGTCGACATAAATCTTCAACATTTTGTAGACTTGAAGTGAAACTTTGTGATTGAATAGATTATTACATATGGGGAGGTGAATGCAACTATTCTTAGACCGTTGGGTGATAACTCACCACAATATAACTTAAGTGTAACTATACCAACTCAGTCGATGTCAGTAACATAAAGTGGGCAATAACCTGTAGGAAGTTGTCCAGTACCACAAGTAAGTAGCACAGCACCATCAACATCAATTATACCAATAATAATAATAGGACTAGTGCCTAACCCAATGGGTGAAGGTGTTGGAGGACCTCCACCAAGATAAATACTAGGGAGACATGCTCCTTAGATCCAAACTACCCCTAGAGAAAATATACTATGAAATGGCCATGCATTTTTCAGAGTATCATGGCATGAAGAATGTCATAGAGCATGTGATAAAGTTTGAACTATAGTAGCATATGTGAGGCATAATGTAATCAGAGTACAAGGTGACCTAGTTTATGACCACTCTTCTTGATCATGCCCACACCTAGTATAGGAAATTTGACATTAATCAAGTTATAGTTAACTATGATACCCTAAAGGGAGTATTCTTGAAGGAATTTGACATTACAGAATTTGAATAGTAGAGCATCACTATGCTCAAGGAGATTACCCAAGGACTCTCAAAAAGTGTTCACTTGTACAATAAAAGGTTCAAAACTCTTCTATCAAATCTTTCATATTATACTCACCCTTCCCAACATATGGAGTGGTTCATTGGAGGGGTGTTAGTGCCATTTTGAAGAACACTTTCCATGAAAAATTTTACAAACCCTCACAAAGTGCTTGAAGCCACACTCAGAGCAGAGGCAGTCAAAAGCATAGTTAATAGGATCAACCCATTTATGGAGATTAAGATTGCATCTATGGCTTCCCAAATCCAACATCTCACTGCTCGAAGTAGACTATGCTGCATCGATTGTGAAGTAGAAGGCCATAATAAGACTAATTTACCATAAAGGAATATGCACACCCTACTTTTAAGCTATGAAGTCTGTTAAGAGGTGCATGACATCAATAAATACCCTTTGTTGTAATGCACCAACCAAGTCAACACATCCATATATTGTTGTTTGTGCAATGCCTACACCCATATCATTGCTAATTTTTGGGTGATTAATGAAATACACAAGAACATGGAAAGAGGCACAGACAAGCCACCACAATAGTCAAAGGGTAGGATAAACAAGGAAAGAAAGGCTATGGTCAACATAATAATAGCTTTGGGATACAATAAGGTGTCAGAGGGTGAGGTGGAGGATGTGGTGGTGGAAGATTTCCACCATGCTCATATTATAAGTGTGGCTGGATAGAGCATTATCAACATGACTACCCAACCCATCTTGCATGTGGGTATTATTAAGGGTCACATAAGGTTGCATAATGCTCTGAATTTTACAAAGAATTGACCCAAGGTAGGCTTGGTGCAGACAAGGGTGCAAGAATGATCAAGCATAAGCTAAATATGGACAAGTGGACCTTGAAGGTACAACTGACCTGCACAGAGATATTCAAGGTATAGGTGACTACTCACAGTGGATTCACCACTCAATTTAAAATTGTGTCAATAATTGAGTTATAATTAGAATATGATGATAAGGGTCACACTGAGCACATAATATAGCCTGAACCTAAAGCTACTCCATACCTAGACCCAATACACCATAAATATGTATTATAATAGGATATGAGTGTCATCTAAAGCTTTCAAGGGGAGCTCTAATTAGCATGATATATTGAAGCACAAGTTTCCACCTCTAATAAAAATTAGGGAAACCAAGGCAAAAATTAACTGAGATCTTATGCCTCTTACAAACAGAGGGAATGTTGTCCCTATTAAAAAACTTGCTCCTGGAACATGTTGCTCAAAAGCAAGTTGAGCTCACTGCACCATGCATGGAGAGGGCATGAGAAGTTTGGCATACACAAAATGTAGAGTATGACCAAGAAATCCTCATGGATGCCACTATTAATGGATGGTCTATTTATGAGGTCCCTATAAACACAAGCATTGAGGTCAACATCTTAACCAAGAATGCCTAGGAAAAATGGGTACACCAGCCTTGAGGCATTACCCTCATGTACTTTTCATGGCCAACAAGACCCAAGAAAATCCTATCAAAATTCTAAAAAGCACATTTGTAGACATTATGGGTGCTAAATTTTGCTCTGACTTTGAAGTGATCGAGTTAGCAGAATATGACAACTACCTGGGGCTTCTAGGAAGGCCATGGTGCTATGAAAACAACACAAATATGCATCTCAAGAGGTGCTACATGACATTTAAAAATGGAAAGGAGAGGATAATTTTACCCCTCTTATAGGACCAAGGGCCCCCCTATATCAAGAGTGTGTACCTTGAATATGAGATCAACCACATATATAACATCATAGTGTAAGGTGCTAAGATGCTAAACCTCAATGATCAAGGAGTGATTTCCTGGAAGATGGGAAATTAGCCTCAAACACCACTAATGTTTATTACAATTGATGAGTCAAGGAAGCATATGAGACCACTAGTTGAAGATGTCACTTGGTGTGTGCAAAGGTGCCAAAATTAGTGAAGATAAACTGGGTTTAGATTAGTCATGCTTTTAAAAGGTGGGTCCCTTATGAAGAAAAGGGAAAGAGATTATTTCACCTTAATAAGGGAAAACTTATAACACTCCCTAGATATTAAGGGAGAAATCTAGTGGAGGATTATGTCTGAGACCTCAAATTATGCATTTCAAAATAAGTAGATAGAATAGGTGAACTAGTGTAAACATTGAAGATAACTACTGCTCATTAGTGGGTAGCGCAAAAGCCTAGCTTGCCAACTTGGTGGGATGTGAAGGTATACATTTTCACTAGATTTGAGAAGAGTAATGAGGACTTGGACATCTCAACCTAATCTGGGGACTCTGACCCAATAGTGCATGCGTACCTTTATAAAGAAACCTAGACTGTCTGTGGTGAAAATGCCCTAAGGAATCTAAGGGTGCATACCTTCTATAAGACCTTAAAGACTTGGGCACTAACATGGTACATTGTCAATGAGATGCACCACAAGCTAACCAACTAAGATTCAATTAAGGAGTGGTTTTTTCACACCTTCTCCTTTTCTTCACAAAACCTTGAGCTCATTGAGCCACTACACAGTTTAAAGGTCAGTATTTAAGGACATTGAAATATTGAAGGAGCACCTAAAAGACATATTCGGTGAGAAAGGGTTGATGCTTTTGAATTTATTTGAATAACCTCAATAGTGACTCTCGTGATCAGGATGATGAAACATGGAAATCACATAACTGGAAGAATCTGGTAGGCAAAAGAAAGTTGGTGTGGCAAGTTGAGGATAACACTCTAAAAGAAGAAGACCCTACCCATCTTGGGATAGAAATGATTGAGGGAAAAAGACAAGTTGAGGATTCTCACTAGGAAAATAATGATCCCTATTGCATGCCACTAAAAACTACAAAGGTAGCTATTAGCTCAGAAGGGGAACCAAAGATTACTACTCTGGGTGCCTATTGGTCTAATATAGAGCTGGTGTGTATTGTGGACCTCTTGAAACAATTCCAAGACTTGTTCCCTCAAAATTACCGAGATATGAAATGCACACACCCATCCCTTAGGAAGATGAGCATCAATCTATTTGATGGCACATGACCTATCAAGAAATGACCTTACATGATGAACCTAAATCTTCATGCCAAGGTCAAAACATAGATTGATGGTATGTTAGCCATAGGTGTCATATACCCTATGCAAGGATCCAAATGGGTTAGACCCATGGCCAATAATATAAATAAGGATGGGTGCATCTGAATTTGTGTCAATTATAGTTTGCTAAATTTTGCTTATGTAACTGACCCCTTTCTAAGTTTATTTATGAACAAAGTTTAAGATGGCATTATAGGTTATGAAATATACACTTTTATTGATGGGTTCTCAGGATACCATCAAGTCTAAATCGAGGAGGAGGACAAGCCTAAAACTACCTTTGCAATAGAATGGGGTTGTTTCACATAAAACGTGATGCCCTTTAGAGTTAAGAATGCACCAACTATATTCTCCCAAGTGGTGATCACCACTTTCAAGGAGTTCATTCACAAGTTCCTCCAAGTTTACTTAGATTATAAAACTATGTATAGATTAGTGAAGGACCATTATGACAACTTATACTTGATGTTTGAAAAGTATAGGCAATTGTAGATTTATTTAAACTTAAAGAAGTGTATTTTTGTAATGCCTTTTGACACTTTGTTCGAGCACATCATCTACAAAGATGGTCTGCTCTTTGATTCAATGAAGATTTCCATCATCCTTCAACTCCAGACCCTATCAATGAAAAAAGACATTCATGTCTTTCTTATCCATTGTGGGTACTATATGAAGTTCATAAGGAACTATTCCAAGATTACAACACCATTAGAAGAGCTCTTATGAAAGGATGGCCCATTTTATTGGGCTATGACATAGGAAGATGCATTTGAGACCCTAAAGCTCAAATTGGCAAGTGCATTGATATTATAATTTATTGACTAGATGAATCCCTTCCAAGTCCATGTTAATACATATGGTACTATGATCAGTGCCATTCTAACATAACTAGGCAAATACAAAATGGACCATCCCATTTCTTTCAGAAGTAAAAAACTAACCAAGGTAAAATAGAACTACACCACAATTGAGCATGAGGCACTTATCATGGTCTATGCCCTAAAAAAGTTCCATCAGTACTTATTCTTTACCCCTTTCATCTTCTTCACTGATCACAAGGCACTTAAGTACTTGGTGAACAAGCCCATTATCCATAGACACATTTGTCAATGAATTATTTTATTTCAAGAGTTTTAGTTCTCTATTCTAGTAAAGCCTAAAAAACAAAACTCGAGCCCAGACCATCTATACTGCATCAACTCTAGCAATTCGATAGTGCCTATAGAAGATTATAAGCCTAATGTACAATTATACATGGTTCAACATGTCCTGGAAGACTTGATAGAGATTGCTATATTTATGACATCTATATCTACACCCTAGACTATGATGACCAAAGAGAAGAAGAAAATCATAGTTCATGCCACCCCTTTTCAACTCATTACCAAATAACTGTATAAATTGTGCTAAGATGAGGTACTTTGCTGATATGTCATAGAAAATGAATGAGACTCGATCTTACAAGAGGTGCATGAGGGAATTACTAGAGGATATTATGCCAAAGACATTATGATGTGCAAGGTACTATAATAGAGCTTGTGGTGGCCCACCCTATTCCAAGATGTAAAATATTGCACCAAAACATGTGACATCTGCCAATACATAGTAAAACCAAACCATTAGGATGAGATGCCTCTCATCCCCATCCTTGCCTAGGTACCATTTTAAAAATTGGCCATTGACTTTGTTGGGCCTATTACAACTATTACAAGGTGCCAAAAATTACTTAACCAAGTGGGTCGAGGTAGCACTGACCAAAGATTACATAGTCACCATTGTAACAAGGTTTATCTAGGAGAATATCATTAGTTGCTATGAATGCTTTCTTAGTTTGACGAATGATCATGGCACATACTTTATCAATGTAATTGTTTAAATCTTACTAACTGAATATATGGTGGTGTACCATAAGATGAGACCTTATCATCCCCAAGTGAATAACATCATTTAGGTGTTTAATAAGATATTAGGAATGTGCCTCACAAAGATATTCAATGTTAGTCATAAAGATTGGGATGGCCATGTGTTAATAGTGTTGTGGGTCTATATCACTACATATAAGCACTTGATCAAGGCTACACCATTTCAACTAGTGTTTGGCATAGAGGTTGTTTTACCCATAGAATTTATAGTGCCCTCATTATGTATCACATGAATTGGTCAATTGGATGATCAAGAGTTTTTTATCACATGCTTATAAGACTTGGAGTGCTTGGATAAAACACACACCTGAGTAAGATGGAGCCAACAAATAGAAAAGGCACGATAGAAAATATGAAATGATAAACATATGAAACATAAGGTACTTAATGAAGGAGCATTGGTCTTGCTATATGACTCAAAGTACCTCAAGCACCCAGGAAAGCTATAGATTAGGTGGATGGGACCTTATGCCATCCATATTATATTTGAGTTTTGGTGTATGTAAGCTATGAATGTTGATTGGTGAAATGCTCCTTGGCCATTTCAATGATAACATATTGAAGCCCTATAGTGATTAGGATGTTGCTTGCACCATCTTACATCGACTTCTTGATCACAATTTGACTACTTTGTTACCTGATAGTGAAAAACCCTTAGGTTTCTCTATGTATACCTCTTCTTCCATATTTCCATTTAAAAAGGTAGATTTGACATCCATTTGGTATACCTTGAAACTTTTAAATCTTGCATATGCTATAAATAATCTAATGGCCTCTAATCTTTCTACTTATGCAAAGGTCTCCTCAAAGTCTACAACTCAAGATGTCCTTAAAATATAATAGTGAAAAAGTATCCTCAAAATCTTGGTGCAATGGTCTCCTCAAAATGTACATATTACTATCTACAACTAGTCTTTTAAATCCTTGATCCAACATATACTTGTCCAATCTGGCATACCAAGCTCAAGGAGCTTGCTTTAAACAATAAAGAGCCTTTTTCAATCTACAAACATAGTCTTTATTACCTAATAGTGATAAAACATTAGGTTTCTCTATATATACCTCTTCTTCCATGTTTCCATTCAAAAAGATAGATTTGACGTTCATATGGTACACCTTGAAACTTTTGAGTTCTGCATATGCTAGAAATAATACGATGTCCTCTAATATTGTTATTGGAGCAAATTTCTCCTCAAAATATACCCCTTCAACTTGTGCATATCCCTTACATACCAATCTAGCCTTGTTCCTAGTGACTTTTCCATCTTCATTCAACTTATTTCTAAACACCCATTTTGTGCCAATGACATTCTTGTCTTTAAGCCTAGGAACTAGTTCCCAAGTCTCATTCTAATATATTTGGTCTAACTCCTCATTCATAGCACCTATCCAAAACTTGTATTTTCTTGCTTCTAAAAGGTTATTAGGTTTAATATTAGAAAATAGAGAAACATTCTCTTGGTTTATGTTACTTACCAATCTTCTTCTTGTTTACATACCTATGTCCTTATTGCCAGTGAATTATAATTCAGGTTGATCTCTTTGAATCTACCTTAAGGGACCTTTTAAGCCTTATCTTTCCTCAAATTCTTATTCTTCCTCATAAACCTTATTTATTTCCCCTTCATTATTGAATTCCATATTCTTTGATATATCCTTTGACTGTTATTATGATTTTCTTGTCTCATCGATTTTCACATTGGTGCTTTATACTATCTTATGTAGCCTCTTGTTATAGAATCTATAGGTTGAGCTTACTAATGAGTATTCTAAGAATATAACTTCATTATACCTATAATCATACTTATCTAAGCCTTATCTCTTTTGATGAAACATTTGCTACCAAACACTCTAAAGCATTCTACATTAGCAGGTCTACCTTTCCACAGTCCATAAGGAGTCTTAAAGCCATTAGTCCTTTTTTGTCCTTTATTAAAAATGTAGAATTTAGCACTCAATGCCTCTCTCCAGTATCCATCATATAATCTATACTCATTTATCATAGTTTTTCCATCTCTTGAATTTTACTATTCGTTCTTTTCACTACTCCATTGTCCTGAGGTATCCTAGCTACTGAGAATTATCTCCTTATCCCATGGACCTCATAGAAGTAATTAAACTCATTAGATAAAAAATATATTCCTGTATTATATCTTAGGAACTTTATCTTCTCATTCTTTTCATTCTCAACAAAAGCCTTTAATGCATTGAAGTTATCAATAACGTTTGACTTTTCTTTCAAGAATGCCACCCAAGTCATTCTTGTGTAGTCATTTATGATTAACATGAAGTAGCTATCTCCTTGAGTGATTTGGATTATTGTAGGCCCATAGAGATTAGTATGTATTAAATCCAAAGGTCTTATAGTAGAGTACTCCTTGGATTTCAACCTTCTTCCAGTTTTCTTACCATGTTGACATGCCTTGCACAGCATGTTTGTAGGTTTGGTGATCTTAGGTATGTTCTTCACAAACTTATTAGTGCATATCTTGACCAAATTTTCAAAGTTTAGGTGACCTAACATTCTATGACATAGCCAAATTTCATCCATATTTCTCATAAAGCATCTTTACTTCTTGATATCATTCAAGAAATATAGATTGTTCTTAGTCCTCTTAGCATTGACACTTAGCCTTCTTGAGTTGGCTCTCCTTATCTCACACCCACTATCATGAAAGGTTAGTGTGTGTGTCCTTGGTTGAAAATTTGACTTTAACTAAGAATATTATGTTTCAAACCTTCCATATACAACACATTCTCTATCTTGGTCTTCCCATTATCCAATGTCAAGATACCCTTGCCAACTATATTGGTAGTTGTATTGTCTCCAAATCTCACTACTCCTACAACATTCTTCTTCAATGAGATGAACTTGTATTTGTATCCTATCATGTGGCTTAATAAACCACTATCTATATACTATTTCATGCCTTCATCTTGAATGTGAAATTTAGTCTGAGCTAGCATAGATTCCTCTCCTTTAGTATTCTACTCCTCCTTAGCAAATAATCCATCTTGACTCTTGGTCATATTATGATTAGTCTTAAATTTCTTTGGCTTCTATACCAATGTTTTACCCTACTCATGTACTCTAGGAGATCCATATACCTTATTAAGTCTTGAGGTCCTTCTAAATCTATTGGGATAAAATCTTGAAATGTGTCCCATATTATGAAAACTATAGCAAATAACATTAATGTACTTTCCTCTTGACTGATCACTCATTTTTCCATGGTCCCATGATAACTCATCTCTCCTTGTATTAAGATGAATGATTGGTCTCTTTATGTTTGTTGAAAATATTGTCATTGATGTCAAAGGTCTAGCATTATTGGTGATAAAGGCCCCATTGCATTTAATGGTGTTTGTAATAGTTATATCCTAGCTAATGTGTGTTAATATTTATTTAATATTAACAAATATATTTTTGGTTGTATATAAGACAAAAGAAGTACCCATGGAGAAGTCAAAGAGTCACGGGGTAAAGACAAAAGAAAAATGGGATGCATTTTCCCATGAAGAGTCATCTTGGGGAATTCCAAGAGTCACCAAGTGAAGATAAAAGAGGAAGGGCATAATTTCTTATGAAGGGACACTTTGAGGAATATGAAAAGTCACCAAGATAAAGACAAAAGAGGAAAGAATGGTTTTACTTATGAAGGATCACCATATGCATTTTTAAATGCAAGGATACGAAGGGTCATACAAGTTTGGTGCCATTTTCCATGAGGATTGAAGGGTCACAAAGGGGGAAGGCCAAAGGTCATTTGGAAAGATATAAATAAAAGCTTGAGAATCCATTTGTAATGTGAGAGATGGAGTATGATTTATATTTTTTATATCTAGCTTAGAAGAACAAAGGAGAGAGAGGAAAGAGATATTGTAATGAATTATCATTTGTTGAGATAACAACATTGACAGATAGTTGTGTGGTATACATAAAGCGATTGGTGCTCCTGTGGGTTGGTGCTCATAAATTGTTGCTATGTTGGTGCTCAACAAAGGGGTTGGTGTTCCTATGGGTTGGTACTTATGAATTTTTACTGTATTGGTGCTCAACAAAGGGGTTGGTGTTCTTGTGGGTTGGTGCTCATGAATTGTTGTTGTGTCGATGCTCAACAAAGGGGTTGGTGCTCCTATGGGTTGGTGCTCATGAATAGTTATTGTGTTGGTGCTCAGCAAAGGGGTTGGTGCTTCTACAAGTTGGTGCTTGTAAATATTATATTTTGAGTTGGTGATCATTCATATACTTGATATTGTTATTCGTGGTTTTTCCCACATTGGGTTTCCATGTTAAATTTAGTGTCTCTCTCTATCTTATGTGGTATTTATTATTTTAGTTTTATTGCATATCTTGAATGTATGGTTAAGTGTAATTTGATTAATAGAAATTTTATAAGATTTATGATATACTGATTCACCCCCCTCTCAGTATATTCCATGCTTAACAATTGCTATCAAAGCAGGTTCCTTTTGAAAAAGTTTTACAGCTTGAAGGTAGATCAGGAAAGCATAAGATGGCCAAGCAGCTAAAGAAGGAGAATCAAGAATTGAAATCTATGGTTGAGGCTCTTAAGGAATAGGTGTGTATCTTGGATTCTAAGTTGGCTATAGAAGCAAAAAAAAAAGATATTTATTTAGGATCATAAGAATCATCTAGATGTTGTAAATTCAAGTTTGAAATCAAAAGAAGAAAAGATTCTTTTCATGGCCATACATGAAGATGCCTCTGCAAGCAAAAGTATAGATGATCAAGAAGAAGAAGAGGATGAAGCCAAAGTGAATCTAGAAGGAGAACTCATTTGTGCCTTAGAAGAGTTAAAAGCTGTTGAGAAGAAGAATTAAAGATTATAGTGTCAGATCAATAAAAATGAAAAGGAGTCAAAGGAAATAATTGAAGATCTACAAGCACACTTTGAAGAAGCCAAGAAGAATGAAGAAGATCTAACAACACAGTGGAAAATAGTAAGAAAATAATGTGAAAGGTATTTTATTGAAATTGATTCTTTAAGAGCAGATCTTGATAAAATAAATAAAGCAATTAATGATATAGCAGTCAATGATTCAAAATTTGAGAATAGCACTAATATGTTAAATAAGATATTAGAAAAGTAAAAGGCAATATCAGATAAGATAGGTATTAGTTTTGAAAATAAAAATAGCTATGTTGAAGCTCTTACAAAAGAGAAAACAAAAAGAGAAGAAGTGAAGTATACAGAGGACATCTCAAATAAAGAAGGCTAGAGAGAACAAAGCTACAAAAGGCAATTAGGTAAGAGATACACAAATAGGTCCTATTTTTATGGTTACTATTTTTATTGTAATGGATATGGTCATAAGAAATTATAATGTCAAAAAAGAGCTAACAGTTTCAGAAATAAGGAGAAGGAAAGTCATGTAGAGTTAAGTAGAAGCTACAACTCCTTTGCTCCTCTATCAATCTTTGATGAAGAGGCCATAATATGTTACAAGTGTAACAAATTCAAACACATAGCTTGCTACTATAGAAATGTGTTTGAGTTAGTCAAGAAGGACCGGATTTTTAAGGCTCTATTCATCAAGAAGGTTCAAGCATGTTCATGGCAAAAGAAACAACCTGAAGATTCTATGTTGGTTTAGATAGATTTGCATGTAAGAAATGAAGAAAATCCATGGTTCATTTATAGTGGATGTTCGAGGCACATGATAGGAGACAAGAACAAGTTCATAACCTTGAATAAGATCAATGGTGGCACAGTGAAATTTGGAGACAATAATACTGCCAAAATTGCTGAAAAAGGTACACTAAGTTTGGATAATGGTAGAACTAAAACTGAAAATATTTTATATGTAGAAGGCCTTAAGCATAATATTTTGAGTGTATGTCAAATGTGTGATCAGGGGCACACACTAAATTTTTATTTAGAAGGTTGTGAAATCAGAAGAAAAGATTTAGATGTATTGGTTGCAGATGCTCAGAGAACAGGCAATAACTTGTATATGTTATCAGACATGAAAGGTCAAATATGTTGTTTGAGTCAGATTGAAGAAAGTTGGTTATGGCATAGGAGAATGGGGCACATAAATTTTTATAATATTATTAACATCAACAAAAAGTAAGTAGTCAGAAATCTTCCAAAGATTGCAAAGCCATTTGATACACTTTGTGAACCTTGTCAGCATGGGAAGTAGACTAGAAGGTGGTTCAAAACAAAAGAGTACTCAACCACTCAGATGCTAGAGCTTGTTCAAACTGACCTATGTGGACCTATGAGGACTCAAATTACTCAGGGTGAGAAATATTTCATGTTGCTTATTAATTATTTTTCACGTATGACTTGGGTAATATTTTTAAAGAAAAAATCAGAAGCTTTTAGACATTTCAAAGCATTCAAAGCATTAGTTGAGAATGAAACTAGTTTGAAGATTAAGTGTCTAAGATCAGATCGAGGAGGAGAATTCATGTCAAATTAATTTATTGAGTTTTTTTAAGATCGTGGAATAAAGAGACATTATTCAACATCCAAAACTCCACAACAAAATGGAGTAGTTGAATGGAAAAATAGAACAGTTCAGGAGATGGTGAAGACAATGCTAAATGAATCCAAGATAGAAGATAAATATTAGAGAGAGTCATTTGGTATAGTAGTGCATATTTATAATAGAGCATTATTAAGAGTCAATAGTGACAAGACTCCTTATGAACTATGGAAAGACAAACCAACACAGTTGATTATTTCAGAGTTTTTAGTAGAAAATACTTCATAAAGAGAACCGATGAAAAACTTGATAAGTTTGAATCCAAAGCAGATGAAGTTATATTTCTTGGTTATTCTTGAAAAAGTAAAGCTCATAAATGTTATAAAAAAATAACCAAGAAAATTATTGAAAGTGCAAGTGTCATGATAGAAGAAGATGGAACACAAAGAATCAGTGATCCAGTAGACATTCCTAAAATCATTGAAGAGGAAGTTTTTTAAGAATCAGATGAAGATGAGAAGGAGAAAAAGGGCACTAAAACTCCATCCAAATACATTCAGAAAAATCATAATGAAAGTGACATCATCATGGACATAAATGAAGGAATTCGCACCAGAATAATGATGGTAAGTGAATATGAGTAAGTCAATTTCTCTTTGTTATCCAAAATTCAGCCTAGAATTTTTTCATAAGCTAGACATGATAAGCATTGGGTTAAGGCTATGGATGAAGAATTAAAATAGATAGAAAAAAATGATACTTGGGAATTATTACCTAGACCAAAAGATCACAATGTGATAGGAACAAAATGGGTTTATAGAAATAATTTAAATAAAAATGGAGAAGCGACCAGAATTAAAGAAAAATTAGTATGTAAAGGATATGCTCAGATTGAGGGAATAGATTTTGAAGAAACTTTTTCACAAGTGGCAAGGTTAGAGGCTATTAGAATGTTTCTTGCATATGCAATGTTTAAAAATTTCAAAGTGTTTCAGATGGATGTCAAATCTGCCCTCCTAAATGGGAATCTTGAAGAAGAGGTCTACATTGAGAATCTTAAGGGATTTATTCTCTCAAATATTAGTAACCATGTATGCATATTGAAAAAAGCATTGTATGGATTGAAACAAGCTCCCAGAGCTTGGTATGCAAGACTTGATAAGTACCTACAAGATCAAGGTTTCAAGAGAGGATTTACTGATAGTAATCTCGACATCAAAATAGAAGGTGAGCATCAATTGATTATTGTGGCATATGTTGATATTATTTTTAGAGAAAATATTGAAAATATGGCAAAAGAATTTTCGGATAGAATGGAAAAAGAATTTGAGATGTCTATGCTTAGAGAATTGTCATTTTTCTTAGGATTACAAATATTTCAGTTAGATAAAGGAATTTTCATATCTCAAAATAAATATGCCAAAGAAATGTTGAAAATTTTTGGTTTTGAGGATTGTGCACTAGTTGGCATACCAATGTGTACAGGAAATAAGGTAAGCAAGGATGAAGATTCACCTATTACAGATTAATCTTCATATAGATATATGATTGGTAGTCTTTTATATTTAATAGCATCAAGTTTAGACATCATGCATGCAGTAGGTATGGTTGCAAGATATCAGTCATCTCCAAAAGATAGTCATGTTTAGTTGGTAAAAAGAATATTTAGATATATCAAGGGGACATTGGATTATGGATTATGATATCCCACAAGTAAAGATTTCAATTTGGTTGATTATACAGATTCAGATTGGTAGGGTGCTTGGATGACAGAAAGAGTACAAGTGGAGGAGATTTCTTTCTTGGTGATAGCTTGGTATCATGGCTAAGTAAGAAGCATAATTTAGTATCACTTTCTACAGCTGAAGCAGAATATATTATAGTAGTATTGTGTTGTACTCAAGTGCTTTAGATGAAGAAAACTTTGGAAGATATCAAGGTAAAGTGTGATGAACCTATTTCCATTTTTTGTGATAACACAAGTGCTATAAATATTTCAAAAAATATAGTAATGCATTCAAGAACAAAACATATTCCCATTAGATATCACTTCTTGAGAGAGCAGGTTGCATATCAATAGGTTAAGATGGAATATATCAGTACTACAGAGTAGATTGTAGATATTTTCACAAATGCACTCCCAAAAGACACATTTGAGTATCTACGAGAGAAATTGGGAGTGATTTCTTTTACTTTCTGCCATTGAAGTTCAACATCAGTTGAGGGGGAACTATGTGTTAGCTCCAGATAGGCCCTTTGCCATTGATGTCAAAGGGGGAGAATAAAAGAAATAGGTATAGGGAATAGGTACAGGTTGCTACAGTAAGGGGGAGTTACTATATCTTTTTCAGATGAAAGTATGTGTAGGTTTTATGATGTGGCAGTTTCAGGACTGAGGTTGCCATCAATGACAAAGGGGGAGATTGTTGGAAATATTGTCATTGATGTCAAAGGTCTAGAATTATTGGTGATAAAGGCCCCATTGCATTTAATGATGTTTTTAATAGTTATATCCTGGCTAATGTGTGTTAATATTTATTTAATATTAATGAATGTATTTTTGGTTGCATATAAGATAAAAGAAGGGCCCATGGAGAAGTTGAAGAGTCATGAGGTAAAGATAAAAGAAGAATGGGATGCATTTTCCCATGAAGAGTCATCTTGGATAATTCCAAGAGTCACTAAGTGAAGACAAAAGAGGAAGGGCACAATTTCTCATTGAAGGACACTTTGAAGAATATGAAAAGTCACCAAGATGAGGACAAAAGAGATGTTTTTGCTTATGAAGGGTCACCATATGACTTTTCAAATGCAAGGATACGAAGGGTCATGCAAGTTTGGTGCCATTTTCCATGAGGATTGAAGGGTCACAAAGGGGGAAGGCCAAAGGTCATTCGGAAAACTATAAATAAAGGCTTGAGAAGCCATTTGTAAGGTGAGAGATAGAGTATGATTTTTATTTATTATATCTAGCTTAGAATACCAAAGGAGAGAGAGGAAAGAGATATTGTAATGAAATATCATTTTTTGAGATAGTAACATTGAGAGATAGTTGTGTGGTATACACAAAGGGGTTGGTGCTCTTGTGGGTTAGTGCTCATGAATTGTTGTTGTGTTGGTGCTCAAAAAAGGGGTTAGTGCTCCTGTGGGTTGGTGATCATGAATTGTTGTTGTGTTGGTGCTCAACAAAGGGGTTGGTGCTCTTGTGGGTTGGTGCTCATGAATTGTTGTTGTGTTGGTGCTTAGCAAAGGGGTTGGTGCTCATGTGGGTTGGTGCTAACAAATAGTTGTTGTGTTGGTGCTCAACAAAGGGGTTGGTGCTCCCACAAGTTGGTGCTTGTGAATATTATATTTTGAGTTGGTTCTCATTCATATACTTGAGATTGTTATTCATGGTTTTTCCCACATTGGGTTTCCACGTTAAATCTGGTGTCTCTCTCTATCTTGTGTGGTGTTTATTATTTCATTTTTATTGCATATCTTGAATGTATGGTTAAGTGGAATTTGATTAAGGAAAAGTTTATAAGATTTATGATATAATGATTCACCCCCCCTCTCAGTATATCCTGTGCTTAACTATGTTAACTTTCATGTTGGTACTCTTGACTTGTTCTGACTTATCATGATCAAACTTGATCATATTGTCTATGAGTTTCTCATGCTCAACCTTCAAGGAATATAATTTTATCTTCAATTGATCATACTCAACTTCCTTTTATCTAAACGATATATTGTCACCTTCTAATTAATTCTTTATATCCTTGATGGTCTTCTCACCCTTTTTGGCTTCTTTTACCATGTCACTCTTCAAAGTACATATATGTTCCTTGATATCATTAACCATAGATATCAACTCATGCTTATTATTTTTTTAATGCTTCAAATCATCTAGGGTAATTATGAGCTCAGTTTCCTAGAAGCTTGTTGAATGCTAGTCCTTCATGCTGGTGCATATCACCAAAAAATTTGTGGTTGTTGGCTCATCACCATAAGCCCTTTATTATGCATGGTCCCTTTGCAATGCATCATGGTTTGACTTGTTCCCTTCTGCCTCATTGAAAACCCTATCAAACTCAGCCTCTGCTTCCTCTTGGCCTTCTTGAAGAATGGTGACTATGGTGATGTCTGAAATGGAATCACAAAATGATTTCTCATCCCATAAAACATCACCTCTTTGTTCAAAGCTTTCTTCTTCAAGGCTCTCCTCAAGGGAGACTAGCCTCTCCTTTTCCTCAAAGACTAGAGTTTCTAGATGTTCAAAGGCATCCATCTGGTCCTCCTCCAACTCAGGCTCCTCAACATAGTCATCCTCTTCATTGAAGCAACAAGGAAGTTCATCAAACAAAGGGGGAGAGAGCTCACCATGCTTAAGTTCCTCCTCATATCACTGGAACATTCACATGTATACGTGACCTGAGTCTTCTCCATCGTTGGTGATGTATTCACAAGGAACATCAATGATGATTTCTTCTTTGTTTTCACTCACTATAACCTCTTGGAAAACTATAGATTAGGTCTTCTACTCCTCACTTGCCTCCTACAGAATAGGTTCTTCCTTGAGAAGGGGTGAAGTGAAATAACCATGTGGAAGGGGAGGTAGTCCTTGAGCTAGAATCAAATGATTCTCCTCCTTCCACTTGTCCAACACTTCATCAATATTAGGTGTGGCCTGATAGCTCTCTTGGAAGTGTGTAGGTGGGGTGTGTTTAGACATGGAATCTACTACTTAGTTTGAATCATCCATCACACATTGGCTGAGGAATCTCTCTCTGGATTCCAACTCTGTAATTATTCTGGCCATATCCTCTTGGAAAAGCCTTTCTTGGAGGTCACCAACATCATCATGAGTAGGAGCAGCCTCATCTTCTTCAAGGTTTTGAGCAAAAACTTTCTTCTTCTCCTTCCTGCCCCATGATTCTACTATTTTCTTCCAGTTTAGGATCTCAAAATTAAAATTTTGCTCCTGTGAACAGGCAATAATTTTGTTTTCTCCAAGGTCCTAGGGCTCCTCTACGAGGTCTAAAAGTTCCATCTCTCTTTCATGAAGTAGTCTCATCTTAGCCTCTAAATCCTCAACTTTTTTGGCTAGATTATCTTGAAAGAGTCTTTCTTGGAGGTCACCAGCCTCATCATGATGAGTAGGAGCAGTTTCAAGAGAGATGTGCTAGTTCATAATGTTCCCCCCAAAGGAAGATTCACAATCTAAGGAATTTAGAAGGTTCATCTCCATGGGAGGTTGTTCTAGTTCCCTTTGATGCTTGAAGGCTAGGCACACGGGGTCAAGAGCAGGGTTGATTGATGCATCAGATGAGCTAGAATGAGCAAGTGCTATCTGATAGAAAGGATTTAGTGCACAAGAGGGGGATTTCTTTAGGATAGGAGGGGGAGTACAAGGCTGACTACCTTGTATGAATGGATTCCTCCATTTTGCTACCTCCTCCTCCATGGATTACAAGGCCTGAGCTTGCTTGAACAAACACACCTCTTTATACATCAGCTCCTACTGATATCCATACTGCTCATCCAGTCTATTGATCTCCATTACCTACTTCTCAAACTCTAGTGCCACCTCCATTATCATTAAAGGGCAACTAGGAGAGCTACTTGAGGCAATTCTCTAAATATCTTGAGTTTGATCGAAGTCATATGAAGGAATACAAGACCCATGATTTTGTGCAAAGGAATTATACATACAAAAATGTGATTTATTTATGGCACTTGGACTGCTTAACCAGTTGATTCAACTCGGAGTTGCCATTGGTGTTGATGCAAAAGCCTCCAAAGGCTAGTTGGTTGAAGAACACACCAAAAATTCTTTAGGTCTTTAGACACAACTTGTCCTAGTTGGTCCCATCGAGCATGCCAAAAACTATTGACATAGTGGATTGCACCCTGGGGTAGGATGCCTAGCTCCTGCCCTTCCACACACAATAATGGAAACTCTCCTCTCACCTGTGGGACCATCAAAGTTAGAGGGGAGAGTCTCTAGATAAGGGCTAGCTCCCTCTAATGTATCTTTTAGGCCCTAGTTTCTCCTACTGCTAACAAATAAATGTAAAAAAGGAGGGGATGAAAAGGGAGAGAGATGCTAAAAATAGAACCTAAGCCTAAAAGTGAAAAGATGATACACCAGAAAAGTTTGATCCACTCAGGCCTGAACATACACTTTTCACCAAGAAGAAGTGCCCATACACTTCATTTGACATGGGAAACTCTTCTATTTTAGTGAGTCAGGGGTCTGTAGAGATACAGGGAGGAAGGAAACTACCAAAGGTGCTTGGTGACACACTTGGGAAACCTACTCACATGCGCCTATATTCTTGCTATAGACACTTCTGGCAGACCTACAGAAAAGAGACTTCACAATGCACTAGACATGCTATAATTGATCTATGAAAAGCATGAAAGACAATGACTTAACACAAAAGAAGAATAGAGACATATACTTTAAAGTGCAAATCCAAATAGAGGTAAAAATGCTAAGTCCTAATTCAAGGTAAAATCTAGCAGAGCTCTGCCTTACAAGCCCGAGAGATTTTTGGGTAGAGTTTTGCCTTAAGGCTGAGAGAGGATCCTTCTCAAAATGAGAATTTTACAATATATAGAAACAGGAAGAGAACTTGGCACTTCTGGGAAAGACTTTGGCACTCTTGACAAGCTGGCCCATGTGCACCGAGAGCATTAGGAAGAGGAAACCACTATTGTTGATGTCATTCTTCTAGAAGAGGCCTACTAGAACCATGTTGTGTAATCACTAATCTTGACTTTGGTATTTGAGAGCATGGACTGCACCTCTTTTCCTACAAATAGACTATTGTTTGTCCCCTCATAAATGTCAAATGGAGAAAGCAGGCTGCATCACTCACTGTTGGAGCCGTTTGATGACCATCTGGCAATAACTCACCTCCCTTTTGCCACTTGGACTACTTTGTCTTTTCCTACACTTGTCTCATCGTAGCTGCTTCAGCCCTCAGGGCTATCTTTTGGTGGGTCGCTGCATTCCTTGGGCTCTTTTCTAGTTGGCGCTCAAGCATTTAAAAAACATATGACTATTTCACTATCTTAAAATTGACGTCCGCGCACCCATCATCGCTTGAAAACCAACGACTAGTGTTTTGTGTTTAACTTTGATGTTCTTAGGCCTGTCACCCCTTGGACTTTCCTTCAGCTTCCTGCTTTGGACCTTTTTGTAGACTTTTTCCTTCAAATTTCTTCCCCACAGCCTTTTTTCACAGACAATTTTCTTGTGGATAAAAAGTCTGCGAGAATTGGCCGCTTTGATTTCTTTCGGGGTTTTCCCCAGGTCCTTTTCTCCCACAGCCTTTCTCTAAATTTATTTGGACTTTTTGTCTGAAGGAATTCCTTTAGACAAAAAGTTTGAAAGAATTCAATCAATGCCTTAAGTCTTTTTGTGCGTTTTGAATTCCTTCAGCTGCCTTCAAAGTGCCCTTTAGGTTTATTAAAATTAACCCTTCTAAAGGGTGTTTTTACCGACCAAGTTCCCTCCGCAAGGGCACTTGTCCTTAGGGAGGCTTGCTTGAATTTTCACATTGAACCGCTCCTTTGAACCAACTGTTGAACTAATCGATTGAACCGGTTCAATGGTTCAAGTGGTCATTGAACCAAGGCATTGAACCAAGCGATGAACCCTTTGATTGAACCAAAAGCCATTGAACTATTTGAACTAAATCGAAGCATTGAACCTTGCCGATGAACTTAGCTTTGAACCAAATTGATGGAAATTGCTGATTGAACCAAGCATTTAACTTTGCCAAAGTGTTGAACCAACTAAATTGAACCAAGCCTTTGAACCGAGCTGATGAACTTTGTAGTTGAACTAAAGCATTGAACCAAAGCGTTGAACCAAGGCATTGAACTGGTTCAATGGTTCAAAGATGCCAACTTTCCTTGTGAATTTATTCAGACAAGAGTTCGAAGAAGCTTTGTAAAACCTTGCACTCTTTGACTGGTTCTTCAACTGCCAAAAGACTACACCTGCAGAGTTCATAGAAGTCCCTATGAAGTCCGTAAAAAACTTGCAGAGTTTGTAAAAATGGACTTGCAGAGTCCATAGAAATTCTACAGAGTCCATAAAAATTACTAGATTCATGCAAAATCAAAAAATGAAATGGTCCATAACAATAGGGATAGAAGGGGACCAATTTTTGGCCTGTTGGGCAAAAAATGGTCAACAACTTACACTTGGGAAAGTGTACATAGACCATGAAAGGCAGGCCTTCATCTTATTGTGCCTGGAGTCTGTTGATGTCTTTGCTTGGGAATATAGCGATTTGAAGGGTTTTGACCCAAGTTTGGCCCAACATATCATTGAGCTAGAGGAAGGCACCAAGCTGATCAAGCAGAAGCAAAGGCCGATCAACCAAAAGACTGAGCCTCTCATGTGAAGTGAACTCACCAAGTTGATTGAGTCTAGGATAATATTTCCAATCAAACACTCTTCTTAGCTGGCCAATCTTGTTCTTGTTTAGAAAAAGAATGGGGAGATCAGATTATGTGTAGCTTTTAGAGACCTCAATAGAGTCTCTTTGAAAGACCATTATCCTCTCCCAAGTATGGAGCAAATCCTCCAAATGGTGACAGACAGTGAGAGTTTCTCCCTCCTAGATGGGTATTTAGGATATAATCAAATTTTGGTACAAGACTGTGACCAGTTTAAGACAGCCTTCACTAGCAAGTGGGTGATGTTTTCTTATCAAAAAATGCTATTTGGACTGTCTAGTGCTGGTGCCACTTTTCAGTGAGCCATGGACATGGCCTTTTAGGCCCTGATAAATAACATCGCACTGCTGTATCTTGATGACATGACAGTTTTCTCTAAAGAGGTGGGCCAACACATGAAACACCTCAGACAAATCTTTGAGAGGTATAGAGAGTTTGGTATCTCTCTCAACACAAATAAATGTGTGTTCTTTATCCATGAGGGTAAACTCCTTAGCCATGTTGTTTCCAAAGAAGGCTTGACCATTGATCCAAAAAGAGTTTGCTCCATCCTAGAGATGTCCTTGCCTAAACATAAGAAAGGTCTACAGAGCTTCTTTATCAAAATAAATTTCGTCCAGAGATTTATTTTGAATTTTGTGGAAGTAGTCAAGCCATTGGCCTCTATGCTGAAGAAAGATGAGAAGTTTGCGTGGACAGCGCAAAGGAAGGATAGTTTTGAATAGATCAAGCAGGCTATTGCCCAAGCTCCTACCTTGATCAGTCCTAACTTCACCAAGGATTTCAACATCTACACCTTCAAAAATGAAGAGGTAATCTCTGCTATGCTTACCCAAGCAAATAGTGATGACCTTGAATAACCACTTGCATTTTTTAGCTAAGGTCTAGAGGGTTTTGAGGTCAGGTATACATATATGGAGAAGCAAGTCTTTGCAGTCATACAAATCCTGAAGATATTTAGACATATGCTATCTAACAGCAAGATTCACCTCATGGTTCCACATCCCAACATCAAATATTTCTTGACCAATCGTGATCTGAATGAAAAGAGAGAGGGATGGATCACTAAAGTAATAGAGTATGACATGGATGTCAAGATCACCAAGTTAGTGAGAGGAAAAGGCCTATGTGAACACCTTACTGTAGACCTTAAATAGAAATAAGAGGATAGTTTGATAATTCATGATGCAGCCACAGAAGAAGAACCAACTATTATGAAGGATTGGACATCATACTTGAGGTATTTCCTTCTCACTGGTGAGTGCCCGTAGGGCCTTGATAGGATCAAGAGGAGATTTTTCAAACTCCACTCTCTCTCTCATGTCTTGATTGATGGAGTGTTATACAGAAGGGATATCTCAAGAGTAATTTTAAGGTGCATAGACCCATGTAAGGCTGACAGGGTGCTATCCAAGTTCCATGATGGGCCAACAGGTGGTCACTTTACTCCTAGGCCTACAACTGCAAGAATAATGAGAGCTAGTTACTTCTAGCCCACTCTAATCAGAGACACCCAGGCCTGGGTATGAAAGTGCCATAAGTGTACACTCTGATGGGAAGCAATGGTTGGCTACCATGCCTTTACAGCCTATTCAGGTGGAGAAACCATTCATGTAATGGGGCCTAAACTTCATAAGAATGATCAATCCTCCCTCCAGTACTGGCCACAAATGGGTTTTGACAGCCACATACTACTTCACGAGATGGGTAGAGGCTATTGCTTTAAAGGAAGCTAATGAAAGTGCAGTCCTAAACTTTTATGAAGACCTGGTGACAAGGTTTGGAGTCCTAGCGACCATCATATCAGACAATGCATTAGCCTTCTTAGGGACCAAAATGAGTGAATGGGCATTAAGATATAGAATTTATCTCAGCACTTCTTCCAACTACTACCCACAAGGGAATGGGCTGGCTGAATCCACCAAAAAAAATTTGATCAAGATTATCAAAAGAACAATGGAGAAGAATCAGAGAACTTGGCATGCCAAGTTGAAAATAGCCTTGTGGGCAGACAGGGTCACTCCAAAGAGGACAATTGGTAATTCACCATACACACTCATGTATGGAAGGGAAGATAGGCATCCTATTTCACTTGGATTACCAACCTTGGACCTTGCTCACCAGCTACAATTAGAAGAAGGCAACAACATGGAGGTTAGGCTACGTGAGTTGATGGAACTTCAAGAGACAAGGGACCAAGCTATGGCTTCTATTAACAGTCGCCAACAATAGATGAAGAAGCACTTTAACAAGAGATCCTCATCAAAATGTTTCTTTGAAGGAGACATCATCTTGAAATGGGATGAGGACTGAGCTAAGCCTGGAAAGCACATAAAGTTTGATGCCCTATGGAGTGGTCCATACATCATCACTCAGTGCAAGCAACATAATGCATTCCAACTCTCTAGGTTGGATGGTGAAGAACTATATATCCCAGTTAATGAGATACATCTTAAGCATTATCATTGAGCCCTTCTCCCATCATGTATATATTTTCCTTATTTTTCCTTGTTTCCCTAAGTGCTTTTGCACATGTTAGTAGGTTTCTTAATCTTATATGTGTTTTGTTTCCTTTTGGGTTAAGACCTTTGTGATTTATTCTTGGATATCTCAAGGTTGTTGCTAACTTTTTCAAGTTGTGTTCTGACTTTGTGCCCAATGGACTTTGAGGCTACTGGTTTCTTAATCATAGCAGGCATGCTTCCCTTGGGAATCACCAATTTGTTGACCATTTTGGCCCTGCATGTCAAAATCAGTCTCCTTCCTTCCCTACCACTATTAACCCTCAATCTAAGTCATGTACCCACCTTCTGCAAAATCCCATTTTCTTTTCAATAAGCCATATTCTTATAGAACATTGAAAGATCTAAATACCTACAGGTTTTAGTTTAGTATGGAGCTTTTCACTTTGAACAAATGCCTTAGACAAATACGAGTCTCTTACAAAGCTCTGAAGGGTAGGTACCTTTGTGGAGGGTAGTCAGGCAATAAATGGACCATTTCAGTAGGCTACAGAGGGCAGTTCTAAACCCAAAGGTGCCCTTGTAGAGGGCAGCTAGTCAAAAGGCCAAAACAAGGAAGAGTTTTCCTTAAAAAAACTAAGGAAAAAGGGAGGATTTCCTTCGAACTTTTATCCAAGGAATAAATCTGAAAGAATCCAAGGTAAAGTTTAAAATTCCTTCAGACATTTTGTTTGAAGGAAAAGACACTGAAAATCAAAGGATCAATTCCTTCAGAAAAAATGCCCGAAGGAATTCCTTCAGACATTTTGTTTGAAGGCATTTGTTAGGGAATTTTTTTGAAAGAAAGAAGCCGACCAAAGAAAGCAAGCATTAAAACATTGAAGGGAACATTCCTTCAGACATTTTGTCTGAAGGATTTGAGCCCAAAGGACCCCGAAGGGTAAGTACCCTTGTGGGGGACTCTTAGCGACCACGAAAGGGACCTTTCTCAAGGCCCAAAGGGACACCTTCCCTTTAGGAGGTTTCAAAGATAAAGGCCCAGGTAGAGGAAAAAGCCGAAGGAAAAGAAAAGCTAAAGGAATTGCCAATAGTCATTGGAATCTGGACGTCAAATGATGTCCCCACAGATGTCAAATTCAGGGCAACAAAATAGCCATTGATCTTTAAATGCTTGAGCGCAAACCTAAGGAAATTCAATGGGGTTAAAGCTAAAGGGAAGAGACCGCCAAGGAAGGAGCCAAAAATGACTAGGAAAAGACAAAAGAGATGAAAAAAGACAAAGCCAGGGGAGGGCAAAGCTAGGAAAAGATAAAAGTTAAGAATGAACTCAACAACCTACTGATAAAAGAGCCCAAGGAGCTAGCAAAGGATGATAAGATAGCACCGAGAGCTCAAATTCTAGGAAAAGACAAAGCCAGGAAGAGACAAAATTATGAATATGGATAAAACAGCCCAAGTGGCAAAGGGGAGGCGAGTTAGTCCTGTAGTTGAAATAGTCTCTGCCAAGTGGTCATCAAGGAGTGCGAACAGTGAAGACATGGCCTATTTTTTCCACTCTTTGCATTGATGAGCAAAAAAACTGAGTGAATATATTGAAAGAGTAGTATTTTTTGTAGAAAAAGAGGCACAACCCATGCTTTCACATTAATGCTTGAATGCCAAAGTCCAGATTGACAGTGAACACAACATTCTCTTTCAACAGTTTTCTCTTCCTAATTCTCTCAACGCACATGGGCCACTTGTAAAAAATGGCATCAAAGTCTTTTCCAAGGGGGCACCATTTGCTTTCTCTCTCTATATATATTGTAATCTCTCATTTGATAAGGGATATCTCTCATTGTTGTAAGGTGAAGCCCTACCAATTTTCTCTTGGAATGAATAGAATATACATTTTTACCTCTATTTTGGTTGGATATATCTTTGAGTGTGTCTGAGTGTTAACCTTGTGTTTAGTCATTTCTTCTTGATGCTCTCATAAGCCTGATACCAAAACGCTTGGTATAGACAAAGTGCCATTCTTGCAGATAGCAAAAGAGCTGTATTTAGAGCACAGAGATAGGAGAGGGTTATTAGACAGTGTGCCTTCCTACAACACCTATGGTAAGTTCATCTTCTATGTGTCTTCATTAACCCTTTTGTTAAGTTCTCTGTAGTTTGGTCCTTTTACCAGATAAAGTGTATGTATGTTTTCTTATGGTTCAAAGTGTGAGTACGAGTAGATCAAACTTTTTTGGTGCATCACCCTCTTATTCTAGGTTTTGTTTCAATATCTTTTTATCTTTTCAACCCCCCATTATATATATATATATATATATATATATATATATTAGCAAATGTACTGGAATAAATCAGAGATGCATCAAAGGGAGCTAGCCCTTATCTAGAGACTCTCCCCTCAGTTTTGCTAGACCCATAGGCAAGAGAGGAGTTTCCATTGTGCCGCGTGGAAGATAGGAGCTTAGCCTCCTGTCAAGGGTGCAATCCTCAGCATCAACATTACCATTCAAAAAAATTCATAAGTGTAGTAAGGAACTATCCTATTTATAATAAAGATTTTTTTGCTTTAGTACAAAGTGTGAAAAAATGGAAGTATTATTTAATGGGAAAATAGAACATAATTTTCATGGATCATCAACCTTTGCAATATCTCTAACCACATCAAAGCTAAAACAATCAAGGCAATTTGTTGGATGGGGTTTTTGCAACAATCCCATTTATTGATAAGGCATAAAAAGGTAGACAAAATAAGGTCGTTGATATGCTTTCAAGGCCTCCTATTATTGCATCTATCCTTTTTTTAGGTGTAGAGCTTGATTGTCTTCTAGGATCAGAGGTTAAAATTATGATGTTTTTTTAGCAAGGTTTTAGATCCCATTCTTTATATCCATGATGTAAATGGGGGTTGCAAGGGGGGATTTTACCCCTTTATGGGGTCTAGGGGGCATGACCCCCCAGTAGGTTTAGGGGCTATGCACCTTGATGGGGGTTTGGGGGCAACGCCCTTGAAGGGAATTTTTTTTATTAAAATTGCCTTTTAAAATTGTAATTTCATAGTCAATATAGGCCATTGATTTTAGGTTTCCAAATCTGATGGTATAGGTTATGTTTAGGTGTTTTTCCACCCTAAAAGTGAACTTAGATATGGCTGAGAGGTAAGAGAAGATTATTGTATATGGAGAGGAGGCAAAGAAGGTAGAGAGGTGTAACAAGTTTTGTTGTAGGATTTGTTTCTCCCTTATATTATTGGAAATAATATACTATACAAGTTTGGTGGATGTAGCCCATCTTGGGTGAACCACGTGAAATTTGGTGTCTCTTATTTTGTTCATGTTTATGATTAGTTTTTGTATGTTTGATTGATTAATTTCATAGTTTCTTTTGTATGCAATTTGGGGATAAATCTATGTTTTATTTTATCCTAACACCTTTTGCAACATAGTTCTTTTATGCATGAAAGTTATAAAGAATAATATGCTAGAGATGATGATTTCAAGGATGTCTATGAAGATTTAACTCATGGTAATCAAGTAAAATAATTAGACTACCAATTACATGATGAATTACTTTGTCATCTTGGTAAACTTTGCATTCCACAAGATGAAAGAGTACATTTGATTAGGGAAGCACATACTTCTCTTGTATCTAGTCATTTTTGGCATTAGGAAAACATTTTCACAATTAAAAATATACTGTTATTGACCTTACATGTATGTAAATGTATTTAAGTATGTAAAAGGTTGTATTATTTATGCCATTAACAAGCCTAGTAACATGAATTTGGGATTGTATACCCAAATTTTTGTACCAAACCATCCATGGGAAAGTGTTTCTATGGATTTTGTAAGGGTCTTGTCTATGTCAAGAAAGAATCATAACTATTTGATGTGGTTTTGGATAGATTTATAAAAATGCGTATTTTAGTGCACTTTAAAAAAACATATAACATGCAAGGAGATTGCACACTTATTCTTCCATAATGTTTGGGTTCAACTTGATTTGCCCACATCTATTATATCTTATCAGGATTATTGACTCATTAGGAATTTTTAAAAGCTTTTTGGGACTTGATGGATACATAAATCAAGAAGAGAATTGAATTTCATACACAAACTAGAGGGAAAACATAAGTGGTTAACCAAAGAGTTGTATGTTTGCTCCAAGGATATTGTATCAGGCATCCCAAGATTTTGGATGAACACTTCTGTTATGTGAAACATGCTTATAATCATGTCATACATTATTATACATAGAAGTCTCCTTTTGAAACTTGTGTTGGTTATATTCCAAAGTCCCCCTTGGACTTCACTTTTGGACAAGAATTAGTGGCTAAAGGACATAAAGATGCAGACAAAACAAGGAGGTTCAACTAGAAGATCCAATTAGTTCATCAATCTATCCAATAATAATTAGAGAATATTCAATTCAAGTATAAGGCTAGGCATGACAAGCATCATGTTGATCATCACTTCCAAGTTGGCGATCAAGTTTGGATACACATTAGCAAACAACACTTTAAAGGTGAAGGTAAAAATTTTAAACCAATAAGGGATGATCCATTTAAAATTTTGAAAAAAATTGGTAACAATGCTTTTTGGTTATAATTACCTCCATATATGCAAAAACATTCCATGGTAAATGTTGAAAACTTGAGACTATATGAGTCTCCTATGATCTTGGATCAAGGCGAGAATGTTCAAGTTCCCTCAATAGATGATTTTTCTTCGAAATATCTTGATGAGTTGCATGAAGATGTTATTCTTGATAGGAGGGTGAGGACTTCATGAAGGGGTGATGTTGAGTACCTTCATGTGGGTCTAAAAGGGATGTATCCAAGCAAATAAAAATGGGTGGAAATTAGAAAAGTGAGGGAGATGTATCATCACTTATTTTTTGAATAAAACTAGACTTTTGGTGGTCCAAAAGATTCTTAGTGGGGAGGATTGATCCAATAATATCCCCATTATTGATTTGATCAGATGGTCTACAATATTTTTGAAGCTACCCACACATTGAAGATATCATCAAGATCTTTCCAATGTAATTTAAATAGATTCAATCCGACACTATACATAAAAGTTATGGCTTGATGATGTTGAGGCCAAATAGGGAAAAGATATGGAAAAATTATAATGATGAAGTCATCATTATGTATGAAATTGCATAAGTGGTCCAATCATAGCTTGACATATGGACCAAATATATGGTGACACGTGGTAATGAGAGAATGCAAACAAGTTTTTTTGCTTTTGATATGTGGTCTTTACCTACCAGTGTGGGGCCCATGCTATTTATTGATAGGGGGTCCTTCAGTTAGCAGGGTCCTTTTTGTTTAAGGAGGGGGACCCTACCTCCTTTCTTCACAACACTATGAAACTATTTTTGTATATAAACCATATTGCAAGCCTCAACATAATGCATGTGGGCTTAAATTCCCATAGTTTACAAAGGACCGGCACTTGAGACAAATGGTGGATTCCAAGCCACCACATGGCATCCTTATAAGCTTCCAAGATTGAGTTTCAAGACCAAGCTAGATGTACATGCCCATAAATACCAAGTTCATAACAAAGGGTGGTCTCATGACCGATGAAATAAGCATGGAGGATTTTATTTTAACCTGTATTTATTTCACATACCCATCAATGTGGTATTAATCCCCATAAAAAGACACCTAAGCTTATCGAAAAGGTAAATGTGAGAGTAGGGATTCGAACCCATCACTCCATGTGACCCATTTTAGGTCTTTACCAATTGGGCTATGCCTAAATTTAATAAGCATAATGAAGGATATAATATTAATTCTTCAAAAAAAAATTAGTCAATAAGCTAAAATAAGGTGCATGAAAAGGGACTCGAACCCCTATTTCATGGCAAAAGGTTAAGACCCTTAGCCATTAAGCCACAAAACCTAAAATGTTATAAAAGGTGTGACCTTTTATTTTAAGGGGGACAAATTTTTTAGCCCTTTGTAAAGGAGATCAAACAATTATAAGTATTTAAATCAAGAATATTCTTGGAGAGAGAAAACTAGTGGCTCCCCAAGACTTGTTAGAAGTAGAGATAGACATTATTTCAGATCAAAGTGAATATTTGATGTAAATATTTTACAGAAAGTGATTTTACAATATTAATAGATCAATTTAAGTGCTTTTCATACTTAAAGACATATCCCAATAGGGGTGAATGTCATTATGAACTTGGGTTTGCCATTTTATATATTTTTATTCATTTACTTATTTCTAATCAGTTATAATTTGATTTTTTAATATTTAAGAATCAAGTTTTTATGTATTTACGCGAAATTGAGAAAAAAAAGTTAAGTATTTAGAATTGGTGAATTAATGAGCATTTTCATAAGCCAACCATTTTAGATCAATATCCAAAGGCTAATTAAGTGTACAAAAATATTAATTATAAATGAAAAGGACTTGGAATCCATGAGCAAAGAATTTTAGAACCTATCTTGACTAAATATTATCAATTGTATCACTGTTTGGGATATGAACTAATAGGTGGTGACCCCTATGATGTCATCACTAGCACCTCCTCAGTCTTTGAGGAATCCTTGTCTAATAAATATGTTGAAAAATTATTTGTTTATGACCTCTACAAGGACCTTGTTGCCACAAACCTGTTCACCAAGACATCTGTCTACACCATCAATCTTGACCTCCATTACCCTGACGTTATTGACTGAGATCAACAAGAGGAACCATATTTTATTCTAATTTATAATGATAAAGAAATTACAAAATTTATGGTCATTCAAAATCATTTACCATCACGATATCACAATAATGGGTTTGAAATCAATCAAGATGTGTGTGCTTATTTTGGGGAACATGTAGAATTCCCTAGTCATAAAAATCAAAAGATAATAAAAATGTCCAAATCATGAAAGAGTAGTCCCATAGTGAACACTTCTTTGAGGTGATATTGGATAAGAAGAATCAAAATAAAATTAAAAGAATGAAAATAAATGTGTCTACTGGTGAAAACCTCTATGAGGTTTCAATGGATAGGGAATTATGATTGCCCCCAAAGTATGACATCAAAGCATCTAACAATACCCAAATCATACAATTAGATGAATCTCTTAGTTATTAAGAACAAAAATTGTATAAATATATATTTATAGTGTTTCCAAATATCATGCAAACACCAAAATAATATCAACTTCCTCTTATCTCAACGTATATGCATGATTAGTTTCCATCATTAGTCAAACAAACCATTGATGTCAATATTAGAACATAAGACAACCCTAGGATAATCAAGCTTGGGGCCACCCTTAATCTTAAATAAAAATAAATCCTAATATTATTACTCAAAGAACTCATCAACATATCCACTTAGTCTTATCAAATATTCTAGGATTGGATCCTTCCTTGGTAGTCCATCATCTCGTGGTCCATCTAGATTTCAGAACTATCAAGAAAAAACTTTGTAAGATGAATCCTAAGGTTGAACTTATGGTAAAAAAAGAGTTATATAAATTTATGCATGCAAGATTCATCCATCCTATTGACTACTCAAATTAGATATCAAATATTGTGTATGTCAGCAAGACACATGGTGGAATACATATATGCACTGATTTCAAAGACATCAATAAGGCTTGCCTAAAAGATGACTTCCCTCTTCCTAACATTGAAATGATTATTGACTCAATTGTTGGTTATAAAATGTTGTCACTCATGGAAAAAATTTCTAGATACAATCAGATCTAAATCACACCAGAAGATCAACATAAAAGAACTTTCACTACTCTATGGGGAAATTTTTGTTATCAATTCATGCCCTTTGGATTAAATAATTCTAGTGCAACTTATCAAATAGCTATGATAATAATATTCCATCATATTATGCATGACATTTTTGAAGATTATGTCGATGATATTTTAGGCAAATCCAGAAGATGGGTAGAGCATCCTACAATCCTTAGGAGGATATTTGAAAGATTAAGAGAGTATAAAGTCTAGAAAATCCCAAAAAGTGTGTCTTTGTCATCACATCAGGGAAGCTCTTGGGATTCATTATATCTAGGCAAGGAATTGAAGTCAACCCTAAAAAATTCAAAGCCATCACATAAATACACCCACCTCAAAATACCAATTAGTTCAGAAGTCTACAATAAAAGCTTCAGGCCATCTATCATTTTATATCTTATCTGGCCAAAAAATGTCAAGCACTTACTCATATTTTAAAGAAAGGGACTAAATATCATTGGAGTACAGAATGTCAGAAAGCTTTTGATGATTTAAAACAAGATATTTTGCATCCACTAGTATTAACACCACCAACACTAGGAAAGCCCCTACTCCTTTATATATTTTCAATATGCTTAGATTTAATATTTATTATTATAATATAAATTCATTAATTTGAATTATTTTTAGAGTAGCTTACTCCATGCTTTGATTAAAATGAATTCAAGATCACATTCCAATGATCATCAAAATCAAAATATAATCAACAATCCATTACAAGATCATTCTAAGGACATACCATAAGTGCAAATGGTATATAACACACATATTTTTACACCAAAATAAATTCAACCATTTGAGATCCCTTTAGTGGTAAATTTAGAACAACAAGATGGCACAATTTCATATTATTATGACAATAATATTGTGGATGATGACTCAGATCTTCATTCTTTATTTATTAGGGCATATATTGATCAATATCCTATACATAATGTTATGGTTGGTAATGGTTATATTTATAATGTATGTACCATGCCATTACTCACACATTTTGGATACACATAGGATGATTTATTTCCTTCGACTAAAATAGTTAAATCATTCGATGTGAAAACACATTTTTTTGGTGAGATTGATTTACCTTTATAGGTTAGTCCAACACATGTGACCACAACATTTTAAGTTGTATCACATAAAAAATTACTTTATATATTATTGGGTTGACCTTGTATTCATAAGATCCATGTATTACCTTCCACAATGCATGTGTGTCTTAAATATATTCATGCCAATAGGGTAATTATAGTTTCAAGGATTCAATATGAATATATATTACAACAGGGAATTTTTTTCCATGATATCTAATTATACAAGCTACTAAGTTTAATAATGTGAAAAAGGGTAATCAACATGCAATCCACTTTCATAGGTGACCAATATTTAAGAGGCCATTACATCAAAGATCTACATTGGAATCTCAGAGATCCTCATTTACACCTCCACAGCCTAGCCAATTATTGACAATAGAGAACCATGTTTTGAAATGGGTATAGAGATAAAATATTACACCAATAAAATCATAGAGAATTAAAACAATGGGTTCCATGAACCACTACACCTTATACTCTTACCTCATGACCACAAAGTCCTATGAGGCATACACAAAGTATTACCGATTCACCAATTCTAGATTTGGCATATATACATGATCCTTAGTATTATGACCAATTTACTATAACATATTTAGAGTGTATAGTACCATATGACATCCTTTATATAGGATCATCGTCTATCACTTTATTTTCAAGCATTCATAAAAAATCAAAATTTTCAAAAAAAAAATCATGAAAATAAAAAACATTCAAATAAAGCAAAAATACAAAAAAATATCATATGACATGTTTACTAATTTTTGCATATGTTGTTTATTTTAAGTTAGTAGATGTCATATTATTTATATACACACATGTTTCATAGGTACTTGAGTGTGATACATGCATACATGGGATCCATGATAGATGAGCATGCATAAGTTGGACCTTTCCTTTTCTCATATGACACACTACGTTGGGGGCATCTTGATTTTATATGATCATGATTGATACATATTATATTATTTTTTGATCATTTCCATTATCACATTAAGCTTATATATTGACATTTACATATGCCTACACTCATGTTTTTGTCTTACACAATGTACTTGATATGCTATTCTACATGACATTTTTCTAACATATGTATAAAGGGACTAGTATGTTATGCTTATGCTAGTTGCTTATATTTCACTTCATCTCTTCACATGGCTTCCTTGAGTTTAATTCTTGTTTTCTTCTTTATCTTTCTTGTGGAAAATTTGAACATGTTCTTTGATTTTTGGCCATAATGCCTTGGGTATTGATTATTTCTTTGGTGTGTGGACATTTGCATATGTCCTCCCCTTGAATGTGTGGCATTTAAACATGCCGTTTTTTTAAAAAGTTTATGTAGACCACTCTTTGCATGACATTTTAGCAATTTTGCATGTGTGATTGATTATTTTCTACTATTTTTATCTTGTATATGTTGTCATGATCCACATCATGCATCATGGCTTCTTATTTATGCACACTATGAGCTTAATTGATATATCTACTTCAACATGATACTACTATATGCTTCTTTACTACATGATTCACATAGATACAACATTATTGTCTTATCTTTTTAACATAAGGTGAATGCCATTTTTTCATTCCCCTCACCTCAAAAGGAGTGGTATATCATAGAGACATGATTCCACATACATAAAATTAATATAATTGGCATAATTTGATTCAATTTACATTATTTAGATGTACACATAGGACTAAAAAGGTATATATTTGGCATAGATTTGGGAGAGAGTTTTTCAAAATTTTGTTACATATTATACATATATTATAGATAATAGGTTATATTTGATAGATACTTCAATTTTGAGACACATTAAGGGTGAATATTCCATGTAAATGGACCAAATTATAGATACTTTATTCGTATGATACCAATATTTAT